>OZ038519.1:49772626-49820126 GCA_964036315.1 Acanthosepion esculentum | reverse complement strand
ACAGAAGAAAAAGAGTTCAAATTGGGCAGAGATGGTGACTTTTGTCTGGAAGTGGTTCAACTGATAAAAAGAGTTCAAATTGTGCAGAGATGGTGACTTTTGTCTGGAAGTGATTCAACAGAATAAAAAGAGTTCAAATTGGGCAGAGATAGTGACTTTTGTCTGGAAGTGGTTCAACTGATAAAAAGAGTTCAAATTGTGCAGACATGGTGACTTTTGTCTGGAAGTGATTCAACAGAAGAAAAAGAGTTCAAATTGGGCAGAGATGGTGACTTTTGTCTGGAAGTGGTTCAACTGATAAAAAGAGTTCAAATTGTGCAGACATGGTGACTTTTGTCTGGAAGTGATTCAACAGAAGAAAAAGAGTTCAAATTGGGCAGAGATAGTGACTTTTGTCTGGAAGTGATTCAACAGAATAAAAAGAGTTCAAATTGGGCAGAGATGGTGACTTTTGTCTGGAAGTGGTTCAGCTGATAAAAAGAGTTCAAATTGGGCAGAGATAGTGACTTTTGTTAAAGGCTGGATGTGATTTAAAAAATCAGCACAAAGCATCATGTATTTTAATTTTTTTTAAACCGATTTCACCCTAACCAAGGTAGTAAAGGCACAAGAGGTTACTAGGTGTGGCAGAATTAGGAACAGAATCATTACTAATGAGCGGGAAGAGAAACAAGTAATTAGGAGGACAGTAGATAGCGATTGATATTATACTTAAATCTTTGCAGATTAAATTTGGCTGGAAAGTATGGAGCCGGAAGAGTGTTCTACAAGCAAGAAATGCAAGAAAGCAACCGTTAGCATAGAAATTACAGTTACATCTATCCAGCTGAACTGTATATTGATGAGACCTCATCGCCAGTCTAGTACTGTGCTTAAATTTATCAAGTTTAGGTACCATAGTGAAGTGCTCATCCGAACAATTACTATGAATGGCTGTCTATATTTCTGAGATGAGGTATTATGTACATTATTTACATTATTCAGACTATTGTCCTCATCTTTGTTGCCATATTTATTACAACGTTTCGGCCGTTGTACACTCTGGCCTTCTTCAGGTGGTTGGAATGTGGAACTGAACCCTTTATTTCGCTCACTGGGGTAGACTGTTCTAGTTCCACGTGCCATGTTTAATGGATGTTAGCTATCCGTTATCTCCCATTAATTTCCCTCTCAAAGTTCTCCACTGCCTTAATAAAGTAGGTTTTTCAGTCAATGTGGCATGAACTAAATTGTTCAATAAATATATTTTCATACCTGATGATATCTGTATGCACAGATGAAAGCTTGTAAAAAAAATAAAAAAAGACCTTATGCAACTGGAATTTATAAACAGGGATCATAACATTTATCTACAGGTTCGGGGTTAATGTCATTTATTAAATTTGTTTGCAAAGATGAATTCTCGCCATTTATATCATTAACTTCAATATCTATTTTTTGTATGAATGATTCATGCAATGTAAATTGAACTGCACCACATACTTGTTATATATATATATATATATATATATATATATATATATATATGAAGAAATATAGTTTTAGGGTGTGCTATATTTATGGAATAAAGTGCTCAATATCAGAGATAGAGCGTGTGTAAGTATAAAAGTGAACATAGACATCAACCCTTAGAGGCGACAGTCTGTTTCATGCTAGATGCAATCGTCAGGCCATGAGCACTTGTAGCCTGACGATTACATCTAGCATGAAAGACTGTCGCCTCTAAGTGTTGACTTCTATTTTCACTTTCATATATATATATATATATATATATATATATATATATATATATATATAATTAATGCTAAAATAACTATAAAAACTACATTTGGAAAAAAATAGTTGTATTTTCTTGTTTTTTCTTTTATCAGTTTGGCATACATGCTTGTACAGCATTTTGATAATCTTAACGTATTTCTCTTCACAACATAAGAATTTTTTTTATCATAGCATCAAACTGTTTCAAATGTTTCTCTCTGCCTTCTTCATTTCATAACCAGTTTCTAAGTAAGCTATAACAACCTGAATATACACAGAGAATAAAATGAAGAACTGAAGAACTAACTGAATGACTAGAAAGGAAGACAAGACATTGTCACTGGAAAAGAAAGGACAGATACCAACATTGCAGAATGAAAGTATTTAGACATTAGAAAAAGTAATTTCTGAAGTACAATATGTAGTAAATAAAATTCTAAAGCATTTTCTTAAATAAGAAATGCATACATTTACAATTCTAGATATTTTCTTACAAAGAACTAAATATATTTCTAATAAAATTCTAGAGCATTTTCTTAAATAAAAACTAAATATATTTATAATAAAATTCTAGAGCATCTTCTTAAATAAAGCTAAATATATTTATAATAAATTCTAGAGCATTGACTTAAATAAGAAATACGTATATTTATAATTCTAGATATTTTCTTGAATGAACTAAATATATAGATAAAATTCCAGAGCATTTTTTTAAATGAAAACTAAATATATTTATAATAAAATTCTAGAGCATTGACTTAAAGAAATACGTATATTTATAATTCTAGATATTTTCTTGAATAAACTAAATATATAGATAAAATTCCAGAGCATTTTCTTAAATCAAAACTAAATATATTTATAATAAAATTCTAGAGCATTTTCTTAAATAAAAACTAAATATATTTATAATAAAATTCCAGAGCATTTTCTTAAATAAAACTAAATATATTTATAATAAAATTCCAGAGCATTTTCTTAAATAAAACTAAATATATTTATAATAAAATTCTAGCGCATTTTCTTAAATAAAAACTAAATATATTTATAATAAAATTCTAGAGCATTTTGTTAAATAAAAACTAAATATATATTTTCTTAATCTTTGCATTTGACATAAACATTCATGTAATTTTTTCCCAACATTTAAGTTTTAACTTTGCCATATTTTGACCATTTCACCTGTTGCATGAAACAAAATTATCTACATAACATGTCTGAAATGTATACAGATGATTTTATTTTATGCATTGTCTTCAAGTTCTATGCATCCAGTACAATAATGGTTTTTACATTTTGACAACAATGTAATTCATACATACGTAGGCAGCTATCACTGTCAGTCTGCTCTTATCTATCATTCATGTTTTCCATGTATCTATATAAACAAATATTCTCATATCTTCACACGTTATCAAGATGTTGCATTTTCCAGCCAACAAAGTCAGTTGAACTTTATCAAGTTTTCTTTAAACATTCAGCCAGAGATTTAACTTATTTCATTTTTTCAATGTCTGCTAAACAAAATTTGCAAACCTGCCTTAAAGTTTTTTGAATCTTACTAATGATTTCATATCTAGTGATATAGCAAATACTAAAAGCATCTATAGAAATTCATTGCAAATGATTTTACTATAGGAATGCATTAGAAATGATTGGAATACTAGCTCTTTATGGAATCTGGAATATTATGGCTAGGATTTATGAAACAAATCCATCCAAACTTTCATTCCCTCTAATGATTCCATATCTAGTGATATAGCAAATACTAAAAGCATCTATAGAAATTCATTGCAAATGATTTTACTATAGGAATGCATGAGAAATGATTTGAATACTAGCACTTTATGGAACCTGGAATATTATGGCTAGGATTTATGAAACAAATCCATCCAAACTTTCATTCCCTTCTAATGATTCCATATCTAGTGATATAGCAAATACTAAAAGCATCTATAGAAATTCATTGCAAATGATTTTACTATAGGAATGCATTAGAAATGATTTGAATACTAGCTCTTTATGGAATCTGGAATATAATGGCTAGGATTTATGAAACCAATCCATCCAAACTTTCATTCCCTCTAATGATTCCATATCTAGTGATATAGCAAATACTAAAAGCATCTATAGAAATTCATTGCAAATGATTTTACTATAGGAATGCATAAGAAATGATTTGAATACTAGCTCTTTATGGAACCTGGAATATTATGGCTAGGATTTATGAAACAAATCCATCCAAACTTTCATACCTCTAATGATTTCATATCTAGTGATATAGCAAATACTAAAAGCTTCTATAGAAATTCATTGGAAATGATTTTACTATAGGAATGCATTAGAAATGATTTGAATTCTAGCTCTTTATGGAACCTGGAATATTATGACTAGGATTTATGAAACAAATCCATCCAAACTTTCATTCCCTTCTAATGATTCCATATCTAGTGATATAGCAAATACTAAAAGCATCTATAGAAATTCATTGCAAATGATTTTACTATAGGAATGCATTAGAAATGATTTGAATACTAGCTCTTTATGGAATCTGGAATATAATGGCTAGGATTTATGAAACCAATCCATCCAAACTTTCATTCCCTCTAATGATTCCATATCTAGTGATATAGCAAATACTAAAAGCATCTATAGAAATTCATTGCAAATGATTTTACTATAGGAATGCATTAGAAATGATTTGAATTCTAGCTCTTTATGGAACCTGGAATATTATGACTAGGATTTATGAAACAAATCCATCCAAACTTTCATTCCCTTCTAATGATTCCATATCTAGTGATATAGCAAATACTAAAAGCATCTATAGAAATTCATTGCAAATGATTTTACTATAGGAATGCATTAGAAATGATTTGAATTCTAGCTCTTTATGGAACCTGGAATATTATGACTAGGATTTATGAAACAAATCCATCCAAACTTTCATTCCCTTCTAATGATTCCATATCTAGTGATATAGCAAATACTAAAAGCATCTATAGAAATACATTGCAAATGATTTTACTATAGGAATGCATTAGAAATGATTTGAATACTAGCTCTTTATGGAACCTGGAATATTATGGCTAGGATTTATGAAACAAATCCATCCAAACTTTCATTCCCTCTAATGATTCCATATCTAGTGATATAGCAAATACTAAAAGCATCTATAGAAATTCATTGCAAATGATTTTACTATAGGAATGCATTAGAAATGATTTGAATACTACCTCTTTATGGAATCTGGAATATAATGGCTAGGATTTATGAAACCAATCCATCCAAACTTTCATTCCCTCTAAGGATTGAATATCTAGTGATATAGCAAATACTAAAAGCATCTATAGAAATTCATTGGAAATGATTTTACTATAGGAATGCATTAGAAATGATTTGAATACTAGCTCTTTATGGAACCTGGAATATTATGGCTAGGATTTATGAAACAAATCCATCCAAACTTTCATACCTCTAATGATTTCATATCTAGTGATATAGCAAATAGTAAAAGCATCTATAGAAATTCATTGCAAATGATTTTACTATAGGAATGCATTAGAAATGATTTGAATACTAGCTCTTTATGGAATCTGGAATATTATGGCTAGGATTTATGAAACCAATCCATCCAAACTTTCATTCCCTCTAATGATTCCATATCTAGTGATATAGCAAATACTAAAAGCATCTATAGAAATTCATTGCAAATGATTTTACTATAGGAATGCATTAGAAATGATTTGAATACTAGCTCTTTATGGAATCTGGAATATTATGGCTAGGATTTATGAAACCAATCCATCCAAACTTTCATTCCCTCTAATGATTCCATATCTAGTGATATAGCAAATACTAAAAGCATCTATAGAAATTCATTGCAAATGATTTTACTATAGGAATGCATTAGAAATGATTTGAATACTAGCTCTTTATGGAATCTGGAATATTATGGCTAGGATTTATGAAACAAATCCATCCAAACTTTCATTCCCTCTAATGATTCCATATCTAGTGATATAGCAAATACTAAAAGCATCTATAGAAATTCATTGCAAATGATTTTACTATAGGAATGCATTAGAAATGATTTGAATACTAGCTCTTTATGGAATCTGGAATATTATGGCTAGGATTTATGAAACCAATCCATCCAAACTTTCATTCCCTCTAATGATTCCATATCTAGTGATATAGCAAATACTAAAAGCATCTATAGAAATTCATTGCAAATGATTTTACTATAGGAATGCATTAGAAATGATTTGAATACTAGCTCTTTATGGAATCTGGAATATTATGGCTAAGATTTATGAAACAAATCCATCCAAACTTTCATTCCCTCTAATGATTCCATATCTAGTGATATAGCAAATACTAAAAGCATCTATAGAAATTCATTGCAAATGATTTTACTATAGGAATGCATTAGAAATGATTTGAATACTAGCTCTTTATGGAATCTGGAATATTATGGCTAGGATTTATGAAACCAATCCATCCAAACTTTCATTCCCTCTAATGATTCCATATCTAGTGATATAGCAAATACTAAAAGCATCTATAGAAATTCATTGCAAATGATTTTACTATAGGAATGCATTAGAAATGATTTGAATACTAGCTCTTTATGGAATCTGGAATATTATGGCTAAGATTTATGAAACAAATCCATCCAAACTTTCATTCCCTCTAATGATTCCATATCTAGTGATATAGCAAATACTAAAAGCATCTATAGAAATTCATTGCAAATGATTTTACAATAGGAATGCATTAGAAATGATTTGAATACTAGCTCTTTATGGAATCTGGAATATTATGGCTAGGATTTATGAAACAAATCCATCCAAACTTTCATTCCCTCTAATGATTCCATATCTAGTGATATAGCAAATACTAAAAGCATCTATAGAAATTCATTGCAAATGATTTTACTATAGGAATGCATTAGAAATGATTTGAATACTAGCTCTTTTTGGAATCTGGAATATTATGGCTAGGATTTATGAAACCAATCCATCCAAACTTTCATACCTCTAATGATTTCATATCTAGTGATATAGCAAATACTAAACACATCTATAGAAATTCATTGCAAATGATTTTACTATAGGAATGCATTAGAAATGATTTGAATACTAGCTCTTTATGGAACCTGGAATATTATGGCTAGGATTTATGAAACAAATCCATCCAAACTTTCATTCCCTCTAATGATTCCATATCTAGTGATATAGCAAATACTAAAAGCATCTATAGAAATTCATTGCAAATGATTTTACTATAGGAATGCATTAGAAATGATTTGAATACTAGCTCTTTATGGAACCTGGAATATTATGGCTAGGATTTATGAAACAAATCCATCCAAACTTTCATTCCCTCTAATGATTCCATATCTAGTGATATAGCAAATACTAAAAGCATCTATAGAAATTCATTGGAAATGATTTTACTATAGGAATGCATTAGAAATGATTTGAATACTAGCTCTTTATGGAACCTGGAATATTATGGCTAGGATTTATGAAACCAATCCATCCAAACTTTCATTCCCTCTAATGATTCCATATCTAGTGATATAGCAAATACTAAAAGCATCTATAGAAATTCATTGCAAATGATTTTACTATAGGAATGCATTAGAAATGATTTGAATACTAGATCTTTATGGAACCTGGAATATTATGGCTAGGATTTATGAAACAAATCCATCCAAACTTTCATTCCCTCTAATGATTCCATATCTAGTGATATAGCAAATACTAAAAGCATCTATAGAAATTCATTGCAAATGATTTTACTATAGGAATGCATTAGAAATGATTTGAATACTAGCTCTTTATGGAACCTGGAATATTATGGCTAGGATTTATGAAACAAATCCATCCAAACTTTCATACCTCTAATGATTCCATATCTAGTGATATAGCAAATACTAAAAGCATCTATAGAAATTCATTGCAAATGATTTTACTATAGGAATGCATTAGAAATGATTTGAATACTAGCTCTTTATGGAACCTGGAATATTATGGCTAGGATTTATGAAACAAATCCATCCAAACTTTCATTCCCTCTAATGATTCCATATCTAGTGATATAGCAAATACTAAAAGCATCTATAGAAATTCATTGGAAATGATTTTACTATAGGAATGCATTAGAAATGATTTGAATACTAGCTCTTTATGGAACCTGGAATATTATGGCTAGGATTTATGAAACAAATCCATCCAAACTTTCATTCCCTCTAATGATTCCATATCTAGTGATATAGCAAATACTAAAAGCATCTATAGAAATTCATTGGAAATGATTTTACTATAGGAATGCATTAGAAATGATTTGAATACTAGCTCTTTATGGAACCTGGAATATTATGGCTAGGATTTATGAAAGAAATCCATCCAAACTTTCATTCCCTCTAATGATTCCATATCTAGTGATATAGCAAATACTAAAAGCATCTATAGAAATTCATTGCAAATGATTTTACAATAGGAATGCATTAGAAATGATTTGAATCCTAGCTCTTTATGGAACCTGGAATATTATGGCTAGGATTTATGAAAGAAATCCATCCAAACTTTCATTCCCTCTAATGATTCCATATCTAGTGATATAGCAAATACTAAAAGCATCTATAGAAATTCATTGCAAATGATTTTACTATAGGAATGCATTAGAAATGATTTGAATACTAGCTCTTTATGGAACCTGGAATATTATGGCTAGGATTTATGAAACAAATCCATCCAAACTTTCATTCCCTCTAATGATTCCATATCTAGTGATATAGCAAATACTAAAAGCATCTATAGAAATTCATTGGAAATGATTTTACTATAGGAATGCATTAGAAATGATTTGAATACTACCTCTTTATGGAATCTGGAATATAATGGCTAGGATTTATGAAACCAATCCATCCAAACTTTCATTCCCTCTAAGGATTGAATATCTAGTGATATAGCAAATACTAAAAGCATCTATAGAAATTCATTGGAAATGATTTTACTATAGGAATGCATTAGAAATGATTTGAATACTAGCTCTTTATGGAACCTGGAATATTATGGCTAGGATTTATGAAACAAATCCATCCAAACTTTCATACCTCTAATGATTTCATATCTAGTGATATAGCAAATAGTAAAAGCATCTATAGAAATTCATTGCAAATGATTTTACTATAGGAATGCATTAGAAATGATTTGAATACTAGCTCTTTATGGAATCTGGAATATTATGGCTAGGATTTATGAAACCAATCCATCCAAACTTTCATTCCCTCTAATGATTCCATATCTAGTGATATAGCAAATACTAAAAGCATCTATAGAAATTCATTGCAAATGATTTTACTATAGGAATGCATTAGAAATGATTTGAATACTAGCTCTTTATGGAATCTGGAGTATTATGGCTAGGATTTATGAAACCAATCCATCCAAACTTTCATTCCCTCTAATGATTCCATATCTAGTGATATAGCAAATACTAAAAGCATCTATAGAAATTCATTGCAAATGATTTTACTATAGGAATGCATTAGAAATGATTTGAATACTAGCTCTTTATGGAATCTGGAATATTATGGCTAGGATTTATGAAACAAATCCATCCAAACTTTCATTCCCTCTAATGATTCCATATCTAGTGATATAGCAAATACTAAAAGCATCTATAGAAATTCATTGCAAATGATTTTACTATAGGAATGCATTAGAAATGATTTGAATACTAGCTCTTTATGGAATCTGGAATATTATGGCTAGGATTTATGAAACCAATCCATCCAAACTTTCATTCCCTCTAATGATTCCATATCTAGTGATATAGCAAATACTAAAAGCATCTATAGAAATTCATTGCAAATGATTTTACTATAGGAATGCATTAGAAATGATTTGAATACTAGCTCTTTATGGAATCTGGAATATTATGGCTAAGATTTATGAAACAAATCCATCCAAACTTTCATTCCCTCTAATGATTCCATATCTAGTGATATAGCAAATACTAAAAGCATCTATAGAAATTCATTGCAAATGATTTTACTATAGGAATGCATTAGAAATGATTTGAATACTAGCTCTTTATGGAATCTGGAATATTATGGCTAGGATTTATGAAACCAATCCATCCAAACTTTCATTCCCTCTAATGATTCCATATCTAGTGATATAGCAAATACTAAAAGCATCTATAGAAATTCATTGCAAATGATTTTACTATAGGAATGCATTAGAAATGATTTGAATACTAGCTCTTTATGGAATCTGGAATATTATGGCTAAGATTTATGAAACAAATCCATCCAAACTTTCATTCCCTCTAATGATTCCATATCTAGTGATATAGCAAATACTAAAAGCATCTATAGAAATTCATTGCAAATGATTTTACTATAGGAATGCATTAGAAATGATTTGAATACTAGCTCTTTATGGAATCTGGAATATTATGGCTAGGATTTATGAAACCAATCCATCCAAACTTTCATTCCCTCTAATGATTCCATATCTAGTGATATAGCAAATACTAAAAGCATCTATAGAAATTCATTGGAAATGATTTTACTATAGGAATGCATTAGAAATGATTTGAATACTAGCTCTTTATGGAATCTGGAATATTATGGCTAGGATTTATGAAACCAATCCATCCAAACTTTCATTCCCTCTAATGATTCCATATCTAGTGATATAGCAAATACTAAAAGCATCTATAGAAATTCATTGCAAATGATTTTACTATAGGAATGCATTAGAAATGATTTGAATACTAGCTCTTTATGGAATCTGGAATATTATGGCTAGGATTTATGAAACAAATCCATCCAAACTTTCATTCCCTCTAATGATTCCATATCTAGTGATATAGCAAATACTAAAAGCATCTATAGAAATTCATTGCAAATGATTTTACAATAGGAATGCATTAGAAATGATTTGAATACTAGCTCTTTATGGAATCTGGAATATTATGGCTAGGATTTATGAAACAAATCCATCCAAACTTTCATTCCCTCTAATGATTCCATATCTAGTGATATAGCAAATACTAAAAGCATCTATAGAAATTCATTGCAAATGATTTTACTATAGGAATGCATTAGAAATGATTTGAATACTAGCTCTTTATGGAATCTGGAATATTATGGCTAGGATTTATGAAACCAATCCATCCAAACTTTCATACCTCTAATGATTTCATATCTAGTGATATAGCAAATACTAAACACATCTATAGAAATTCATTGCAAATGATTTTACTATAGGAATGCATTAGAAATGATTTGAATACTAGCTCTTTATGGAACCTGGAATATTATGGCTAGGATTTATGAAACAAATCCATCCAAACTTTCATTCCCTCTAATGATTCCATATCTAGTGATATAGCAAATACTAAAAGCATCTATAGAAATTCATTGCAAATGATTTTACTATAGGAATGCATTAGAAATGATTTGAATACTAGCTCTTTATGGAACCTGGAATATTATGGCTAGGATTTATGAAACAAATCCATCCAAACTTTCATTCCCTCTAATGATTCCATATCTAGTGATATAGCAAATACTAAAAGCATCTATAGAAATTCATTGGAAATGATTTTACTATAGGAATGCATTAGAAATGATTTGAATACTAGCTCTTTATGGAACCTGGAATATTATGGCTAGGATTTATGAAACCAATCCATCCAAACTTTCATTCCCTCTAATGATTCCATATCTAGTGATATAGCAAATACTAAAAGCATCTATAGAAATTCATTGCAAATGATTTTACTATAGGAATGCATTAGAAATGATTTGAATACTAGATCTTTATGGAACCTGGAATATTATGGCTAGGATTTATGAAACAAATCCATCCAAACTTTCATTCCCTCTAATGATTCCATATCTAGTGATATAGCAAATACTAAAAGCATCTATAGAAATTCATTGCAAATGATTTTACTATAGGAATGCATTAGAAATGATTTGAATACTAGCTCTTTATGGAACCTGGAATATTATGGCTAGGATTTATGAAACAAATCCATCCAAACTTTCATTCCCTCTAATGATTCCATATCTAGTGATATAGCAAATACTAAAAGCATCTATAGAAATTCATTGCAAATGATTTTACTATAGGAATGCATTAGAAATGATTTGAATACTAGCTCTTTATGGAACCTGGAATATTATGGCTAGGATTTATGAAAGAAATCCATCCAAACTTTCATTCCCTCTAATGATTCCATATCTAGTGATATAGCAAATACTAAAAGCATCTATAGAAATTCATTGGAAATGATTTTACTATAGGAATGCATTAGAAATGATTTGAATACTAGCTCTTTATGGAACCTGGAATATTATGGCTAGGATTTATGAAAGAAATCCATCCAAACTTTCATTCCCTCTAATGATTCCATATCTAGTGATATAGCAAATACTAAAAGCGTCTATAGAAATTCATTGCAAATGATTTTACAATAGGAATGCATTAGAAATGATTTGAATCCTAGCTCTTTATGGAACCTGGAATATTATGGCTAGGATTTATGAAAGAAATCCATCCAAACTTTCATTCCCTCTAATGATTCCATATCTAGTGATATAGCAAATACTAAAAGCATCTATAGAAATTCATTGCAAATGATTTTACTATAGGAATGCATTAGAAATGATTTGAATACTAGCTCTTTATGGAACCTGGAATATTATGGCTAGGATTTATGAAACAAATCCATCCAAACTTTCATTCCCTCTAATGATTCCATATCTAGTGATATAGCAAATACTAAAAGCATCTATAGAAATTCATTGGAAATGATTTTACTATAGGAATGCATTAGAAATGATTTGAATACTAGCTCTTTATGGAATCTGGAATATTATGGCTAGGATTTATGAAACAAATCCATCCAAACTTTCATTCCCTCTAATGATTCCATATCTAGTGATATAGCAAATACTAAAAGCATCTATAGAAATTCATTGGAAATGATTTTACTATAGGAATGCATTAGAAATGATTTGAATACTAGCTCTTTATGGAACCTGGAATATTATGGCTAGGATTTATGAAACAAATCCATCCAAACTTTCATTCCCTCTAATGATTCCATATCTAGTGATATAGCAAATACTAAAAGCATCTATAGAAATTCATTGGAAATGATTTTACTATAGGAATGCATTAGAAATGATTTGAATACTAGCTCTTTATGGAACCTGGAATATTATGGCTAGGATTTATGAAAGAAATCCATCCAAACTTTCATTCCCTCTAATGATTCCATATCTAGTGATATAGCAAATACTAAAAGCGTCTATAGAAATTCATTGCAAATGATTTTACAATAGGAATGCATTAGAAATGATTTGAATCCTAGCTCTTTATGGAACCTGGAATATTATGGCTAGGATTTATGAAAGAAATCCATCCAAACTTTCATTCCCTCTAATGATTCCATATCTAGTGATATAGCAAATACTAAAAGCATCTATAGAAATTCATTGCAAATGATTTTACTATAGAAATGCATTAGAAATGATTTGAATACTAGCTCTTTATGGAACCTGGAATATTATGGCTAGGATTTATGAAAGAAATCCATCCAAACTTTCATTCCCTCTAATGATTCCATATCTAGTGATATAGCAAATACTAAAAGCATCTATAGAAATTCATTGGAAATGATTTTACTATAGGAATGCATTAGAAATGATTTGAATACTAGCTCTTTATGGAACCTGGAATATTATGGCTAGGATTTATGAAACAAATCCATCCAAACTTTCATTCCCTCTAATGATTCCATATCTAGTGATATAGCAAATACTAAAAGCATATATAGAAATTCATTGGAAATGATTTTACTATAGGAATGCATTAGAAATGATTTGAATACTAGCTCTTTATGGAACCTGGAATATTATGGCTAGGATTTATGAAACAAATCCATCCAAACTTTCATTCCCTCTAATGATTCCATATCTAGTGATATAGCAAATACTAAAAGCATCTATAGAAATTCATTGGAAATGATTTTACTATAGGAATGCATTAGAAATGATTTGAATACTAGCTCTTTATGGAACCTGGAATATTATGGCTAGGATTTATGAAACAAATCCATCCAAACTTTCATTCCCTCTAATGATTCCATATCTAGTGATATAGCAAATACTAAAAGCATCTATAGAAATTCATTGCAAATGATTTTACTATAGGAATGCATTAGAAATGATTTGAATACTAGCTCTTTATGGAACCTGGAATATTATGGCTAGGATTTATGAAAGAAATCCATCCAAACTTTCATTCCCTCTAATGATTCCATATCTAGTGATATAGCAAATACTAAAAGCATCTATAGAAATTCATTGGAAATGATTTTACTATAGGAATTTATTAGAAATGATTTGAATACTAGCTCTTTATGGAACCTGGAATATTATGGCTAGGATTTATGAAACAAATCCATCCAAACTTTCATTCCCTCTAATGATTCCATATCTAGTGATATAGCAAATACTAAAAGCATCTATAGAAATTCATTGCAAATGATTTTACTATAGGAATGCATTAGAAATGATTTGAATACTAGCTCTTTATGGAACCTGGAATATTATGGCTAGGATTTATGAAACAAATCCATCCAAACTTTCATTCCCTCTAATGATTCCATATCTAGTGATATAGCAAATACTAAAAGCATCTATAGAAATTCATTGCAAATGATTTTACTATAGGAATGCATTAGAAATGATTTGAATACTAGCTCTTTATGGAACCTGGAATATTATGGCTAGGATTTATGAAACAAATCCATCCAAACTTTCATTCCCTCTAATGATTCCATATCTAGTGATATAGCAAATACTAAAAGCATCTATAGAAATTCATTGGAAATGATTTTACTATAGGAATGCATTAGAAATGATTTGAATACTAGCTCTTTATGGAATCTGGAATATTATGGCTAGGATTTATGAAAGAAATCCATCCAAACTTTCATTCCCTCTAATGATTCCATATCTAGTGATATAGCAAATACTAAAAGCGTCTATAGAAATTCATTGCAAATGATTTTACAATAGGAATGCATTAGAAATGATTTGAATACTAGCTCTTTTTGGAACCTGGAATATTATGGCTAGGATTTATGAAACAAATCCATCCAAACTTTCATTCCCTCTAAAGATTCCATATCTAGTGATATAGCAAATACTAAAAGCATCTATAGAAATTCATTGCAAATGATTTTACTATAGGAATGCATTAGAAATGATTTGAATACTAGCTCTTTATGGAACCTGGAATATTATGGCTAGGATTTATGAAACAAATCCATCCAAACTTTCATTCCCTCTAATGATTCCATATCTAGTGATATAGCAAATACTAAAAGCATCTATAGAAATCCATTGGAAATGATTTTACTATAGGAATGCATTAGAAATGATTTGAATACTAGCTCTTTATGGAACCTGGAATATTATGGCTAGGATTTATGAAAGAAATCCATCCAAACTTTCATTCCCTCTAATGATTCCATATCTAGTGATATAGCAAATACTAAAAGCATCTATAGAAATTCATTGGAAATGATTTTACTATAGGAATGCATTAGAAATGATTTGAATACTAGCTCTTTATGGAACCTGGAATATTATGGCTAGGATTTATGAAACAAATCCATCCAAACTTTCATTCCCTCTAATGATTCCATATCTAGTGATATAGCAAATACTAAAAGCATCTATAGAAATTCATTGGAAATGATTTTACTATAGGAATGCATTAGAAATGATTTGAATACTAGCTCTTTATGGAACCTGGAATATTATGGCTAGGATTTATGAAACAAATCCATCCAAACTTTCATTCCCTCTAATGATTCCATATCTAGTGATATAGCAAATACTAAAAGCATCTATAGAAATTCATTGCAAATGATTTTACTATAGGAATGCATTAGAAATGATTTGAATACTAGCTCTTTATGGAACCTGGAATATTATGGCTAGGATTTATGAAACAAATCCATCCAAACTTTCATTCCCTCTAATGATTCCATATCTAGTGATATAGCAAATACTAAAAGCATCTATAGAAATTCATTGGAAATGATTTTACTATAGGAATGCATTAGAAATGATTTGAATACTAGCTCTTTATGGAACCTGGAATATTATGGCTAGGATTTATGAAACAAATCCATCCAAACTTTCATTCCCTCTAATGATTCCATATCTAGTGATATAGCAAATACTAAAAGCATCTATAGAAATTCATTGGAAATGATTTTACTATAGGAATGCATTAGAAATGATTTGAATACTAGCTCTTTATGGAACCTGGAATATTATGGCTAGGATTTATGAAAGAAATCCATCCAAACTTTCATTCCCTCTAATGATTCCATATCTAGTGATATAGCAAATACTAAAAGCATCTATAGAAATTCATTGCAAATGATTTTACTATAGGAATGCATTAGAAATGATTTGAATACTAGCTCTTTATGGAACCTGGAATATTATGGCTAGGATTTATGAAAGAAATCCATCCAAACTTTCATTCCCTCTAATGATTCCATATCTAGTGATATAGCAAATACTAAAAGCATCTATAGAAATTCATTGGAAATGATTTTACTATAGGAATTTATTAGAAATGATTTGAATACTAGCTCTTTATGGAACCTGGAATATTATGGCTAGGATTTATGAAACAAATCCATCCAAACTTTCATTCCCTCTAATGATTCCATATCTAGTGATATAGCAAATACTAAAAGCATCTATAGAAATTCATTGCAAATGATTTTACTATAGGAATGCATTAGAAATGATTTGAATACTAGCTCTTTGTGGAACCTGGAATATTATGGCTAGGATTTATGAAACAAATCCATCCAAACTTTCATTCCCTCTAATGATTCCATATCTAGTGATATAGCAAATACTAAAAGCATCTATAGAAATTCATTGCAAATGATTTTACTATAGGAATGCATTAGAAATGATTTGAATACTAGCTCTTTATGGAACCTGGAATATTATGGCTAGGATTTATGAAACAAATCCATCCAAACTTTCATTCCCTCTAATGATTCCATATCTAGTGATATAGCAAATACTAAAAGCATGTATAGAAATTCATTGGAAATGATTTTACTATTGGAATGCATTAGAAATGATTTGAATACTAGCTCTTTATGGAATCTGGAATATTATGGCTAGGATTTATGAAACAAATCCATCCAAACTTTCATTCCCTCGAAAGATTCCATATCTAGTGATATAGCAAATACTAAAAGCATCTATAGAAATTCATTGCAAATGATTTTACTATAGGAATGCATTGAGAATCAGGAAGAAAGGAATTGTTAGTGGTCAGGAATGAATTCAAGCATTAATGATAGAATAGGGATATTTTTTTATGTTTAATGTAATTGCATTGCTAATGATTTTTACTATAGGAATACATTGAAAGTGAGGAAGAAAGGGATTGTCAGTGGTCAGGAATGAATGTAAACATTACTGATAGAATAGGGCTATTATATGTATAATGTATATACATTGCTAATGATTTTACTATAGGAATGCATTGAAAATCAGTTCATATGTTATATGTTAATTTAGTCTCACTAAGAGCTCCACAAAAATTCAGCTTACGGCCATATCACACTGAAAACACCGGTTCTCGTCCGAACACCGAAGTCAAGCAACGTAGAGCCTGGTCAGTACTTGGATGGGTGACTGCTTGGAAATACCAGGTGCTGTAAGCATTTCCTTTTCTACTCCAATAGCTTCATGTCTCGCACATCTCGCCTATGGAACTCCCTCCCCTATTACTGTTTCCCTGACAAATACAATCTCCAACGGTTTAAGTGTAGCGTCAATCGTCATCTCCAGTTGCCTTGATCTATCCACTTCCCTTCTCTACTTCCTTTCATCTTTCATTCCTATCTGCTCTCGCTATAAATCTTCTGTAACCCCCCTTGCCTTGATCGACCCTCCGTCCTTCTCTTTCTCCACATCCCTTCCTTTACCACTCCTATCTGCTCTTCCTCCAACCCTTCTGTAACCCCATGCGTGATAGTGGCCACCAGCCTTGCTTGGGGTGATACGCTTAAAAAAAAAAAAAAAAAAATTGTAGCCTTGTGACTTACACTTAATGTAAAAAAAAAAAAAAATCTTTTGTTATCAAGTGATAGCTTATTAGTTAGTCTTGCAAATCTCTTAATTCTGTAAGAAAACATCCTCAATTCTGTCAAAGCTGTTCTCAGTTTGTTTGTATGTGCATATTATGGGATGTACTCTGTGCAGCTCTCTGTAGGACTTAGTGAAAAAATCTCAAACGCAATTGACAGTGGTTTTAGATTTCATTTTAATCACCTCACCTTGAATGAGAGAAACTGAGAAAGTTACAGCTTTGTACGTATCTTCTTTAATAACGTGTCCTTGTGCCAGACTTAGTCGAGTAAATATTTATCTCGGGAAGCCTGTCTATTTCGATATCAGAGCAACGATTTCATCTCTTGAGTAGAACTATTTATGTCACTGATTGATTATCGATCTGATTCAATCAATCAGCTAATCAATATGCATGTCTCATACCGTTTTGGTCAATTCTTATTCGTCGAAGAATTTGATTTCTACTTCTTGCACAACAATTCTTACTGTAATGTTTATTCCAGAAATTTAACACTTAATTGACAGCCCTTCCACATTTTACAAAAGCTTTACTTGATGTTAACAATGGCTCTACTGTACTTTCGACATTACAAATGAACTTCTCCTTATCTTTGTTGTTATTACAACTGTTAACTATGCTGATTCTTGTGGTTCCTACCTAGGATTGAACTCACCATCCTTGGCTAACAAATTTATGAAGATATCAGATTCTCACTCCTCAGCTTAATGGATGTGTTCTAAACAGTAGCAGTAACAGGCTTGTCTCCCTTCCTTACCAAAGTGGATTTAACATTTAGGCATTATTTGTTTACTGAAATTTCTCATCAGTCAACATTTTTCTGGTGAAGTGCTGTCACACAGTTTACTGAGCAAGATCCTGTTTTAACAACACTGTTTTGATCTGGGTAACCTCAAGGGAATTCTAAACTGAACCCTTTATTTAATCTATGGGGATAGACTGTTCTTGTTCCACTGCTCATGTTTATGGATATCATCTAGTTATTTAATACTGTTGCTCACCTGTACACACTGCTCGACCTAGGGATTGTACTCATAAGCACTATGTTTTGATATTCACTATTCCTGGCTATGATAATAAACTACATCCAGCAGTAAGGCCTCTGATTGAGAGATTGGAGGTTTTGAGGAGCATGGAAACAACTCTAAATTACTGTTGTTCCCAGGTCCACCTTGACCCGTGGTGGTAGCACCTGTTAAGGTCCCAGCGATGGGTAAATAGTGTTTTGATTTTTGTTTGGTGATTCACCAAGAAAGTATAAAAATGCATTATGGTAAAAATACCAGCAAATATATTTATGAACAAAATGACATTTTTATAGCAAAAGGACAATCAATACAGCAGCAAAGTATAAAAATACATTTTTATAGTAAAATTACCAGCAATAGATTTTGTCATCTATAAACTATACATCTAAAAAAACATTTTTGTGACCATTAATAACTCAAGACTTCAATGTTAAGATAAAACAGTATTTAGTTACAACCACAATTAAATACTTAAGAACAAAGAAGTAAAAGTCAACCAAAGATAATTAACCATTCCAGTGAATACCTTGTTAGTAGCGCAGCTCAGCTTAACGCTTGGTAAATCCTAAATCAAAACCCAAATCATCGATGCAAAATAATTCACACTAGTTCAACTGGATAGTTCCATTCATTAGTCACTCAATAATCACTGCAGTTAGTAGCATGACGCTGCTATTTATACACCTGGCGGAAAACATATTCACAAGTCCAGAGTGTCATGCTCAAACCTCGGTGTCAGTAGTTACTCATTTTCTTCCTACATGACACATATGTTTGCCCTAAAAGTATAAAATTATGTAAAAAATATCTGTAATTGAAGACATAAAATTATGTAAAAATATTTAGATTTCGGCATTAAATAACCCACAGAGATGTTGATATGCCACTAAACAAAAACAACTAAACCAACAAACCAAATTAACAATTTTACCCACTAGGCCACTGTCCCATATGGCAATAGTCTAAATATAAATAATGTAAATAATGATAACTCCTCAACAGAAGGCAATCAGGTGATAAAAACAACAAAGATGAGGACAATAGTCTAAATATAAATAATGATAACTCCTCATCCCAGAAATTCAGACAGAAGGTGATCAGGTGATAAAAACAACAAAGATGAGGACAATAGTCTAAATATAAATAATGTAAATAATGATAACTCCTCATCCCAGAAATTCAGACAGGAGGTGATCAGGTGATAAAAACAACAAAGATGAGGACAATAGTCTAAATATAAATAATGTAAATAATGATAACTGCTCATCCCAGAAATTCAGACAGAAGGTGATCAGGTGATAAAAACAACAAAGATGAGGACAATAGTCCAAATATAAATAATGTAAATAATGATAACTGCTCATCCCAGAAATTCAGACAGGAGGTGATCAGGTGATAAAAACAACAAAGATGAGGACAATAGTCTAAATATAAATAATGTAAATAATGATAACTGCTCATCCCAGAAATTCAGACAGAAGGTGATCAGGTGATAAAAACAACAAAGATGAGGACAATAGTCTGAATATAAATAATGTAAATAATGATAACTCCTCATCCCAGAAATTCAGACAGGAGGTGATCAGGTGATAAAAACAACAAAGATGAGGACAATAGTCTAAATATAAATAATGTAAATAATGATAACTGCTCATCCCAGAAATTCAGACAGAAGGTGATCAGGTGATAAAAACAACAAAGATGAGGACAATAGTCTAAATATAAATAATGTAAATAACGATAACTCCTCATCCCAGAAATTCAGACAGAAGGTGATCAGGTGATAAAAACAACAAAGATGAGGACAATAGTCTAAATATAAATAATGTAAATAATGATAACTCCTCATCCCAGAAATTCAGACAGGAGGTGATCAGGTGATAAAAACAACAAAGATGAGGACAATAGTCTAAATATAAATAATGTAAATAATGATAACTCCTCATCCCAGAAATTCAGACAGGAGGTGATCAGGTGATAAAAACAACAAAGATGAGGACAATAGTCTAAATATAAATAATGTAAATAATGATAACTCCTCATCCCAGAAATTCAGACAGGAGGTGATCAGGTGATAAAAACAACAAAGATGAGGACAATAGTCTAAATATAAATAATGTAAATAATGATAACTCCTCATCCCAGAAATTCAGACAGGAGGTGATCAGGTGATAAAAACAACAAAGATGAGGACAATAGTCTAAATATAAATAATGTAAATAATGATAACTCCTCATCCCAGAAATTCAGACAGGAGGTGATCAGGTGATAATAACAAAGATGAGGACAATAGTCTAAATATAAATAATGTAAATAACGATAACTCCTCATCCCAGAAATTCAGACAGAAGGTGATCAGGTGATAAAAACAACAAAGATGAGGACAATAGTCTAAATATAAATAATGTAAATAATGATAACTCCTCATCCCAGAAATTCAGACAGGAGGTGATCAGGTGATAAAAACAACAAAGATGAGGACAATAGTCTAAATATAAATAATGTAAATAATGATAACTCCTCATCCCAGAAATTCAGACAGGAGGTGATCAGGTGATAATAACAACAAAGATGAGGACAATAGTCTAAATATAAATAATGTAAATAACGATAACTCCTCATCCCAGAATTTCAGACAGAAGGTGATCAGGTGATAAAAACAACAAAGATGAGGACAATAGTCTAAATATAAATAATGTAAATAATGATAACTGCTCATCCCAGAAATTCAGACAGAAGGTGATCAGGTGATAAAAACAAGAAAGATGAGGACAATAGTCTAAATATAAATAATGTAAATAATGATAACTGCTCATCCCAGAAATTCAGATAGAATCATCATTTCTTTATATTTACAATCATATTGTTTTTAATTGATCCATAATTTGGATTTCAAGAGCAGCACCTTTCACCTAGACTTGAATTCTCACTTACTGCCACAGAAAATCCTTCTACCTTGCTGTAATCACTTTTTTGTTTTAGCTATTGTTCAACCCAATAAGTAAACTGTTTGCCAACCAAGGCTATAAAACCCAGTCTGTTGTGCTATTCAACCCATAGCCTGAGGGAGAAAAGAAGGATTCATTCCTTACCCAAGGGTATTTACATGTAAGTGAATGTAACAAACCTGACTGGAATTTGAACTCAGCTCTCTAATTTCTCATTCCGAGCTGATATCAATTTCACCACCATGCACATCCCAATATGAGACCTAAAAGCCACTCAAGGTAGAGAGTTCCTGAATGAGGTTTGTTTTATGGACCTATGAATTATAGATTATAAGAAAATGCAGAATATAGATAACCATCTAGGATTGAAAAGGTTAAAATTGCAGTGATCTGGGAAGGAGTCTGTTCCACAAAGTAGCAGCCCTTGGAAAGGAGTCTGTTCCACAAAGTAGCAGCCCTTGGGAAGGAGTCTGTTCCACAAAGTAGCAGCCCTTGGAAAGGAGTCTGTTCCACAAAGTAGCAGCCCTTGGAAAGGAGTCTGTTCCACAAAGTAGCAGCCCTTGGAAAGGAGTCTGTTCCACAAAGTAGCAGCCCTTGGAAAGGAGTCTGTTCCACAAAGTAGCAGCCCTTGGGAAGGAGTCTGTTCCACAAAGTAGCAGCCCTTGGGAAGGAGTCTGTTCCACAAAGTAGCAGCCCTTGGGAAGGAGTCTGTTCCACAAAGTAGCAGCTCTTGGGAAGGAGTCTGTTCAAATGATCTACCTTCTAGATTCCTTGGATTAAGAACGGAATGAAGATGGCTCACTCCTGTGTGTATAATATGGCAGATCTTAGCTGTAAGTGTCTGAACTGGTGCAACTAATGTCTGTAGCTCATCAGAATTTTTTCCATGGAAATACCAATAGGTTATCAAGAGGCTTGTGATGTTACATCTGCTGTGGAAAGAGGGCTGTATGGTGGAAAATAATTCATCACCAACAAGGCCATGTTTTATGTGAACTGGGCTATTCCCCACCCCCTATCGCAAGCCAACTGCATTGACCATCTCGTATTGGACGGATGTAATATAGAAGTTGTCATGATGAGGTGTTTCAAGAGTGAAATAATATTATCAGATAAACAAGAAATGATATGGAATAATGAAAATGAAAAATATGGTTCTCAATACAAGCTGGTCAAAAAAATAATTGCCAAACAAGTGTGAATCAAAGCAACAGGAGTAGAATTAGAACAGAGAAGATGGGGAGGAAACGAGAGAGAGACTGGCAGAAGGAGAGAAGAGAGGCAGAACAGAGGAAGAGGGGAGGAATGCTGAAAGAGGGGAGGGAAGAGCAGAGAGGCAAAAAACAGAGGAGGACAGGGAAAGAATGCTGAAGGAGGGGTGAGACACAGAACAGAAGAAATGCTGAAGGAGGAGAGTGAAGCAGAGAGAGGAAAGAGGCAGAACAGAGGTGGAGGGTAGAAATGTTATGAGAGGTGGAGAGAGGCAGAACAGATGACAAAGATGTAGAACAGAGGGGAAAGAGACAGAACAGAAGGCAAGCTGAATGAGGGGGAGGGGCAGAACAGAAGAGGAGGGGAGGGGCAGAACAGAAGAGGAGGGGGAGGGGCAGAACAGAAGAGGAGGGGGAGGGGGAGAACAGAAGAGGAGGGGGAGGGGGAGAACAGAAGAGGAGGGGGAGGGGCAGAACAGAAGAGGAGGGGGAGGGGCAGAACAGAAGAGGAGGGGGAGGGGCAGAACAGAAGAGGAGGGGGAGAACAGAAAGGAGGGGGAGGTTAGAGAAAAATAGAAAAGGATGGAGAGAATCTGAGAAAGCAGAGAGAGGAGGAGGAAGGAAGGAAACAAGAGGTAAAGGGAGGTTGGTAGTTAACGGTAGAATAGAGGGAGAAAAATTAACAAAAGAGATAGAATGGACACACACACATTATATATATATATATATATATATATATATATATATGCACACCTACTTATCAACACAAAACTAAGGTAAAATGTGCAAATGAAATGCAAATCAGCAGAAATGGATTAAGCAAGAGATTAAGAGAGACGAACAGGTACTTGAAGAGCAGCTGATAGGCTGGAATAAATAGAAAGACCATTTTTTTTTTTTTTTGGCTATTTGCAACTCTAAAACCAATCTTAGAGGAAATGAATCAAGCCGAAGGAATAAAAGTTCCGAAAGTCAGTCAAGAAGGGTTGCTGAAAAAGGTCAAACAGAAAGAGTGCAAGTGCTCCAGCTTACAAATAAAGTCACCCTTCTGCCCACCTCCCCAAATACATGGACATAAATACAAGTTTAAAAGGCAGGAAGAGAAAGAAAAAGATCCTGAAGAATTTGCTTGAAAGGTCAAGTAGCAGTTCAAGAAATCTGCAGAAGGGTCTTGTGTTCTTTCTGATTTCGAAGGAAGAATAATCAAATTCCTGCTTTCCTCACTTGTAAGGAAAGTGCTTAAGAAATGAGACAATTGTCTGATGTGCCTTAAGCTTTTTTTTTTTTTTTTTTTTTTTTTTTTTTTTACTTTGGATACTTTTTGAGGAGTGGAAAGAGAACTGGTCAAAGAAAACTCAGAAAATGGCATTTGCAAACTGTTAGGGTGCTGACATAATTTTTGCACCTATGACTTTGAGAAAAGCAATGTTTGGGTTCAAGCCTGATGTTTGATCATTATTATATCACCAAGACTCATTGAGAAGTGAGTAAGTACTAGCTCAAATTATAAGGTCCAATTTTCCACAGTCAAGCAGACAAAACATTAATTATTTTTTTCTTTTCACGGTAAAACAACTTTACAGTTATTTAACACCATGACACGTAGCAAGAATAGAAGGGTCACGGCTTCCACGTCAAGTCTTATTCAGTAAGTTCACGTCAAGAAAAAGATCACATGGCTGCCCTCTTCAAAGAAACAAGAATGAACTCAAAACAACACTGAAAACCAGTGGATTTGAGCCTAAATCATTTGAAACCCAAACTCGAGACTGTACCAACTGGCAGTGTTAAATCACTATTGAAACCAACAAAGAGAAAAGGAAGAGGTCAATTGACAAGAGAGAAAGGCTCGACAAAATCAACTTCATCTTTCACTAACACTACTATGTAGTGAATGCCATCAGCTCTTCCATGCAAGAATTGACCTACTTGGAATCAATGCTATCACTATGAAGGAAGCAATCAGTAAAAGAAATTAAATTCTTGGATAATAGATGAAGCCGCCGCCACTACTGCCAAATACCATATTTTATCTAATATGGGATATTTCCATTTTCAATCGATTGATTTGTTTTTTTTTTTATGGTTTACCAACCCTATGTAGGTTATTTAAGGTAGCTGAAACTTTTGGGATTGTAAAGATGATTATTATTTTTATGCAAATATTAACAGTTGCTTTGGTGACAACATGAATTTTTTAGATATCTGTCCTACTATTTAACCCATAGATGGGAGTAAAAAAGATGAATTCATATCTTTCTCAAGATTATTTGCACATAAGTGAATGTAAAGAATATAAATAAAACAGAGGAAGACAGAATAAAGAACAAAACAGAGGAAGACAGAATAAAGAACAAAACAGAGGAAGACAGAATAAAGAACAAAACAGAAACATATATGGTATAGATACGAATCAGACAAAACGGATGCCGTTGGAAAAGCAATAGCTCAGTGATGTAAACACATGCGGATGAAGATGAACATAAATTGGAGAAAGGAAAAAAATTGTTAATTCTTCATTTATATAAGGCATTTGTAGATTTTAAGTGGCACACATAGTGAATGACATTCTGCTGTTTATGTAGCAGGAGAAAGAAAGAATCTAGGCTCTGGGAGACAGGCTACAGGAGCTTACCTGTATTGTTATGATTAGCCAAAGTTATTGTGAGAATGTAGGCCTAAAATAGATGAATTTCAACTCCTCCAGAAAAATTACTTTTTTATAGTGTGATCCCATATTTTTTGTTTAAAGAAAGAAAGAATGTAAGAGAGGAAAAGAGAAAGAATGTAAGAGAGGAAAAGAGAAAGAATGTAAGAGAGGAAAAGAGAAAGAATGTAAGAGAGGAAAAGAGAAAGAATGTAAGACTGATAAAGAAAAAGAATGAAAAACAGGAAAAGAAAGAAAGACAGGAAAAGAAAAAAGAATGAAAATCAGGAAAAGAAAAAAGAATGAAAAATCAGGAAAAGAAAAAAGAATGAAAAATCAGGAAAAGAAAAAAGAATGAAAAATCAGGAAAAGAAAAAAGAATGAAAAATCAGGAAAAGAAAAAAGAATGAAAAATCAGGAAAAGAAAAAAGAGTGAAAAATCAGGAAAAGAAAAAAGACTTAAAGACAGGAAAAGAAAGAAAGACAGGGAAAGAAAAAGAAAGAAAGACAGGGAAAGAAAAAGAAAGAAAGACAGGGAAAGAAAAAGAAAGAAAGACAGGGAAAGAAAAAGAAAGAAAGACAGGGAAAGAAAAAGAAAGACAGGGAAAGGAAAAGAAAGACAAAAAAAGGAAAAGAAAGACAAAAAAGGAAAAGAAAGACAAAAAAGGAAAAGAAAGACAAAAAAAGGAAAAGAAAGACAAAAAAAGGAAAAGAAAGAAAGACAAAAAAAGGAAAAGAAAGAAAGACAAAAAAAGGAAAAGAAAGAAAGACAAAAAAAGGAAAAGAAAGAAAGACAAAAAAAGGAAAAGAAAGAAAGACAAAAAAAGGATAAGAAAGAAATAAAGACAAGAAAAAGAAAGAAATAAAGACAAGAAAAAGAAAGAAAGAAAGACAAGAAAAAGAAATAACAGACAGGAAAAGAAAAAGAAATAACAGACAGGAAAAGAAAGAACAGACAGACAAATGAGAGAAAGAAAATTGCTATCAAAGCAGTAATGAATAACAATTTAAGCAAGAAAAATAAATGAATTAATAAAAGAGCTAAGTGAATAAGAAAGAAAACTTGAACTATATTCAAGTGTGTGCATATATATATATATATATATATATATATATATATATGAGAGAAAGGGAGAATTCTCATACTGACAACATCCTTCTCAAAATTATGATGTTTTAGTTTGAAAGTGGTTTTAATTGTAACTTTCTGTATTTTTTTTAATGATTTCAGGCAATAATGTTACTAAAATGCCAGGGGCTACTGGGAGTGAAAGGGAGGAGAGAAGACTTTACTGAGGAGAAAGGACAATAAAAGAACAGAATTCAGGAAGAGAGGATGGCAATAATGCCACTAAGACACAAGACTTGGTGGCTATAGAAAATTGATCAAGAAAAATTCCAAAATGTTCTTTCAGATAATTTTTATTTCCCCAAGTAATTTCAATCTCGTCTGAGACCATATCTATGGATGCATTAACACCATAAATTCAAAATATTTTTTCCCCACTATACAAGGGAGGTAACTTACGTGATTTTTTAAAAGATTTTTTTTAATTGTAGTATTTTGATTTAGTATTTTTTATACAATACTTTGCTGCTCCAAACATTTCTGAACTTTGTTGCTATACTCAGTGTGCCATCAAGATAATAAGAAGAAAAAACTTCAAATCCTGGAAGCCCTTTATGTGAAAGAATTGCGGCCAAAAATAAAATCAACTACGACCATAGCAACAAAGTTCTTAAATGTTAACAGATATACAACCCCTGAAAATGGTGTAAGATGAGATTAAAAGTACTTGGGAAAATAAAAATTATTTGAAAGAAAATTTTGGAATATTTCTTAATTAATTTTCTACAGCCATAAGAAAAATTAATTCATGGACATGAAAGGATTAAAACTAAAATAAATAAACATAATACATCTAAATTATTTTATCAAACATGCTTGAATTATATATAGATATATATATATATATATATATATATATAGGGTTAGGTAAATAAGATAACTAGATATTAGTAACTTTATATGCACACCAAATGTAGGTATGTGTATTATTATATATATGAAGAAATATCAGGGGAGCCTGATGATTGTGTCTAGCATGAAACAGCCTGTTACCTCTGAGTGTTGACTTCAATGTTCACTTTTTATATATATATATATATATATATATATATATATATATATATATATATATATATAGCATGAAACAGCCTGTTACCTCTGAGTGTTGACTTCAATGTTCACTTTTTATATATATATATATATATATATAGCATGAAACAGCCTGTTACCTCTGAGTGTTGACTTCAAAGTTCACTTTTATTTATATATATATATATATATATATATATATATATATATATATATAGCATGAAACAGCCTGTTACCTCTGAGTGTTGACTTCAAAGTTCACTTTTATTTATATATATATATATATATATATATATATATATATAGCATGAAACAGCCTGTTACCTCTGAGTGTTGACTTCAATGTTCACTTTTTTATATATATATATATATATATATATATAGCATGAAACAGCCTGTTACCTCTGAGTGTTGACTTCAATGTTCACTTTTATATATATATATATATATATATATATATATATATATATATATATATATATAGCATGAAACAGCCTGTTACCTCTGAGTGTTGACTTCAATGTTCACTTTTATTTATATATATATATATATATAGCATGAAACAGCCTGTTACCTCTGAGTGTTGACTTCAATGTTCACTTTTATATATATATAGCATGAAACAGCCTGTTACCTCTGAGTGTTGACTTCAATGTTCACTTTTTTATATATATATATATATATATATATATATATAGCATGAAACAGCCTGTTACCTCTGAGTGTTGACTTCAATGTTCACTTTTTTATATATATATATATATATATATATATAGCATGAAACAGCCTGTTACCTCTGAGTGTTGACTTCAATGTTCACTTTTATATATATATATATATATATATATATATATATAGCATGAAACAGCCTGTTACCTCTGAGTGTTGACTTCAATGTTCACTTTTATATATATATATATATATATATATATAGCATGAAACAGCCTGTTACCTCTGAGTGTTGACTTCAATGTTCACTTTTATATATATATATATATATATATATATATATATAGCATGAAACAGCCTGTTACCTCTGAGTGTTGACTTCAATGTTCACTTTTATATATATATATATATATAGCATGAAACAGCCTGTTACCTCTGAGTGTTGACTTCAATGTTCACTTTTATTTATATATATATATATATAGCATGAAACAGCCTGTTACCTCTGAGTGTTGACTTCAATGTTCACTTTTATATATATATATATATATATATATATATATATATATATATATATATAGCATGAAACAGTCTGTTACCTCTGAGTGTTGACTTCAATGTTCACTTTTATATATATATATATATATATATATAGCATGAAACAGCCTGTTACCTCTGAGTGTTGACTTCAATGTTCACTTTTATTTATATATATATATATATAGCATGAAACAGCCTGTTACCTCTGAGTGTTGACTTCAATGTTCACTTTTATATATATATATATATATATATATATATATATATAGCATGAAACAGCCTGTTACCTCTGAGTGTTGACTTCAATGTTCACTTTTATATATATATATATATATATATATATAGCATGAAACAGCCTGTTACCTCTGAGTGTTGACTTCAATGTTCACTTTTATTTATATATATATATATATAGCATGAAACAGCCTGTTACCTCTGAGTGTTGACTTCAATGTTCACTTTTATATATATATATATATATATATATATATATATATATATACACACACACAATTTCTATTATACTGTTTACAAATTTTCTTTTTGTTTGTAACTATAGAATCATACGATGCTCCCTCTCACCCCCTTCCCACAATCCCTAAGATTTATATAAATCTATTTACCTCTGTCCATGTAGAATTCTCTAATTCAATTTCTCTATGTCTCTCCATCTTATCCAGTAATTAATTCAATCAAGACAAATATAACTGCACATGTTGAGCCTGTCCAATCATTTCGCTGAGTGGATTAGCAAGTATAGATATAAATATCTGCTTATTGTCTTCTGTCCAAGAAAAAGAATCAATAAATTTAGATTTGTGAAACAGAAGATTTTTTTTTGCTTGGGATTCTTCATTCACTTGCAGCCATGAGAATAAATGGAATAAAAGAAAAAGAAAGAAGAGAAGAAAAAGAAGAAAAGGGAAAGAAGAGAAGAAAAAGAAGAAAAGGGAAAGAAGGTAAGGAAAGAAGAAAAGAAAAAGAAGGTAAGGAAAGAAGAAAAGAAAAAGAAGGTAAGGAAAAAAGAAAAAAGAAAAAAGAAAAAGAAGGAAAGGAAAAAAGAAAAGAAAAAGGAAAAAAGAAAAAAGGAGGAAAGGAAAGAAGAAAAGGAAAGAAAGGAAGAAAGAGAGGAAAGAGAAATAAGAGAGGAAAGAGTAGAAAGGTAAAAGAAGAAAAAGAAGGAAAGGGAAAGAAGAGAAGGAAAAGAAGGAAAGGTGAAAAGAAAAAGAAAGAATGGAAGAAAGAGAAGAAAAGGAAAGAAGAGAAGAAAAAGAAGAAAAGGAAAGAAGAGAAGAAAAAGAAGAAAAGAAGAGAAGAAAAAGAAGAGAAGAAAGAAGAAAAAGAAGAGAAGTAAAAGAAGGAAAGGAGAGAAGAAAAGAAAAGGAAAGAACGGAAGAAAGGGAAAGAAGAGAAGAAAGAAGAGAAGAAAGGGAAAGAAGAGAAGAAAAAGAAGAAAGGGAAAGAAGAGAAGAAAAAGAAGAAAGGGAAAGAAGAGAAGAAAAAGAAGAAAGGGAAAGAAGAGAAGAAAAAGAAGAAAGGGAAAGAAGTGAAGAAAAAGAAGAAAGGGAAAGAAGTGAAGAAAAAGAAGGTAAGGAGAGAAGAAAAGAAAAGGAAAGAACGGAAGAGAGAGAAGAAAGAAGAAAAAGAGAAGAAAGGTAATAATAGCTTCATAGCAATTGTTCTAATGAACTCTCCTCCTTGCTACCTCAACTGCTCGAACTTAATTAGACGTCTAGATTGGTAACTCATCATTTTATTGCTGAAATAGCTAGATGTAACAAAAAATTCTATTCTAATAATTTCTTTTCTCGCACTTCCCACCTGTGAAACTCATCCAGGGTTTTTGCTTCCCTGCCACCAGCAATATTCAAACATTTAAATGCAGCATCAATGGCTGTCTTCCTGAATCGTGCTCATTTATTGTCCTTTTTTCTCACTCATGTCTTCCCATTCTCTTTCATGCCCATTGCTTGAGAATGAAATGATTAAAAAAATAAAGGGAAAACAGATGAAAGGAAAAACAGAAAAAAAAAGAAAGAAAAAGGAAAGAAAAAGAAAAGAATGGAAAAGAAAAAGAAAAGAGTGAAAAAGAGAAAAGAAAGAGAGAAAAGAAAGAAAAAGAAAGGAAAAAGACAGAAAAAGAGAAAAATAGTAAAAAAAGAGAAAAGAAGGAAAAAGAGAAAAGAAGGAAAAAGAGAAAAGAAGGAAAAAGAAAAGGAGAAAAAGTGTTCTATTCTTAAAGAAGGTTACAAACAGACAAAAATGGTACTTGAGTGAAAGGAACAGCAATACAGGTGTAGATGAAAGATAGAGATTTATTGTAAAAGACAATACACTACGAAAAGACAGGGAATCAGTTAGCAAGATAGTAATTCCAGAACAAGTCATCCGGGTATATCCTGTGCTTACTATATATATCTACTGATATATATTCACATAAGTGATAGGGAGTGTGGGATATTCCATTACAACAGAAAGAAAAGGTGAAAAGAAAAAGAAAGAAAAAGAAAAAGAAAGAAAAAGAAAAAGAAAGAAAAAGAAAAAGAAAAGGAAAGAAAGAAAAAGAAAAGGAAAGAAAGAAAAAGAAAAGGAAAGAAAGAAAAAGAAAGGAAAGAAAGAAAAAGAAAGGAAAGAAAGAAAAGTTGAAAAGAAAAAGTTGAAAAGAAAGAAAAAGAAAGAAAGAAAAAGAAAAAAGGAAAAGAAAAAAGGAAGAAAAAGAAAAAAGAAAGAAAAGGTGAAAAGAAAGAAAAGGTGAAAAGAAAGAAAAGGTGAAAAGAAAGAAAAGGTGAAAAGAAAGAAAAGGTGAAAAGAAAGAAAAGGTGAAAAGAAAGAAAAGGTGAAAAGAAAGAAAAGGTGAAAAGAAAGAAAAGGTGAAAAGAAAGAAAAGGTGAAAAGAAAGATAAGGTGAAAAGATAGATAAGATGAAAAGAAAGATAAGATGAAAAGATAGATAAGATGAAAAGATAGATAAGATGAAAAGATAGATAAGATGAAAAGAAAGAAAAAAGTAAAAAAGAAGAAAAAGATCAAAGAAAAAAGAACAGTCAAAAAAGTAAAAGAAAAAAGGATTTCACTCTCAAAAGATTTTATAACAGAAGGGAGAAATAGAAAAGAGAACTCGTTCAAAGATGAATAAAAATAAATTTACTTAAAAAAAAGCAATTTTATGCAGTTTGAAATGGTTGAGATCCAATTATAGCGCTTTGAAAATAATTCGACAGATGTTGGTGGCTTGTCTGAAATTCAAAGATATTTTTTATTTTGCACTATTTACAGTCAGACTAATATCCTCATCTTTGTTGTTATAATCACAACATTTTGACCATTGTGTCCACCAGCTTTCTTCAGATATCTGTCAACACAGGTAATTTAGGTGAATCCGTTATTAAATCTATGGGAATAGTGTGTTCTTATTCTACTGTCCATATCGAGTGATATCTCATTATGTTTTTTCTAGTCCTGGGTGTGTCAATCAAATATACCCAGCAGAAAGGCTCCAGATTGAGAGATTGGAGGTTTTGAGGAGTGTGGAACCACCTCTTAATTGTTTTGTTCACGAGTCCACCCTGACCCTGGGTGGTAACACTTGTTCTCAATTGGATTCTCGCAGACAATGGCCATAGGACAACTAATTGACAGTCAAGACAACAGTGTCTGGGCGTGATAAAAATGTGATACAATATTTTAGGGTCCCAGCTATGGGTAAATAGAGAACCTCCAAACAAAAACAAAACACTAGAAAAGTATAAAAATACTTTTTTATAGTAAAATGACCAACAATACATTTTTAAAGAAAAATGACCAATACATTTTATCTGTAGTTGGAGCCCGAAAACTGTATCCAATATATTTAAATTCCAGCATTAACTAGCCAATTCATAACATTAATCCATATAATATCCTACAATTTCTTGAAGAAATCAAACTGTATTCCAAAATATAATATTTCAACAAAACTACAATATAAAACACACATATCCCTGCCTCTAGTAATTGTGTCCACACAAACATGTATATGCACAAAAGCTGAGTATCATTTACCATGTATTCAATTATGAAAGCAGAATAACATATATCATATTTTTATTACTTCAAAGCTCCCAAGAATATTATATTTCGGCAGTAAATGACCCATAAAGAATTGATATGCTATTAAATGAACAAATCAATCAATCATGTTCTTTAATTTTGTTTATTGTCTCATTGGACAATAGATCAAAGAATTAAAATGTTAGTTTGTTTATGGAAGAGCTGCCTGATCACTGGCAACAAGTCATCACAAATAATGGTGAATATATAACTGAATAAAATGTAATTGCAATTTATTTTTTCAAGAATATACTTGGTAAACAAAAATGGAAATTATTTACGACTCAAGCTAACAAAATCCCAAAAGATCTAGAAAGGATATTGGCACTGATGAGCAAGGACAGTTCTTATCGACGGAAATGGCCCAATACAAAACTCTAGAGCCACTCAAGCTAGAGGGTTACTGTGTAGTGTTGTATGAGTTTGTCAATGGTAAGAAGTCATGTTCATGATTTTAAGTAGGAAAGATAATGGTTAACTTTCAAATTGAAGAAAGCAAGATTATAATGATTAGAAAAACACTCTCCCAGGAGTCTGCTTCACAAAGCAGTACTTCTTGGGAAGAAACTGTTCAAGTGGAACTTCCTCCTTACTATTGGAATATGAAATGGGGATGATTCATCCTTGTGTAAGTGGCATGGGGAGTCCCAGCTGCAAAGCCCAACAGGGGTGGGACCAAAAAATACAGTTCATCAGAACACATGCCAAAGAAATAGTGATAGAATAACAACAAACTGGCAGTGTTTTATCTGTTGGAAAGGGGTTGTAGGCGGGAAAATAATTCATCATCCACAAGGCCATGCAGATGCTTTTGAACTGAAAGTAAGGCCTGGGTACTCCATTTTTAGTCTGATCTGGCTCTTGTAAAGATACACTTTTGTGCAAATTAATTGAAACAAAATCAAGAATTCCATTATTTACTTTTCTTTTGTATTTTTCCAATGAAACATGACCTAGTGCACATGTTAGTACTTTGTATGTCCATTCCATGAAATTGTTCTTTGCAGATTGACCACAGATTCTCAATTGGATTCTTGCAGACAATGGTCATAGGACAACTAATTGACAGTCGAGACAATATTTTCTCAGCGTGATAAAAATCTGATTTGATTTGTTTTATGGCATATCAACCACAATGGGTTATTTAACGCCAACAAAATTTCCTTTTTTTTTAAAAAATGTATAGCTGGTAATATTTTTTTTGTTTTAAATGTATAGTATGGTTTATTTTGTTTTGTGGCATATTAACCTCAATTGGTTATTTAATGCTGACAAGATTTTTATTTCTGGTAATATTTTCTTTTTTCAAATATTTATAGCTGATACTAATTTTTTTTTTTTTACCAAGTATTTCTGGTATTAAAATCTATTTTTACACTTTCATAGTGTTTTGAGTCAGGTTGTGGGGTTAACTATTTTCCCATAGCTGGAACCTAACAAGTGCTACCACCCCGGGTCAGGGTAGACCTGTGAACACCAGCACTTAAGAGGTTGTTCCACGCTCCTCAAAACTTCCTGATCAGAGGCCTTGCTGCTGGACGTAGTTTATCGTCTTACCCAGGATGCAGATGTAGGTTATCGTCATACCGAGGATGGGATAAAAATCTGATACTATATTTTTCAAGGCCAAACAAATTTCATCATACACCTTGAAAATAGATTCATATTACTGCACACCACTGCAAATGACCTAATCTGAGGAAAAAATAGAAATCGCTTACACCCTGTCACTTCAGTGGATCTAAAACTGACCGTATGGTGAGAGAAAGGGAGGCAGGGGAGTTAGATACTTACTGGAACGGTATACTGAACCAACCATTTTTCCAACATCTTTAACAAAAAATCAAATATACGAGTTCCATTTGAGGTCTGGGGAGAGCTCGAGTCTCAACAGACATTCGATGCAAGGAATCCCCTTGAGAGAAGACACAACCATCTTGATGGGTGAAATTTCAGGAATTGTTTTTTGATTTTTTAATAATTTAAAGCAAGGCAATGAAGCTCTTGTGGCCTGTTAGGGGCCAGAAAGAAAGACAAGGGAAGAAGAATGTAGATTGAACAAGTGTATTGAAATAACAGAACATATGTACAAATTAAGAGTGTTATGAGTCAGCAGATAGAAATGTCCGTCCGAACTGTCTTTCACAAAAGCTTCAACATTTGTATATATTACATAGAATAGAAATAAAAATTTACCTCTTTCGAATAGCTATTTCTAACAACATGTCTTATGTTGGCTTTGTCAACTTAGAAGTGTGAAGAAATAAAATAGGAATATAAAAAATAAAAGAAGAGAAAAAGGAAAAAAGATAAAAGAGGAAGAAGAACAGAGAGATAGTGGGAAGCTACTGGCATTAAGTTAAAACAAACTCCCAATATCATGGGAAGAGAAGTGTAAGTGTCTGGCTCAAATAGACAGTTAAAATAACCTTGACATATATTTTAAAATATTAATATATATTAAAATATATTAGTGCATAGATTTAAATAAAAATGTAAAAAAAATATATATATATTAAAATATATTAGTATGTATATATATATATATATATATATATATGTGTGTGGTGCAGTTCAATTTATATTACAATGAATCATTCATACAAAAAGTAGATTAGTAAAGTTCTTTCTAATGTAGATAGGTCACCATAACAGAAGCTAAGTAAATAAAGACACTAAGATGCATGGGGTTACTGATTGTGAGAGAAAATGAGAAAAAGAAAACATTATTAAGGAGAGTGAACAAGAAAAGAACAGGAATCAAGGAAACAAAAGATAATGATTGACATTGCATTTAAATAGTTGCAAATCAATAAACAGGAAAAAAATTTCCACAACCAAGAAGGTCAAGAGAAGAAACCATTAGCATAGAACTTATGGTTATATCTAGTACTGCACTTAAATTTCTAAAGTCAAGGTATCCGAGAAGAACAATTACCAGGAAAATATTTAGAAGGAATATACATTATGGCAATGGGAAAGTGACTGAAGCTGAAATGCCAGATCAGGACCAATAACATTGCAAATTCTTCTTTGGATTTTATCAAAAATAAGCACCAGACAAGATGTGATAGCAATATTCAAATAGTAGACTTATAAATGTGCAAGAACTTAGTTATTATCACCTTACTTGGGGCTGAAATGATTATAAAAGCATACTTGTGGTCATCCATGGTTTGAGACAAATTAAATTCTTTAGTTATTTTGTCAATAGGAAATGATCTTGTAAAGAAGATAAGCATATTAAGTGACATGAAAAGATTTGCAGATCTAAAAGATAGAAAAATGTTTTAGATAGGATAATGAATGTTGTGTTTTACGGCATATCAACCTCAATGGGTTATTTAATGCTGACAAAGTTTTTATTGCTGGTAATAATTTTTTTTCCTCAAAAATGTATTGCTGGTAATATTTTTTTCAAAAACTTATTCTTGGGACTATTTTTTTTCAGAAATGTATTGTTGGTAATATTTTCTTTTTCAGAAATGTATCGTTGGTAATATTTTCTTTTTCAAAATTTTATTGCTGATAAATTTTTTTTTTTTTTAACAAAGCATTCCTGGTATTAAAACCCATCTTTACCCCAGTTTTGGGGTTAACTATTTGCCTATAGCTGGGACCCTAACAGGTGCTACCACCCTAGGTCAGGGTAGACCTAGGAACACCAGCAATTAAGAGGTGGTTCCATGCTCCTCAAAACCTCCTGATCAGAGGCCTTGCTGCTGGATGTAGTTAATCGTCTTACCCAGGACGTTCTTAAGTTGTATATTGCAATAAACTTGTTATTCTACATTTTCAGTTTTTCTCCTAGTGAAAATTTATAAAAATATATAACTGCAAGAACTGGCAAGAACTTTAGTCTGAGAAGTCTCAAGGAGTCACTCTACTGGAGGTTAGCATCAGACATGCTGATGGAAGTCAAAAAAGGGTTCCCTAAGAGGATTAAAAGAGAGAAGTTACATTCTGAAAACATTGACATTAACAAGCCATTTCTTGCCCCTGTTAACAGATTGAAAGTCATTTTTGAGATCAGCTGCCAATTTGATCTTATCTAACCTATTAGCAGGGCTAGCTGAAGGTACTGGCAATTCAGTCGGTTGCCTGGAGCACCATCCAGGCTGAGGGTGACATCATGCCGCCATGTCATGCGTTTGGGATCTTCCAAACAAAAAGGAAAAAAATGTGAAAATAATACATAAAAAAAAACAAATATTAAATGCAATACGCAACAGAGCTATTAATTATTTATCAGAGAGATTCGAACAGTTATAAAGTTTCAATATTAACACATGCGGATTTTTAAATAACCTGAAAGATCTGCCAGATAAAAATAAACTCTAAGCAGCATGTCAAGGTTTGGCGAATAAGGTATCAAGAAAATAGTGATATTAATGGATGTGCTCTCCTGACTGAACTAAATATTGCAAAAGAAGTATTTCTTCAAGATCTAAAGCTTCCAATAGACGCCGTTAGGCTCATAAAAACTGATAAGTTACAGAATGTCAAATCAAATCTGTGGGTTGCATTAAGAATAATGGCTATTATACCCATTACTATGGCCACCGGAGTGAGAAAGGCTTTAGTAAACGAAAGCTTATAAAAACATACTTGCGGCTGTCCGTAACTCAAGACATTAAATTCTTTGACTGTTTTGTCAATAGGAAATGATCTTGTAAAGAAGATAGGTATAGAAAGTGTTATGAAAAGATTTGCAGATCTACAGGCTAGAAAAAATATATGTTTTAGGTTGGATAATGAATGTTTGCTTAAGTTGTATATTGTAATAAACTTGTTATTCAACATTTTCAGTTTTTCTCCTTGTGAAAATTTAAAAAAATTATACTTGTAAGGGTGCCAAAGTTCTGCTTGCCCAGAGTGACAGCAACCCTAGGGACGGCCATGCCTGTAACCACACCCAGTGTCCTAGTGAGATTTTCGCCTTACTTGCGGCTGAAATGATTATAAAAGCATACTTGCGGTCAGCCATGGCTTGAGACAAATTAAATTCTTTAGTTATTTTGTCAATAGGAAATGATCTTGTAAAGAAGATAAGCATATTAAGTGCCATGAAAAGATTTGCAGATCTAAAAGATAGAAAAATGTTTTAGATAGGATAATGAATGTTGTGTTTTACGGCATATCAACCTCAATGGGTTATTTAATGCTGACAAAGTTTTTATTGCTGGTAATAATTTTTTTTCCTCAAAAATGTATTGTTGGTAATATTTTCTTTTTCAGAAATGTATTGCTGAAAATAATTTTTTTTTTTTTTTACAAAGCATTCCTGGTATTAAAACCCATCTTTACCCCAGTTTTGGGGTTAACTATCTGCCCATAGCTGGGACCCTAACAGGTGCTACCACCCCAGGTCAGGGTGGATCTGGGAACACCAGCAATTAAGAAGTGGTTCTATGCTCCTCAAAACCTCCTGATCAGAGGCCTTGCTGCTGGATGTAGTTAATCATCTTACCCAGGACGTTCTTAAGTTGTATGTTGCAATAAACTTGTTATTCTACAGTTTCAGTTTTTCTCCTTGTGAAAATTAAAAATATATATATATATATATATATATATATATATATACTTGTAAGAGGACAACAACACTCAGAAAACAGTCTGCTTGCCTTATGTGAAGGGGTATTCAGAGAAAATACAAAGGATCTGCGGCCCATATAACATCAGGACAACCTTCAAAAGCTTGACGACACTTCGCAGATATAAGACCCCCCCCCCATAGAGGAGAACATGACTAAAGACTGTGTGTATGCCATCCCGTGCAGAAAGAAATATAAAGGGGAGACAGGCTGCCTCCATTAAGGTAAGGCTTCAAGAACATCAGAAAGCTGAGACACGAGGGGAACTGAAAAATCAGGCGTGTCTGACCACATTTGATGAGAGAAGGGAGTTCACCGCCCTCTGTGGGATCAGGTTGAGATCATAGACAAAGAACACCATTGGAAAATTCATAAACTTATGGAATCAGCAAATAAGCTAGGACACAAAAATCTCCTGAGCTGACCAAGCATAGAAATGAATACAATATGGGAGCCAGTAATAAGGAGTGCCAGAGAAAAGCGATAATAACAACAGCAAAAAAAAAAAATTGAAGTATGAGCTCTGGTAACAACATGTTTTGATAACAGCAAAAATTGCAATATGAGCACTGGTAAAAAATTGTTGCTGAAGACATTAGGTTTATAATACCCAGAAATTCATACACAGATGCCCTCAAGGACGTATGGCACAGTGGATAAAGGCATTAGTTAGATCCAGGACCCAAAGAGTGTGAGTTCAATACCTGGTTAAGGTGGTGGAGAACATTGAGAGAGGAATTAACAGGAGATAACTGACATCCATTAAACATGACATGTGGAACTAAAACAGTGAGCGAAATAAAGGGTTCAGTTTGACATTCCAACCACCTGAAGAAGGCTGGAGCGTACAATGGCCGAAACGTTGTAATAAATATGGCAACAAAGATGAAGACAATAGTCTGAATAATGTAAATAATGTACATAATACCTCATCTCAGAAATATAGACAGATGTATATTACTGTTCAGTACAGTAACATGTAAATTTTATTAAAATTTATTGGATTAAAAGTAGGTAAAATGTGACAATGCTGAGTTTGTTTCATTTAAACTCTATATAAAGTAAAGTGTGTTTTAGTCTAATATATAGTGTAGAAGCATTGAATTTTAAATTCATATTAATACAGTACAGTAGAAAAATGTAAAAAAATGTATTAAGTTTAATTAGAGTAAAATAAAATGTACGAAATGCAGGAACAGCAGGTAAACTATGCAGTAAAATCAACTACACATCCTGTTCAGGTTGATTTGTAGAGTACGTTTCATCACTGCAGTTCCTTTACATTTTTCCATACAGTTACTGTACTGGGCAGTTTAATGTGTTACTGTAAATATTACTGTACATATACAATAAATTTTAGTGCATAATTCTTTGATAATTTTTGTAGTATAGATGTCACCCAAGATTCTGGGCGTCCTGGGTATGATGATAAACTACGTCCAACAGCAAGGCCTCTGATCAGGAGGTTTTGAGGAGTGTGGAGCCACTTCTTAATTGCTGGTGTTCCCAGGTCCACCCTGACCCAGGGTGGTAGCACCTGTTAGGGTCCCAGCTATGGGCAAATAGTTATCCCTGAAACTGATGTAAAAGGTATTATAAAAGTGTAAAAATGAGTTTAATACCAGAAATATTTTGTAAAAAATTATTACCAGAAATAAGTTTTTGAAGAAAAAAAACTTACCAGCAATATATTTTTGTAGGAGAAAACTGTTACCAGCAGTGTATTTTTGAAAAAGAACTATTACCAGCAATGTATTTTTGAAAAATAACTATTACCAGCAATGTATTTTTGAAAAAAGAAATATTACCAGCAATACATGTTTTAAAATAATATTACCAGCTATACATTTTTTATGAAAAAATATTACCAGAAATAGATTTTTGACAAAACAAAATATTACCAGAAAAAAAAAGTTGCCAGTATTAAATAACCCATTGAGGTTGATATGCTGTAAAACAAAACAAACCAAACCAAGATTCTGGTTGCTACCAAGAAGAGGGGAAAAATATCCATGCAAATGAAGGAGATCATTCTGAAGCATGAAGAAGGTATCTGTGTATCTGACCTTGCCAATCTATACGGACGTTCATCACCAACAATTTACCTGAAGAACAAGAAAGAAATAAAAAAGCTTGATGTAGCCAAGGGAATTAGCATAATTACCAAGCAATATGGTGACAAAGATGAGGACAATAGTCCGAATAATGTAAATAATGTACATAATACCTCATCTCAGAAATATAAACAGATACTTGTAAGAGTACCAAAGTTCTATTTGTTGAGTGAGCCAGCAACTCAAGCCCTGCCTATTAGACTTACCTTTAAGTCAGAATTAAGTAGTTACCAGTTAGACTGGTAACTAAACAAGACTAAAAACATCAGTCTACCTTGATATTTAATCAATATCTTGGGTTTGGTCTGGCATTTTACAGCCTTTTCGGGTCATTTAATACTGAAAATCTTGAGGTCTAAGCTTAATTCCCAATAAGCATTCAAGGCCTTCCTAAAAAAGCAGAAGTCCCTAAATGCCACATTCCTTCAGAATATAAGCAATCTCTTCACATTTTTTTCTGTTAATATCTGTAAACTTTGCTTTGCCATAATTGCTCTTGGCAAAGAGCAGAGAATGACTTCTTGTTTTTTGTTTTTTTCATGGCTTTGAATTCAGAATTTTTCTTCCATTAGACTGGTAGCTAAACAAGACTGAAGACATCAGTCTACCTTGCTATTTAATCAATATCTTGGGTTTGGTTTGGTTTGGTGTTTTACAGCCCTTTTGGGTCATCAAATACAGAAAATCATTTTTATTCAATAATATTTTAGTAAGTTTTATAATTCATAAAGTATAGTTGAAAACTGGTCGTATAGCTAATCGATAGGTGAAATTGTTTTGGTTAAAGTTTGGTATATAATTTAGTTCTCTTCAAGTAGGTCAAAATGGTTTTAGCATTTACGTTTTTTAAAAGATTATTCACTTTATAAAGACATTTAGAAATAGAAGCAAATTCAGCATCATAAAATTTTGTACTGTATGTCTCCTGGCATACGATGTATTTATTGACTCTAGCATAAACCAGACCTACATCTACCTTTTTGACCCTAGCATAGACCAAACATATATCGACCTTTTTTGACTCTAGCATAAATAAGACTTATGCCTACCTATCTTGCTCTAGCATAAGCCAGATATAGGTCTACCTTTTTTGACTCAAGCATGAACCAGACCTATGTCCACCTATCAATTAATTCCTTGTGAATTTTCTCCACTAAAACTTATAGCCATCATAAAATAACAAGTGGTGCTAAGTCGTTAAATTAACTGACCAAACTTGCCCACTGAAACCCAGCATATGACAAAATCGTTTTATTAATGTGTAAATTTATAAACAGCTCAGTGAAAAGGAAAACGATAATAAGTATTAAAACGTCACTGCCTTCAAAATATTAACTATTTACTCTCTCCAATTCAATTTTCTTATCAAATAGAAAACTTGTACTTATCTTATTATTACGGTAACCTCTAATGAACGAGTAATTTAATTAACCTGTTAATTATATGTAGACATGAACAAAGGTTTTTATCCCAAACAAACATTGACATCATGCTTCATTTTTGCCAAGTTGCACAGTTGCTGAACAAACTACTGACTAATAAGCCTTTGCTAATTAATAAAATGATTTTCAATTAACAGGATTGCAAATGATTTTATTAATAGCAGCAGACAGGAAAATTAACTTGCAACAGAGAAGGCTGGAAAATACACTTTAGTTCTGCCTTCAACTGAAAAAAATCAGGTTTGACCAGGACAAATAATACAAATCATTTTTTTTTCTTTTTTAATCATATCACCCCATCCAAGGCAATAAAGCCACTAAGACACAAGAAGTTAGTAATTGTGAAAGAATAAGAAAAAGAAAACATTATTAAGGGGTGAGAACAATAGAAGAGTAATCAAGAAGACAGTAGATAATGATTGACATTGCATTTAAGTTTTTGAAGGTTACAGTTGGCTGGAAAGCATGAAGCCAGAGCAAAGGTTTAAAAGTGAGAAGTGTGAGAAAAGAAACTGTTAGCATAGAACTTGCAGTTATATCTCGCCAATTCAACTGTAAAATGTTGAGGTCTTGCCGCCAATCTAGTAATGCACTTTAAGTTACAAAGTCTAGGTACCATAGCGAAAATCTCATACAAAAAATTTACATGAAAGTATTTATAGGAAAGGCAGAGGGAAGCTACATTATGGCAGTGGGAAAGTGACTGAAGCTGAGATGCCAGATCAGGACCAATAACATTGCTGATTCTTTGGATTTTATCAAGAATCTCTAAATATACAGCAGAGACTCTGGACCATATGAGGCGGAAATATTCAAAGCATGGACAAATGGTAGACTTATAAATATGTAAGATAGGTTAAGAGAAGAAAGATAGAAATATAATCTATCCACTTCATGTCAGCCAAGAATGTAAGCCCAAGAATTTGCAACAAGTCACTCTCTTCAAGGTTAGTATCAGCCATGCTGATGGGAGACAGGGAAGGGTCATTCAGGTGATTGATAGAGAGAAGTTTCATTTTGCATGTGTTACAATAAACAAGCCATTCTTCACCACAATTAAGAACAGACTATGGGTCATTTTTGAGAGCAGCTGCCAATTTGACCCTATCAAACTGACCAGACTTACTATAGAGACAGGAGTAAATTTCAATCTAAAGTTGTTGTGGGTGAAGGATCTTCAAAATTGACCAGAGGTTTATAAAATAGTATGGAGACATTGTGGAGTAATAGATAGCAGCTCAGATTAAGGGGTCAGAGAGTCGAGTTCAGGTTCCAGTTGAATCTATTATATTCACTTACATGCTAATATCCTTGGGAAAGGTATGAATCCTCTTCTCCCACCAGCTATGGGTAAATAGCAGGAGAAACCAGGTTCTATAGCCTTGGGTGGCAACTGGTCTAGGAGAAGGACAACTCAGAATTCAAAACCTGATCCTCCAGGTTTCGGGTTGTGCAGTAGGCTAACAAGGTACCCAGTTAAAAACTGGCTTGTTATAGAAACCACAACGATATCTTGCGGCCCTATATTCCTCAAGAAATTTAAAGGCATAATATATATTATAGTGATCAACACATGCTGCTGATGGTCAAACCTGGTGTCACACCATCCACCAGCCTGTTTCCACCTTTCACAGGACTTTCACAGGGCCAACCTGAAGGATAACAAAGCCACAGGAGAAAGGACTGAGAAGCCTCAGCAGCCAAACCTTTAATTGCAGTCACTGTGGTCAGACATGCCTGTTCCGTATTGGCCATCAGCGTGCCTGCAGTCGGCATGGACAGCCCACTTCATAACTCTTTGTTCATGAAGCCAAGACAAGAGAGATATATTATAAATATTGAATAGAAACAATTTCTGAGCATTTTTATTAAGTGAATTTCAAAGATCATATTTAAATATTCATACATAGATTACCAGACCTTTAATTGCAGTCATTGCGGCCAGACTTGCCTGTCCCGTATCAGCCTGGTCGGCCATCAGCGGGCCTGCAGTCGGCGTATACAGCCCACTTCATAAATCTTCGTTTGTGAAGCCAAGCCGAGAGAGAGAGAGATATTATAAAATAGTGAATAGAAAAATTTCCGAGTATTTTTATTAAGTGAATTTCAAAGATTGTATTTAAATATTCATACATAGATTATCCAACTATATATGGTAAATCTGATTTGGTAAGGTGAAATTGGTACTCAATCTCAAAATTGACCTACAATCTATTGTTAACAAGGGTAAGAAATGGCTTGTTAGTTTTAAGGCTTCCAAAATAAAGCAGCTCACATAATCATCATAGAGAACTCTTTTTTTGACTTTCATCAGCATGTCTGATGTTAATTTCCAAGGGAGTGACTCACTGAGATGAACATTTTTCAACTGACATCAAATGGGAACATTATATTGAATATTGCTGATATGTCAGGTTTAGTGCTTCTGCACCGACTCCGACAGATAAGTCTTTTTAAGTTGCACCTAATTTGGAAAATAATTTGACTTTTAGTGGTTCATTAGTTTATGTTGATAAATTAAACTGCTGAAAATAAAAAAAGCAGTTTACAGAATCTAAAAATATAAACGCATATGCAGCTAGTATAACAGTTATCAATGTGTGAAATGGAACTGGCAAGTCAGGTTCAAATTCAGATCATGTCCCTCTCATTCATTTCACACAAATGGCCTTGCAAATTACAGGAATTCATCTTTCCCAAGGTATGGATTAAATAGCCTGTCAGACAAGGCTCTATTTTCCTGAATAGCAACCACTTTAAGAGAAGGAAACTGAATTCAAGCTTCCACAAAGAATGCAGAATGAGTTCTTTTACTGGTTGGCAGGCTAATGAGAAGAAGATCTCGAAATTCAAACCCCTGTAAATAATAGGGTAGATTATCGTCTTGGTAGGGCAACCAATCTAAGAGAACAACTGTGAGTAAAAATATTGGGGGGGGGGGGCATTTTTGGGATACTGGTATCGGAATGCTAGGCAAGAGTAAGCTTTGTGATTGCCAGAATTAAAAGGAGGAGAAAGAAGAAGAAGCAGTTGAGAGAAAAATATACTGAACTCCTGCTAGGAAAGCCAGTTTACCGTGTCATACTAGACAATTTTTCTTGCCAAAGTCTATCTTAAACACTTATGTCTACCATTCATTTGTGCATTGAATATTGCTGCCATATTTGATCTAATGCTTCTGCTATATATTTAGAGATTCTTGATAATATACAAAGAAAAATCTGCACTATTACTGGCCCTGACCTGGCATCTCGACTTCAGTCGTAATGTAGCTTCATTGCGCATTTCTATAAATACTTTCATGGTAATTGTTCCGATGAACTTTCCTCTTTGGTACCTCGACTTCATGAATTGGTGCACATTACTAGATTGGCAGCTAGGTCTCATCATTTTACAGTTAGATGTAGCCATAAGTTCTAAGTTAACAGCTTCTTCTCTCACAGTTCTCACTTGTAGAACTCCATTCTGGCTTCTTGCTTTCTAGTCAAGTTTGATCTTCAAATATTTTAATGCAAATCCTCTATGTTCTTAATTCCTGTTCTCTCTCTGGACTTATGACCATGTCACATTGAAACACTGATTCCCAGACAATTACCAAAGTTAAGCAACAGTGAATATGATCAGAACCTAGATGGGTAACCACTTGGGAACACCAGGTGCTGTAAGCTTGAATGCGTAGGTGCTGTAATAGATAATGGCCTGGAATTGTTAATCAGAGAGCCAAGTTTCAGTTCCCACTGGGCTTGTTATATTTACTTACATACAAATACCCTTGGTGAATGGTATGAATCCACCGCTTCTCCCCCAGCTATAGGTTAATTACTAAGACATATATCACTAAACCATTAATATCTATAAAAAAAAAAAATAGAAAGATAAGACAACAAGGAACCATTTCCCAATTACTATGTTAAGTCAAAAGTTTTTTTTCGGATTTTCACTGATTTTTGGCAACTTGCATCTCGATGTTATATTATTAATTTGATACAAGTTGTTAGCCGGCTTAATTGTTTATCCTTTATTTTCTTCTATAACATATAAACATCAATTCTTTATTGTTTATTTGACAGCTTTGATGAGTGACGAAATGATTGTAATTAGACCCACATTACTTGTGGAAAAAAAAACAAACCCTGAATGCAAGGACAGTGGCAAAAGAAATTAATGATGTGGAAGGCCCAGGAACTGTCAATTAACGTTTGGCCACAAAGTGAGGGATCTGTTCATATAATGATTGTAATATATAATTGACCCTCCCACTTTATATACACATTATAATTTCTTTTTAATCAAATTCTGATTAGGTATGAATTTGCCTCTTATTTCCCACGCCAGCTATGGGTTAATTAGTAAGTCTTGTATGACTAAACCATTATTATCTAAAAAAAAAATTCCAATCTAAAGGTATTTTCTGGCTTTAAATAACCTGCTAAAATAAATCAATCTTCTCTATCCTGAACAATGTTTTCTTTATTTGACAGTTTTGATGAGTGGTGAAGAAATTGTAATGAGAGCCATTTTATGTTACCTGTGGAAAAAAAAACAACAATGAATGCAAGGACAGTGGCAAAAGAAATTAATTATGTGGAAGGCCCAGGAATTGTCAATTAATGTTTGGCCACAAAGTGAGGGATCAGTTTATGTAATGATTCTAATATATAATTGATCCTCCACTTCATATACACATTATAATTTCTTTTTAATCAAATTCTGATTAGATATGAATTTGCCGCTTATTTCCCACTCCAGCTATGGGTCAATTAATGTTTGGCCACAAAGTGAGGGGGTCAGTTTATGTAGTGATTGTAATATATAACTGGACTGTCAATGAATGTTTGGCACAGAACTTGTTCAGACATTTCAAGGAAAGTGACACCAGCCTCAACAACAAACCAAGGTCAGAGAGACCTTCTGTTGTAGAAGATAAGACCTTGCTTGAACGTGTTGAGCAACAGTCGATCACAAGCACTCGGACATTGTTGGCAGAACTTAGTTCTTCACAGAACACCATCAATCAACACCTCCACAAGCTTGGCATTGTGAACAGAAGTTGCTGAG
>OZ038519.1:49730126-49762626 GCA_964036315.1 Acanthosepion esculentum | reverse complement strand
TTTATTAGAATTTTATCATATAGACAAAACCATTTTACTCACTACAAAGATGCAACTTGGTTTCAGTGCATTTCAACTGCACTTCGACGGGTAAGAGTCGAAAATGATTATGAACAATTCTTTTTTTTTTTATGTATATATTTTTCTTTTTGAACAAATGGAAAATAGGAAGTCATGTTTCACATACGGCTTGCCTACAAACAGGATTGTTCATAACCATTTTCAACTCTCACCCGTCGAAGTTCAGCTGAAATGCACTGAAACCAAGTTGCATCTTTGTAGTGAGTAAAATGGTTTTGTCTATATGATAAAATGATAATAAATAAATTATATATATATATATATATATATATATATATATATATATATATATATACACACACACACACCTTGTCAGCAGTCAATATACCACATAACACCCTTGAGCACTTAGCCTTGGAGTGGGTATAATGGAGATCAAAGTGTTTCAGTGGACTCAGCAGTTATCAATCTGCTTGTCTGAATCATCTTCAAGAGGCGAGAGCAAAATCTAAAAGGTCAGCGAATCTAACAGTGATCTCATCTCACAATCCTCAATCTTGCTCCATATGTGGCCCCCTTTGTAAATCACTAGTGGGTCTTAAATGCTACTTAAGATTATCGCACAAAATTTCATAACTGAATCAACTAAGCTGTCAGATCCTCATATGTCGAAACCGATGGGAGAGTATATTATTATATATATATATATATATATATATATATATATATATATATATATATATATATATATACACACACACTTAACTTTTCCTTTTGTCTTTTTATGCATACACAAACACCTAGATATATATATCTATCAAATTCATTTCTTCGGTGATTTTAAAAATATTAAATTACTATCAAACATTAAAATCTTTCTTTGTTATTTATTTATCATCATTTTATCATATAGACAAAACCATTTTACTCACTACAAAGATGCAACTCATATTGCACAACATGTGCTTGCCTATCTACAATCCAGCAATCAGTCAATCATTGAGGACCACCCAATTTGTGCACAACTCGTCCATTGAATAACAAACATTTATTGGACAACCCAGACTGTGTTGCTGAATATGATAACACATTATTCTCTGTTTTGCATAGAGCTTGCTCTGCCTGCCACCTCAGATTTCTCGAAACTGTATATATCAAATTATATCAGCCCAACTTATGTAAACAAAAGGACAATTTCATTCATTCCTTGTGTTTGTTTGGAGTCATACGAGAAGAGTTTTCTATTTTATACTCTTTCAGAACCTTTTAATATTTCTTCTTAATCGTCAATTATTTACAATTAAAATTAGTTTTAATCATGTTCCAATTCCTCTTCTTCATTTGCTATTTTTGTAATTGTGTCTGTACTTTTGTTTAATTGCACCAATGCCAACCTTTTGAAAAAAGGGTCGGCTGAAAGGGAATCCTTCAAGATATATATAATGATGTCATCTTTATTTAAATCAGTTTTCTTTTTTTTGAGGGTTCAAGTCTTTATATATATATAGAGAGAGAGAGAACACCTATTCATTGTGATAGGCAAAAATTAACTGAGTTCCAATTCCAGTCAGGTTCATTATGTTCATTTATATGCAAATATGCTTGGGAAAAGGTATGTATCCACCTCTTCTCCTCCCCAACTATGGGTTAATTAGTAGAACTTGTACCAGTAAATCATTATTATCTCCAAAAAAATAATTACAATCTAAAAAGATTGTCATTTAAAATATAAATGCATCTTGTCAAAATATTTTAAGAACACATGACAGAGAATAAGGCAAAATAATTTAAGGATACATAACAGAGAATAAGGTAAAATAATTTAAGAATACATAACAGAGAATAAGGTAAAATAATTTAAGAATACATAACAGAGAATAAGGTAAAATAATTTAAGAACACATAACAGAGTATAAGGTAAAATAATTTAAGAACACATAACAGAGAATAAGGTAAAATAATTTAAGAACACATAACAGAGAATAAGGTAAAATAATTTAAGAACACATAACAGAGAATAAGGTAAAATAATTTAAGGATACATAACAGAGAATAAGGTAAAATAATTTAAGAACACATAACAGAGAATAAGGTAAAATAATTTAAGAACACATAACAGAGAATAAGGTAAAATAATTTAAGAACACATAACAGAGAATAAGGTAAAATAATTTAAGAACACATAACAGAGAATAAGGTAAAATAATTTAAGGATACATAACAGAGAATAAGGTAAAATAATAGCATAAAATGTAAGGAATATAAAAAATAAACATAAATAAACATAGAAAGACAGAATAAGGAACATTACCGAAACATACATGGTGTATACATCAGACAAAAGGTGTGCTGCTGGAAAAGCAACACCTCACTGATGAAAACGTGCAAACAAAGATGAAGGCAAATTGGAGAAAAGAAAAAATAACATTGTTAATTCTTCTTTGTTGATTTTAAGTGGTACACAGAGAGAATCGTGTTCTGCTGCTCACATAGCAACAGAAAGAAAGAATCTAGATTATGGGAGACAGGCTAAAGGATTTTACCTGTAGCATTTTGGTTATCCAAAGACACCATGAGAATGTAGGCCTACCAGGTAGGTTACAGTCACTGAAAATGCATGAATTTTAACACCTCCAGAAAATACTTACCTGTGTATAGTGTGACCTCCTATTTTTTTTGTGTAAAAACTGATCATAAAACTTGCACTATACTTAAGTATATCCAGTACACTATATATATATTATATATATATATGCACATTTCATTGAAAACGACAGACAGGGTGCTTTTATGTAGTTTTTTTATACAATTTCTCATGTGATCTAATAATTTTATTCTTTTCAGATGATAAATTATATAAAAACTGTCCGAATGTTCTTTTTATCCGAGCGCTTTCGGCTATACATTTAGCCATTTTCAAGGATTATATTTTAACTGTTAAAATAAGAAATAATTTGTTGTATGTATGTTTTATAAAAGGTTTACATTTTTTTTTTTGTTTCAAAACACGGTCAAGATATTATGTCCATGTTCAAAAAAAAAATGAAAACATATTATAAAACATACATACAAAAAACTATTTACTTAACAGTTAAAATATTTAATCCTTGAAAATGGCTAAATGTATAGCCAAAAGCGCTCAGATAAAAAGAACATTCAGACAGTTTTTATAGAATTTATCATCAGAAAAGAAAAAAAATTATTAGATCGCATGAGAAATTGTATAAAAAAATAAATAAAAGCACCTTGTCTGTCATTTTCAATGAAATGCGCATGAAAGAAGGATTGCTGCCTAAATACACAAATATATATATATATATATATATATATTGTATAACACAATAAATTCCAAAATTACCTTATGTAGGATATAGATCAGTACCAGGGTTGAATAAAACTGATATAGTTTTCGTCAGCTGAAATAGGTCTATTGCCCATATGAAGTAATTTCAGAATTTATTGTGTTATACTATTTATTGGTACTGTAATAATACACTGAGCACTTTTTGTGGATCAGTATTAATATTTTATATTACTAGGATCCACTTGAATTATATACCAATGGATTTATTACCTTTACTATATATATATATATATATATATATATATATATATATATATTTATATATAAAACCTATTATAAAGAAATACAATACCCCAATTGACCCAAATAAAAAAATCAAATTAATTATCTATTATATAAAATTTAAGAGAAGCTAACCTTATCCTCAAAAATAATAACACACCAGTTAAGGCAAAATTACAAAGAACAAACATTATCTAAGAGTTCAAATACCCCTTAAGGAACTGTGTTCCTGATCAGACCGGACTCATAAAGAATTACATTGGTTACACAACTACATGCTTATCCAGATGCCTTACGTTACACCTATCTGATCACAGATCCATTAGAACCCATTTAAACACATGCACAAACTTACCAGACTCCATTAGAAATATACTAGTAGAAAAGACAAATATAATAACTTCATCCACTCATAACAAAAGATTAAAAATAATGGAAGCTTTAATAATAAAAAAGAAAAAGCCAACTCTTAACAATATTAACTCCAAACAAAGCCACAATGTGCTAACTGTATTCGGAAATTAAAAACATCCCTACTACACACTGAGACATACACATAATGCACACACTCAATTAAGCTGAAAAATCAAATCATCCTTGATGATGGCTAAAGGTATAGCCAAAAGCACTCGGAATTATAAAACATTTGGACAGTTTTTACATACTCTTTGTCTAGAAAAAAAAGCTCTTGTTTGAAAAATTAAATAAAAAGCTTAACTGTAGTACCTTTTTAATGGAACATGCATATATATATATATATATATATATATATATATATATATATATATGGTGAACTCTCCTGTTGTGACGTAAGAGGGTCAAACAGCTCAGTTCCTAGAAACTGACAGCTAAACAACAGCACATATCATTTGATTAAAGTGATGAAGGTTTTGTGCAGAACCATCCACACTTTTTGAAGGGCCGAATACAGAGACCTGGTGCACTATGTGCCACAAGGTCCCTAAGTGACCCTCTACAGGTTTTGAATTCAGAGTTGTCCTTCTCCTAGACTAGTTGCCATCCAAGGCTATAGAACCCAGTCTCTCCTGTTATTTACTCATAGCTGGGGGGAGAAGAAGAGGATTAATACCTTTCCCAAAGGTATTAGCACGTAAGTGAATGTAATGGATTTGACTGGAATTCAAAGTCGGGTGGGATTTATATTCTTTGAATTTTAAACCCAAGCCCCAGGGTATTTCTCTCCAGGCAGTATCTCTCCTTTGAGAGCGGGGCTGGATTTCTTGCCTGGTACCTGAGGCAACCTCAAAAGGGGAAGTGCTGAGAGGGCTTGGGAATTTTTGCACAGTATTGCTCTCTTTAAACCTTGACCGGTTGCATTGTGGGTGCCCTGATAAATACCTACATCTGTTTGCTTGGTGAAGTTATATGAGATTAGATAAACATGCTCTATCCATTTTAGTTGTTACTGCTGTTGAAAGTCTGCAAAGAGATGTGATTTCTCTTATTTAGTATAGTTCCTCGCTTGTCGTTCTGTAGCACCTGTCCACAAGGTTCAAAGAATGATAGCTCTTAATAAGATTGATAACCTTCATCTGATTGAAGCCATTTTTAATTATTGATCTGAGAAAGTGGTTTTATATATCTGACAGTTTAGATATTTCTGGATGAGTTGGACGCCATGTATGAAATCCATGTGACAGTCTTGATCTGACAAGGCTATTTAAGAACATGGCATGAGGTTTTAGTTTGATGTTTTGGTTTTGTAGCAACTTGTGGTGTTGGGAAAAACTATCCCTACTGCTGCTTATTCTGTAGTGGCTGTTAACAGAATCAAAAGTAGTTTTGGTTTAATTTCTGAATGTCATGAACTTGTGCTTGATACCATTTGTTTTATCAACTTGCCACACAAGCAACAGAAAACACTTTTACAACAAGGAAAAAAAAAGAAAAAAAAGCAAACTTGCATTTGATCTTTGAGCTATGAGAACAAACCAAGATGGCTACTGATACAATTTATCGTATGAGCCAAGTGTCAAATTATTTATCTTTTTGTTTGATGGATATGTCGTGCTTCCATTTGAACAATTGAATAATAGGTTGGAGGAAGCAAAGATGACAGTTTATATTTCAACTCTACGCCACTGCAAAGGTCACTGTCACCAACACAATTGGTGAGGTGTGGGAGACGAGGGCGGTTTGACATTTATGGCTAAAGTACTTATCGGGTGAAATTCTCAGACATTGAGCAGACTTTTCTATCAGGAAATGATGAGGGGCTTCAGATGAAGACTCGCTGACAAGTTTCCGTCAACTTTACACACACACATTTCCTTAAATACAATGACTCTTCTACAGAAATAAGCCTCTCTGAGAAAACAAAAATTTTTTCATATTCTTATTTATTAAGCTCTCCATTAAATTTTAAGAGAAGGTTTAGTTTGCTATATAAACTTTATGTAAATTGACCTCCTTATACAAGCCAAAAATACAGTTGCGGGAAATAATAATAATCGGTTACGGTGATAGGACCTATAACAATGCACACAGACAAAACAATCAATGCTAATCACCCAGATTCCAATAGATTCATTGAAGGGATTCCTGGTAACCCATGTCTGAAAGAAATACAAAAAATTGTTCTCACGAGTACAGCTCACACCTTACAAAGGGTGTTTTTTTGTGTTTTTTTTCAATTGCTCAGTGGAAAATGTTATGACACCATTTCTGACTGTAGGTCTCTAATCAGGACCCAGAAAGAAATGAGTACACACCAGAAATCAAAAGAAATGAGTACACACCAGAAATCAAAAGAAGTGAGTACACACCAGAAATCAAAAGAAGTGAGTACACACCAGAAATCAAAAGAAGTGAGTACACACCAGAAATCAAAAGAAGTGAGTACACACCAGAAATCAAAAGAAATGAGTACACACCAGAAATCAAAAGAAATGAGTACACACCAGAAATCAAAAGAAATGAGTACACACCAGAAATCAAAAGAAATGAGTACACACCAGAAATCAAAAGAAATGAGTACACACCAGAAATCAAAAGAAGTGAGTACACACCAGAAATCAAAAGAAGTGAGTACACACCAGAAATCAAAAGAAATGAGTACACACCAGAAATCAAAAGAAATGAGTACACACCAGAAATCAAAAGAAATGAGTACACACCAGAAATCAAAAGAAATGAGTACACACCAGAAATCAAAAGAAATGAGTACACACCAGAAATCAAAAGAAATGAGTACACACCAGAAATCAAAAGAAATGAGTACACACCAGAAATCAAAAGAAATGAGTACACACCAGAAATCAAAAGAAATGAGTACACACCAGAAATCAAAAGAAATGAGTACACACCAGAAATCAAAAGAAATGAGTACACACCAGAAATCAAAAGAAATATAATAATAATAATAATAGAAATAAAAATGGGAAGATAAGAATATGATTTAAATTCATATTTCGATGTTTTCAAATTAATTAAAATTTTGTATGTCAACTAGTCTATCGAGCTTTAAATAAGGATGGTGAAGCTTGGGCTGCTGCTTTGCATATCTCGAAGGCATTTGACAGGGTTTGCTATGTTGGTCTTCTTTACAAGTTGAAAGGTTATGGTATTTCTCAACAAATTTTTGAACTGATTCAGTCTTTCTTATTAAATCGCAAAATGAAGGTTATCTTGAATGGCGACTCTTCTAGATCTTTTTGCATTAATGCAAGTGTTCCCCAGGGATCTATCTTTAGACCTACATTCTTCCTAATTTTCATCAACAACCTTCCTGATGTCATCAGTTCTTAACTGAGTATCTCTGCTGTTGTTACAACTATTTACTCATCTCTTAATAGTAAGTCTGATCTGTCCAATAAGGTCAAATTGGCAGCTGATCTCGAAAATGACAATCTGTTGTTAACTGGGGCAAGAAATGCCTTGTTGATTTTAATGCCTCCAAAACATAACTGCTCTTTTAATCATCTGAGAGAAACATTTTAAAATATAATTTTTGGACACCTTGGACCTTCATCCCTACAAAAAAATTGGAAAATCAAAAGGATAGTCCCCACCCCCAATTATCCTGCTATCATTTTAACTACCTTCACTCCTCGGAAACATTTACAGTTTTAAACAGTGATGATTAAAGCCTAAACATATGAAAGTAAAATTTATACATTTTCTTTGTTCTTGAGAATTGACAACAAAAATAATAAACACTATTAGATTGTCGTGTGTGTGTGTGTGTGTGTGTATATATACATATATATATATATATATAAAAACCACTTAAAATAAGTGCAGTAATAAAAAATTTGGGAATCCAAAATTTCAGGATTGCAGATCTGGCCCACAATGTTTTTAATTTGCTCCCAGAGTCAGCCTGATTTCAAAATGGTGTGATATGTTAGGAGTAAAGTTGAAAAAATGTGACACACTGACATTTGCATTTATGTATATAGTAGATGAGATTTTTAAACGTTAGGGAGTTGCATCCCTTTAATTGATAAAGTGTGACACACAGAGATTTTCACATTTATTACATAGATGTTTATATTGTGCATTACCATTTTATGCGATTTCCATGAGATTGAATAATTGCTTTAGAAACGCTCTCGCTTTAGTGGCTCTTGTGACTTGTATAGAGTGAACAGCAAAAATGTACTTACATGCCAGCAATAGGATAGAGTGTCAAGAGGATAGAGTGTCAAGAGGATGGTTTTCCTATGACACCGCTTTTTAACTACCTTAACTCTTTCGCAATGCATATTTTAAAAAGCAGTGAATAGAATTGTAATACAACCTAAACATGATGAAAGTGAATTCATACATTTTCTTTGTTCTTGAGAATTGACAACAAAAATGTTAAATACTATTTAATATTTATTTGATGGTTTATTGAAATGTTTGACAAAACATTGGTTAATTGCCAATTGATTCAAACTTTATAAAATAGTAAATAATAAGGATTTCCTTATAGTTGGTTCTCATATTTTAATGATTTAATAAATGTTTATAAATTTATGAATAAAAAATTGTTTTCATATTTATTTCTTTAGAAATTGGTTAATGCATTGCATTAGTCTTAATACAATTGTATTAGCTTTGAGAAAGTTGTAAATATAAAATTATTCTTGTAAATAAACAATCTAATAGTGTTTAATATTTTTGTTATTGCAAATTCACAAGAATAACAAAAAATGTATAAATTCACTTTCCTCATAGGTTTAAGTTTTATTAAAATTCTTATCTTCGTTTTTTGAAACACTAAACAAGGAGAGAAGGTAGTTAAAATAATAGTGTGTCAACTGAAATACCATCATTTTGACACTGTTTTTTGGCATGCATGATGGTCTAAGTTGGCCAAATTTTATTTTTACATTGATGTTTTGGAGTTTCCCCCACTTTCCAAAATTGTCTAACTCAACAGGTGAATTCCAAATAATATGCATATATTATTGAAAATTTATACATTTACACTGAATATATCTATAGAGGAGTTTTACATATTTAATAGGAACAGAAAATGTTGATGGATTTTTAAACTTGAATCGATGGACAGTAATTTGTTTTAATTCGTAACTAATTACTAAATAAATAAACTGAAGCAGACTTCTATAAACAAAAAAGTTCAATGGAATGCCAGGGGATTGGAATTCAATAGACAGAAACTTCAATAAAAGGTCAGGATATTTAAATTGATTTTTCTGATGAAGATTACAGCCAATGAAAAATTTGTGAAAAAAAGATCCACCTACCTAACTACCCCCGCCTCTGGGGGGGGATTCCCTATTGGTTGAGAATCCCCTCCTCTAAACCATAGATTGACTGATTGATTTGTTTTTTATGGTTTATCAACATTTTGCAGATTGTAACCAAAAACTATTTTTTAAACTGTAAGAATTTTTTGGAGATAATAATGAGTTATTGATACAAGTCCTAATATTAAAATATATAAAAATATTATGCTTTATTTTCCATAATTTTTGCTACACGAATTTCCGGTCTTGTGACCTTCATCAAGCAAAGTCTTTCTTGAACTGGCAGTGTTTGGGTTACTAACACACAAAAAAGAGAATGTCTCATATTGAGAATATTTAACTCTGAAAAACATAAAAGAAAAAATTAATTATTTTTAATATGTGGAAATCTCCATGCTTTGCCTGATGAAGGTTGCGAGACAGGAAACACATGTAGCAAAATTATGGAAAATAAAGCATAATATTTTTTTTAAAAATCCACATTACAACCAAAAACGTTTGCAGTTTCTCTCTTCAATTTTTATATATATATATATATATATATATATATATATACACACACACACAAAGGGTGTCCATAAAGTTTGTGTGCACTTTAAAAAATTTATAACTTTATTTGCATTTGCGATAGAAATAATTTGTAAAAAGCATTAGAAAGAAGTAAATCTATACATTTTAAGGTTTTATTGAAATTTTATTTAAGTTTCCACATGTCCTCCATTATGAGCAATACAAAGGGTAATACGATTTTGCAGTTCACGGAAAACATTTGCCAACTGATTTACAGTAATGCCTGAAATCACATTAGTTATTTTAGCTATACTTAAAACTAGGTACATTAAACTTTATAACATTGTTTTTAGAGATTATTTCTATCGCAAATACAAATAAAGTTATAAATTTTTTAAAGTGCACACAAACTTTATATATATAAAAGTGAACATAGAAGTCAACACTTAGAGGCGACAGTCTGTTTCATGCTAGATGCAATTGCATCTAGCATGAAACAGACTGTCGCCTCTAAGTGTTGACTTCTATGTTCACTTTTATATTTACACACGCTCTATCTCTGATATTGAGCACTTTATCCCATAAATATAGCACACTTTAAGACTGTATTTTTTCATATATATATATATATATATATATATATATATATATATATATATATATTAGTGTGTGTATATATATATATATATATATATAAGTGCTTGTATGTGTGTGTACAGAGTGTATCAAAAATACTTTTACAAACTTTGGGGGCAAGTTCTTCACACAAGGACAAGGACAACTAAGTCCAAATAAATGTGTTTGCAAATCCTTCATTTTTGAGTTATTAAATTTAAAGAAAGTTTACAGTAGATAGTGCTATGCTGTCATGTAGACTGGGTTACATTTGTCATTTGTGTAAATTTGTGGCTAGTCTGTCTCCAATGTTTAACGTGTTTAGCAGTGAGTTAACCGAGAAGCGTTCCGCTTAGCAATGACAGAATGCTCATATCGTGAGCAGGCAGATATGATTTTATATATGGCTGCACAAATGGCAACAGACATGAGACTGCATGGCTGCATCAGATTGTATTTCCAGACCAAAAACAGCCAAGTCATGCAACATTTGATGCTGTTCATTGTTGCATTGCTGAGACAGGATCCGTGGGGCTACAAACTATGGATCGGAGAAGGCCGAGATCCACTTGTATGCCTGGTCATGAGGTACATATTTTACGAGCTGTCGGAGACAATCTAGGTATCAGCACATGTTATGTGGCCCTAGCATGTCTTACATTTCATAGAGTACAGCATGGTGGGTACTTTGAGCAGCTCCAGCATCATTTGCAACCTGTGCAGGGTCTTTTGCCCTCTGATCACTCATCATGGGAGAACATTTGCCTATGGTTTATTTCACAAACTACCAAACCATTGTTTGTCTCTTCAGTCTTGTTTACAGATCAGGCAACATTTAGGAGAGATGGAATAACAAGTTTCCACAACCAACATTTGTGAGTGAATTGAAATCCCCCTCGGACAATACAGGTTAGTCACCAGCATCAGTTTATAATTAATGTGTGGGCTGGAATTGTAGGTGACAGTCTGGTAGGTCCATATATTCTCCCAGCACATCTTACTGGAGCTGTCTACAGGGACTTTATTTTCAACACGCTTCTACCTCATTGTATAAAAAACACTAACAGAAACTCTTGCAACCTTAATTTTAAGAGTGAATACCCACTCAGATACAAAATAGCAGTGATAAAAAACTTCCTAAAAAGAGCAGGCCAGAATTCATCCTCTCGTCTACTCTTCCTTAAAAGAACTCAACAATGAAAAACAGACACTAATTAACAATGGCTTCCCTAACCACCTTATAGACCACCAAATTAGACTATTTCTTTCCAAAGTAAATAATAATGATACTGAAGACATAGACAAAAATAATATATTTTCTACAAAAGCCAAATGCATGATAAGTAGATAAGATGAATCTTCACTTAGAAATACTCTCCCCCAGTTGACCTGGACAAAAAAATTAAATTATTTACTAGAAAAAAATTAAAAACAGCTAACCTTATCCTAAAAAATAACAACACACTATCAAAATCAAAATTACAACGAACAAACATTATTTATGAGTTGAAATGCCCCTTAAGGAACGGTGTTCCTGATCAAACCAAACTCATAAATAATTACATTGGCCACACTACTACATATCTATCCAGACAACTTACATTACACCTATACAACCACAGTTTCATCAGAAGCCATTTAAACATACACACAAACTTACCAGATCCTATCCAAAAGATACTAGTAGAAAATACAAGCAAAATAACCTAATCTACATGTAAAAAAGACTAAAAATAATGGAAGCCTTAATAATAAAAAAAGAAAAAGCCAACACTCAATAATATTAACTACAAACATGGCCACAATGTGCTGACAGTATTTGGAAAATAAAACATCCCCATAACTCTAGAAACATACATACAACCCATGCACCCAATTAAAAAGCAAAAATAAAATCATCCTTGATAATGGCTAAAAGTATAGGCAAAAGCGCTCAGAAATTACAGAATATTTGGACAGTTTCTACACACTCAAGAAAAGAAAACACTTGTTGAAACACAGGAAAAATTAAAAAAAGCTTAATCACAGTAGCTTGTCTGTCATCTTTAATGAAACATGTATAAATGAGGGATTGCTGCCTAAAAACAATATGTGTGTGTGTGTGTTTATTAAAAATAAAATTTTTTTTTACATGACTTCCTCTCTTCTACTCGCAAGCAACAAAATCAAAATTGAAGTTGTATATACTTATTTTTTTAATTTTGGTCTTGTGACCGCCCCCACCCACCTACTGCACCCCCACAAGCTTTTACCCATTTGGGACAGTGCTGCAATATCAATCATCACAGAGGCAAAAAAAAGCAAGTAAAATTCATCCATGGTGACAAAAGATTTACAGGTCATGCAAGATTTACAAAATAATTTTAAATAAAGTCCTATGGCACAATGACTGCTATATAATGGTCATAGAGTAACAATCAAGGAATTTTAAGTAGATTCTCAGTTTTTAATCCCATTTCATAGGTTCTGATATTGACTGTTGTATAATAGTCATGTCCTTATGTCAAAAGGATTTTAAAGTAGATTCTCATTGTTTTTAATTCTGTCTGCAAGGTTTCTGATTAAAAATATTGACCCCTATATAATTGTTATGTAGACTCAAAAGGATTTTTAAGTAGATTCACATAGTCTTTCATCTCATCTCCAAGGTTCTGATTCTGAATGCAGTTTTATGGCACACTGCTTCATATATAATGGTCATGTCATGTCAAAAGGATTTTTATGTAGATTCTCATAGTCTTTAATCATGTCTCCAAGGTTCGGATTCTGAATGCAGTTTTATGGCACACCGACTCATATATAATGGTCATGTAGAGTCAAACAATTCAAAAAATTCTCTAATTCTTTAATGCAGGAGTTTTAATTTGGGGGGCATTAGGGGAAAAAGTACATTTAAAGTAATTTGCCATAGGTTTTTTTTTCTTTTTCTTCTTTTTGTGAGTGTGGACCATTTTCAGAGAATACATTTAAATTCATCATTTTGTAGGAGTTTTGTTTGTGGGGAGGTAAGAATAGAATATTTTTAGGGATTTATGAAAGAAATATATTTGAAGTGATTTTCTTGTAGGATTTTTTGCGGGGAGGGCTTGTGGGCCATTCTGGGGACTTTAAAGAAGAAAATACTTTTAAAGTCAGTTTTTTGGAGGAGTCTTTCTTTTATTAAAAAAGTAGGCCACTTTCAGAGAATTACAGGCAAAAATATATTTAAAGTCATCTTTTTGCGGGAGTTTTGTTAGGATGGGATGAGAGAATAGAGCATTTTCAGGGATTTACAGGAGAATATGATTATAATCATTTTATTTTTGTAGTATTTGTTCTGGGGGTGGTCGATGGTCATTCTGGTGACTTTAGAGGAGGAAATACATTTAAAGTTATTTTTGTATGATTTTGTTTTTGGCAGGAGTGTACCAACCTTAGAATTTTAGGAGGAAAAATAATTTTTAAAGTTATTTTTTTGTAACATTTATTAATGAAAGTGGGCCATTTTGGTAGATTCCGCTGAGAAAATATATTTTAAGTAATTTATGTAGGACTTTCTTTTTTTAGTGGGAGTGAACCATTTTTGCACTTTAGGGAAGAAAATACATTCAAATAACTTTCTTAAATAACAGAGACAAATAATAAGCTATTTCCTATTTTCAAATCATTTGTTTTCATAAATTGCTTGGCTAAAGTGCTAACATGAATACATTTCTGTGTAAATAACAGCTGATAGCAGTTAGCCATTTTCAAAGCACTGTCGAGATGACATGACAATTTGATGTGTAAATTACAACTAAATGTCAAATTTTCAACAATAAAAGAAAATGTCTCATTGCAGGCAAAAGATTTTAAAATAAAATTTGGCAAATTTTGACAAATTATTTATTGGTTCCCCTTCACCTTTTTCATTTAGTCCTATTAAAATATTTCAAAGTTTCTATGTTATTAATACTTATACAATTTATTACATTCTTTGAATATTTGTGCACCTGTTATAAATTTAGAGATTCTTATTAAATCCACAGAGGAATCTGCAAGGTTAATGGTCTTAACCTGGCATCTCAACTTCAGTCACTTTCCCATTGCCAAAATGTACCTTCCTTTTTGCCTTTTCTATAAATACTTTCATGGTAATTGTTCTGATGAGCTTTTTGCTTTGGTACCAAGACTTTATGAATTTAAGCGCAGTACTAGATTGGCGGCAAGAAATGGAGAAGCAATCATGGTCATTGAATAAAAATGGTATTCAATAATCAATCACAAATATGTATTGACCCAGGAAATGAGAGTGGAACTTTTGTCTGGTGTCTTTCCAAAGTGTTGTAGCATACCTACGGATGATAATGGTATGTCCCCATTCATATAAATACAGTAGTAAATACTGTATGTTGGTCTGCAGTTGGAAATTCATTGTGGAATTCACTTGACTCACTTCTAGCAGTTGACTACTTCTTCTACAAGCCACTGACAAATCTTATATGTGTTGTTCTTTTTCTAAGTATTACCGTTCATTAGCAACCTTCATGTGATTATTCTATTCAGTAATCTACCCTAGGTTGCAACACAAAGAAACACATAAATATGACTGACTGAAGAAAACCATCAAATTTATACAAAAATTACAATATGGGGTTTTATGTCAGGTAAATTATTGGTTGGTGATTGCCATCTTTGTCTCATCAGTCAATGCACAGACATAAATTCAAATTTATTAATACTTTTTCATTCTGTCAATAAAAAATAAATAAAAAAATAAAAAAAAAATAAAAATAGAATAAAAATGTTTGGTGATTATGAAGTCATTTTTCCGGATGATAATGCAACAGAGAAAATAGTTTTGAAGATCTATTTTTAAAACTCTCAAATTCATTGGTACCAACGTTTCATCATTTTACAGTTTAAATGGCTAAATGTAACCAAGTTTTATGCTAAAATTTACTTTTCTCAGACATCTTGTTTGTGGTAACTCTTGCTTCCCAGTCAAGACTGATCTTCAAAAATTTAAATGCAATGTTAACTGCTATTGTCTACCTTCTTAGTTCGTTAGTCTGTTGTTGTTGCTCCATAATAATAACCCACAGCAACTTAGTGGCTTTATTGCCTTGCTTGGGGTGAAATGATTAAGTGACAATTATTACACTCAATAATTTGAAATTGTAAACAATTTTTCAAGGTTAAATTAAAAACTAGTCGATGAGAGAAAAACCTTTTCGATGTTCAATTTAGAATATAAAAATGTCATTAATTCGATGATATATTTAGACTCCAAAACCTTAGATATGATCACCAATGTTTTTGTAATGTCAATGAACTCTCATTGCCACTTTTGTGATGCCAACGAATACTCGTCGTCACTTTTGTAATGCTTGTTGTAGTAGAGACTTTGTAATTGCAGATACAACTATAATACTCCATTGAACAATACTGGTGTCAGATGCCTTCGAATATCACTTGCACTAATAGTACTCACTCAATAATACTCACTTGAATAGTAATCCATATAATGAAATAGTATAGAGAATAGTGGTTGGTATAGTGATAGAGGATGGAGTAGAAATAGTGATCTGAATAGTAATAGAGGATAGAATAGAAATGACGATCGTTAGTCGTCAGCTACTACCTACATATATGTGTTTCCTCTATGGTCACATGGTCTACTTAATTCAATAATGGGATCACCTGTGTTTGCTCACTGGCGATCTATGTTCAAACTCAAGTGTTGGCATATAACAGAAGTTAAGCAGCATTGAACTTGGTCAATACTTAGATGAGTGACTGCTTCGGAATACAAGTAAGCTTGGATATGCAGGTGGTGTAATGGATTATGATTTGAAATTGTTAATCAGAGAGCCAAGTTCCAGTTGGGTTTGTTATATACATTTACATGCAAACATCCTTGTATGAATTCACTTTTACTCCCCAGCAATGGATTAATTAGTAAGATTTGTATCACTAAATCATTATTATCTTCAACAAAAAGATAATAATCTTGCAATCTAAAAATATTTTCTGGCTGTAAATAACTTGCAAACGGTTTATAAGCTGTAGAGAATGAATCAGTCAGTAAACGGAAACTCGATATGACCAAGCAGCTGATCTCTCCTCTGATCGAGCTCAAGCAGCCCAGTGGGGGGAAAAAATGGCTGGTTACATTCAATTCCTTGAAAAACAATCTAGTGATTTTTCTATCGTCATTGAACAAACACTGAATTTCTCCTATCTTGGTGAACAGGTATTCTCTCAGGGAAACTTCATGCCTTGAGCACCTATTGAGAGTTAAGCTTAACCCAGACCTCAAATGTTCATATGATATATCATTAAAGACGCTGAAAAATAGTCAGTTTTCTGTACTGTTCCAGTGAGTACCTAACTCTTCTTGCTATGAAGTACTGATGCCATATATGGGTGTGAGGTGCCCAAGCTTCACTTTCCAGGCGAGACAGAATCCAAAATCATCTTCGTGTCCTTGTGAGTAATGGATTTTTTCCTTCCTACAACCACTCTCCTACAGATGAAACTCCGCTGTTCTATCACTGTTTCTATGGAAAGTGTTCAGTTGAAAAATATTCATTAGTTCCACCAGTTCTTTATGGCTAAGACTTTCTTTATGTGCCGTGCCACTTCAGGATGTAGGTGATAACAACTCTCCACAACATCCTGTCCTTTGTAGCTCTGAACACATTTTGTCTTTTTGTTATTTCACCTAAACCTTGTTCCACCATTCATTTTCTGAAGCTCATCAAGTATGTTATACTTTGTTTCCCCCTGTCCCTTTTGCCTTTAATCTGTTTTGTGAGCATCAGATTTTCCAAGCCCTCTTTCCTCATTATGTACCCCAGAAATATCAACTTTCTCCTCCTGATGCACAAGTTTCAACTCTCCCTCTTCCTGATACGCAAGTTTCAACTCTCCCTCTTCTTTATGCACAAGTTTCAATTCCCCCTCCTCCTGATCCACAAGTTTCAACTTTCTTTTTTTTCAAGTTTCTTTTTTGTTTCCATTTTCTCTAAAACTTTGTCACTGCTTACATCATCCTTTCATGGTATCCTCAGCATCTTCCTGTATAACCCCCTTTCTGTTGCTTTAAGTCTCTTCTTCATCTTTGAGGAGATTGTCCAGCACTCCCTTCCATACAGGAGGAAAGATATCATGTAACAGTATAGTACTTTTTCCTTGGTTCTAGTGAAATTTTCCTATTTCTTAATACTTTGCTTAGCTTTTGAACTGCCATGCTATAAACATTGTAGTGAAACATTCACATTCCCTTTTATATTCCATTGGTGAGATGTAAGTTCCACTTGAGCAGATTCTTCCCACAAATTACCACTTTGTGGAACCGACTCAAGAAAAGGATGCTTCCCATGTCACATAAATCTTAACCTATTGAAGTCAAGGGTCAACCATTATTCTCCCCCACATACCACAATAAGCTATACTTATTCTATAAACCTCTATCTTGAGTGGCTGATGAGCCTTGTACAGGGTGATCATCATTAAAAGGAGATACTGACCCATTTCATTAAATCTGACCAACTGAATAACCATCAAAATTTTCTTTTCAATCCTTTCATGGCTGGGACAAAAACTTATCAACACCCCACCCTACACTGAACAAAAAATGATTAAGTTTTCAAATACTTTGATTTTAAGTCTAAAGTCATGTGCTAAATAATCCCAGTTATAATCCATTTTAATCTGATTAATACTGCTTACCCTAAGCTTTATTTGTTCGTTCAAACCTTCAGCCTGATATATTTAGAATGCACTTGCAACAACTGGTCAAATTGTAATGATTGAATATTCTCAAAATATCAGTGATTTCTTTATTATTCGCAAAGGTAACAGCTTATTTGCAGACAATCCTACACACAAAAATCTTACTAGGATCTGAATCCAGTATTCTACCATCCTGGGTACGACGATAAGCTACATCTGCGTCCTGGATAAGACGATAAACTACATCCAACAGCAAAGCCTCTGATCTGGAGGTTGTGAGGAGCATGGAACAACCTTTTAATTTCTGGTGTTCCCAGGTCAAGGTGACTCAGGGTGGTAATACCTGTTTGGTTCCCAGCTATGGGCAAATAGTTAATCCCCCAAACTGGGGTCAAAACACTATTAAAGTGTAAAAATAGGTTTTAATAACAGCAATAAACTTTTTGAGGAAAAATTATTACCAGCAATGTATTATTATTATCAGCAATAAATTTTTGGAGGAAAAATATTACCAGATATGGATTTTTTGGAGGAAAAACATTACCAGATATGGATTTTTTGGAGGAAAAACATTACCAGATATGGATTTTTTGGAGGAAAAATATTACCAGATATGGATTTATGAAGAAAAAATAATACTAGAAATAGATTTTTGAAGGAAAATATTACCAGCAATAAATATTGTCCACATTAAATAACCCCTTGTGGTTGATATGCCGTAAAACAAAATGAACCAAATCAGTATTCTATTTGTCCTCTTCATTGTTTTGGTTAAGACATTGGAATAACCCAGAACTTTTACAGGAACCAAACTGCCTGCATATAGATAAAAATGAATTCAGTAAATACACATAAAATAGAAAGGGGTGTAAGACAAGGGTGTGTCTTCTCCCCAGACTTCTTCAAGCTTTACAGTGAGGCAATCCTGAGAGACCTAGAAGTCCTACCAGGATTTATTACTGACAGACACAATCTTAACAACAATATGCAGATGATAGCAGACATACAAAGGAAAGGACAGAACTCCTACAGAAGGTGGCAAAAGGGGGGGGAAGAGAAGAAAGGACTTATTGGAACTTAGAATAACCAATCAGAAAGATAAGATGAATCAAGCACATAATAAAACAAGGATGCTGAATGGCTAAAGTGACAATCCATCCTTTTTTTCTTCTACCCAGTTAATAAAGCATCACGGGGCAATGCTCCTCCTTCACCCCAAGCCTGCTCAGTGGTATCAAGTTATGGAGGAATGGGACCAGCAACTTTAAGAGAAATTACTATCTAAAGAAACATGCTGAGAGCTAAAAGAGACTTCTCCTTCAACAAAACATCACCTAAGCTAAGTCTGCAGACACACATTATCAGCAACCATTTCTTTTTTCCTTATTTCTATTTGTGTATTAAATATATTTAAATAGTACAGGTTGTTTCACTTCTTTCTCTTCAAAAACAGTTAACCAGTTAATTTAAGCATCCAAGAACTTAGCACAAACCTTCTATAAAAATGTAGTTATATCTTGATGTAATACCAAAAATATAAACAGCACAAACTGACAATCAATTTTAAAAATGTATGGTTGTTAGCAAGAGGATTTCATGTGACTGTTTAATGGCATATCAGCTCCGGACTGGTCATTTATTGCAAATTTTGTTTTTTTAGCTTTAAAGTAATAAAATTGTATATTATTCTACTTTCACAACTGAATACATGGTAGATGAGACTCAGCATATACATGTATGTGTGGAGATGATTACTAGACGTGGTGATAGATGTGTTTCATGCTGTAGTTTGGTTGAAGCTATATTTTGGAATACAGTTTGATTTCTTTAAGAAATTGTAGGATGTTATATGGATTAATGTCATAGAAGAGTTCTTTCATGTTAGTTGGTTGATTATATTTAGCAACACATCAACCTCTAGGGGTCACCCAACGCCGAAATCCAAATATTTCAAACACAACTTTATGGCTTCAACTAAATACATTTTAAATGTAATTGTATGCCTTCAACTACAGATCAACTGTATTGTTGGTCATTTTGCTATAAAATGTATTGTTGGTCATTTTACTATAAAATGTATTGTTGGAAATTCTACTATAAAATGTATTGTTGGAAATTCTACTATAAAATGTATTGTTGGTAATTCTACTATAAAATGTATTGTTGGTAATTCTACTATAAAATGTATTGTTGGTAATTCTACTATAAAATGTATTGTTGGAAATTCTACTATAAAATGTATTGTTGGTAATTCTACTATAAAATGTATTGTTGGTAATTCTACTATAAAATGTATTGTTGGTAATTCTACTATAAAATGTATTGTTGGTAATTCTACTATAAAATGTATTGTTGGTAATTCTACTATAAAATGTATTGTTGGAAATTCTACTATAAAATGTATTGTTGGTAATTCTACTATAAAATGTATTGTTGGTAATTCTACTATAAAATGTATTGTTGGTAATTCTACTATAAAATGTATTGTTGGTAATTCTACTATAAAATGTATTGTTGGTAATTCTACTATAAAATGTATTGTTGGAAATTCTACTATAAAATGTATTGTTGGTAATTCTACTATAAAATGTATTGTTGGTAATTCTACTATAAAATGTATTGTTGGTAATTCTACTATAAAATGTATTGTTGGTAATTCTACTATAAAATGTATTGTTGGTAATTCTACTATAAAATGTATTGTTGGTAATTCTACTATAAAATGTATTGTTGGTAATTCTACTATAAAATGTATTGTTGGTAATTCTACTATAAAATGTATTGTTGGTAATTCTACTATAAAATGTATTGTTGGTAATTCTACTATAAAATGTATTGTTGGTAATTCTACTATAAAATGTATTGTTGGTAATTCTACTATAAAATGTATTGTTGGTAATTCTGAAAAATTGTATTGCTGGCCATTTTACTATAAATAGATATTGTTGGTCATTCTACAATATAAAAATGTATTTTTATGTTTTCATAGTGTTTTGATTGGGGTTTCACTATTCACCCATAGCTGGGACCCTAACAGGTGCTACCACCCCAGGTCAGGGTGGACTAGGCAAAAACAGCAATTAAGAGGTGGTTCCACACTCCTCAAAATGTCCAATCTCCTGAACGCCTGGATATAAGAATGATAAAAGAAAATCCCAACTAATCCAGTGTTTTATTCCCTGAGATATGCCCTCAAGTACAAACCAATAATCCCTTTCTTTCTCCAGCATTATGCTTTAATGCTGGAATTGATGCACAATTGGAAATGGTTTCATACTTCAGTAAACAAGGTCACTGTCATTGGACACACTTGTGTATCCTCTGTATATGCCTCTGAGATACATGTGCATCTGTTCCATGTTTATTTGTTAAGGCAATATAAACAGAGCCAGCAATGTAGCTAATCTCAGTTGCTTTTCCTCTTAATTTGTATTAGGGTAAAAATGAAGTCAACTATAACATAATATGGGACTATTGAACAAAGCCAATTGAAATGATATACCTTAGCAACATTTGTTATGGTTTAATTGGTTGGTTGATTTTGTTTAGCTGCATATCAACACCTCTATGGGTTATTTAATGCGGAAATCTAAATATTTTGAGCATAATTTTATACCTTGTTTATTTTTTTTGAGAAGGACATTCGTGAACAGAGTTGTTTTGCATGCTCTTCTTTCTATTATTTGATCCCTCTTTAAAATCAGGATGTGAGACTAGGCGTGGTTTGCAATCACTTACTGACAGACCAACTTTGATTATCATTGAATCAAAGAAATTTTCGACGGTGTACAAGAATGTTGCTTTTGATAAAAGTTAAAAAATAACTATAAATATGTAAAAAATGCGTATGTTGTCGAAAATCCCTTTGTCCACAATATAGCTATTTGTGCTATGTCATAAACATTTATTCAGTATTATTATTGTTTAGGTATTAACCTGAACAATAATAATACTGAATCAATGTTTTTTAAACATTAAAGTATATTTAATCACATCTCCCTAATAACTGTCATGATCTGTAAATCATAACTAGTCCTGAGTATGCTGATAAACTACATCTGGCAGCAAGGCCTCTGATTAAGAGATTGGAGGTTTTGAGAAGCATGGAACCACCTCTTAATTGCTGTTGTATCCAAGTCCACTCTGTCCTGGGGGTGGTAGCACCTGTTAGAGTCTAAGCTATGAGAAAATAGTGAACTCCCACACAAAAACAAAACATTATGGAAGTATAAAAATACATTTTTAAAGTGAAATGACCTACATTTCATTTTATTTGTAGTTGAAGGCATAAAATTATGCTCAAAATATTTAGATTTCCGCATTAAATAACCTATAGAGGTGTTGATATGCTGCTAAACAAAATCAACCGACCAATTAAACCATAACAAATGTTGCTAAGGTATATCATTTGAATTGGCTTTGTTCAGTAGTGCCATATTATGCATCTATATTTTATAGTTGACTTCATTTTTACCCCAATACAAATTAAGAGGAAAAGCAACTGAGATTAGCTACATTGCTGGCTCTGTTTATATTGCCTTAACAAATAAACATGGAACAGATGCACATGTATCTCAGAGGCACATACAGAGGATACACAAGTGTGTCCAATGACAGTGACCTTGTTTACTGAAGTATGAAACCATTTCCAATTATGCATCAATTCCAGCATTAAAGCATAATGCTGGAGAAAGAAAGGGATTATTGGTTTGTACTTGAGGGCATATCTCAGGGAATAAAACACTGGATTAGTTGGGACTTTCTTTTCTCGGTTCTATATCCAGGCGTTCCATTTACTTGAAAATAGTGGTATCAACATACTGCTTGGCTTCATTAGACAGAAGTCAAAATGTAATTGTTCTAGAATGTTCTGGCATAAGACCCACCCTCTTTGCTCCTCAGAGGGTTGGCCCACTCAGAAATTCCATTTCCAGTAGCAGACACTTTTCAGTGTCAATTTATCAAACGCTTTATTGCCGTTTGCCAAAAAAAAAATGTTTACGAGTCCTGTAATTAAAGATTGGGAATGGAAACCATTTTTTTTTTTTTATTTTTTTTTTTTTTTAGCTGAGATAAATACTGACAGCTACTTGCTTGCTTTCTTCACTTTTGAAAAAAAAACAATAATGTCGACATGAAAAAGCTTCCATCTATATTCTGGCTTTCAAACAATTGCCTAAAAACTGAAATGTCTTTTTAAAAATTAATTTATGAGCTCACTTTTTTTTTCTTTTTTTCTTTTTACAGTGAGGTTCACTCTATACAAGTCCTGAGAGCCACTGCAGGCAGGGTGTTACAGGGTAAGAGGTGCAGTTTATATGTGAGAAAGATAACAGTTACCTCTAGACTTGAACAGGTTAAGATTGTAGTGATTGGGAAAATATCCTCTTGGGAGTCAGTTTCACAGAGCAGCAATTTGCAGGAAGAAAATGCAAGAGAGGATAGCATGAGGAGTCCGGAACTTTACTGGAGCAGTACAGGGAACTGATAATTCTCCCCTGCATGTTTAGTAATGGATCAGATGCACGTGTTCCACTTGAGGTCAGGGGTGAGTTTAAAGTCCAACTGAGTGCTACTATCGTATGATATCTACCATCCATTTTTTTTACTATAGTATGATATCTACCATCTATTTTGTACTATAGCATGATATTTACCAACTATTGGAAGTCTGAAATATGTTAGGGTTAGGAGTTAGGATTCGGGGTTAGTGTTAAAGGAAATGAACAGTGAACTGGTTATGTATTAAAAATCAATTACAATTTTCTATACAAAAAAAATTTTTTTAAATCATCAAATAGTGATTTTAATGTTTGTAAACTGATTTGATGCCGTTTAAAAAAACAGTAAACAGGTCATCGTTTTTCCTGAGCATTTTCAAGCAATAATGAGTACATTGTAATTTAGGGTAGGTCGCAAATGCCTCGGTAGATAAAATACTATAGTAATACTCCGAATAGTCTCTCAAGGCATGGTGCCTCCCATGAGAACAGGGCAACTTACTTTTAAACAGTTTCATCATATGTTAAATAATGATCACAAAATTAAATCATTATCACAAAGTTTTTGTGAAACAAGCTCTGACGCAGAGTTAATCCAATAGCCCAGACTGCTAGCCCTTCCCCAGGCAAATGACTTTTTACTACTGAACAAATTTGTGTGTGTCTTAAATAGTGCCTGCTACAATCCCAAGCCTGCACCTGATTGGCTGAAACAGTCTTATTTAAATTAAACCAACCTACAATTTATTATGGGAGGTCTCAGGTTCAATTCCTGATAAGTCACAAGTTAACAGTTTTCATAAAATTTTAGCTTTTTCACCTAATCTACCATTTTTTTTCTTTTGTTTTAATCATTTCACCTCAAGCAAGGCAATAAAGCCACTAAGATGGAAAAGCAATAAAGCCACTAAGATGGAAAAGCAATAAAGCCACTAAGATGGAAAAGCAATAAAGCCACTAAGATGGAAAAGCAATAAAGCCACTAAGATGGAAAAGCAATAAAGCCACTAAGATGGAAAAGCAATAAAGCCACTAAGATGGAAAAGCAATAAAGCCACTAAGATGGAAAAGCAATAAAGCCACTAAGATGGAAAAGCAATAAAGCCACTAAGATGGAAAAGCAATAAAGCCACTAAGATGGAAAAGCAATAAAGCCACTAAGATGGAAAAGCAATAAAGCCACTAAGATGGAAAAGCAATAAAGCCACTAAGATGGGAGGGTTTACTGAGCATGAAAAAAACTCTAAGAAAAATCATTAAGGAGAGCAGATAATGAAAGACAGAAATTTCTTTTTTTTTTAAATCAATTTATCCCACTAAGATGCAAGGGGCTACTGAAAGTGAAAGAGAATGAAAAAGACTTTAAAAAGAACCAGAAATCCAATCCTAAGCAGCAAACAAGGGATAAACTTCTACTCCTGTTCAAAAGACCCGGGGAGGAGTGTGAACCAGGCCATAAGTGATCCTATCTACTCCTAACAATTGATATTGCATTTAAATTTTTAAAGATGAAAATTAACAGGAAAGCAAAATCCTGGAAGAGAGTTCTATAAGTGAGATAGAAAACAGAAAGTATGGTCATCAGCAAAAGGGTCAGCCTACAGTGTGAAGTACATATTGGGGATGTCAAAATGAAGCAGGTACCCAAATTTAACAGCCTGACTAGTGTACTAACAAAGGTTGAAAAATGTGACAAATGGATCCGGAATGCATGTTGGAATAGTGAAAGATGTCTCCTAGAAACTAAGCAAAGTATTAAGAAATAGGAAAATTTAACTATCTTGGCAATGTAGTAATAGACAGTAGGTAATTGTATTCCTTAAAAGTAGGTAGTAAATGAAAAGCAAGGAAGAACTATTAACATTAAGAAGAGAGTATGGTCATCAGCAAAAGAGTCCGCCTAGAATGTGAGCTACATATTGGGGATGTCAAAATGAAGCTGGTATTGAAATTTAACAATCTGGGTAGTCTAGTAACAGAAAATGGAAAGGGTAACACAAATCTTAAGGCATATAAGGATAGAGAAAAATGCCTTTCAAAAACTAAGCAAAGTATTAAAAAATAGGAAAATATCCCTAGAAAAGAGTTCCAGACAGTATATAATGTCTGATCTAAATGGTTGTGAATGCTGAACAATCTCCTCATATACAGAATTGAAGCAACCGAATTGAACCAATGGATGCTCAGAATATTATGGACTGAATATCTGAATAATCGGGAAGTTTTCAGGAAGATTGGACCTAAAAGGAAATCAATACTTACAATCAGAAAGAGTTGAAATTTCTGGGACGCATAATCAGGAAAGGAAGCTTGGAAAATTTAACACTCAAAAGGACATGTTGAAGGCAAGAGAAGCAGTTACTCTTGACTTTGTATTTCCTCTTGTTGTTCTACCATGCATTCACTCATCTTGATTATTATAGATGCTGTTATAAAAATCAAAATAAAGCAGGTACCAAAATTTACCTGTCTTGGCAAGGTAGTAGTAGACAATAGGGAATTGTATTCCTTAAAAGTAGGTAGTAAATGAAAAGCAAAAAAACACTAGTAACTGTAAGAAGACAGGTCATCAGCAAAAGAGTCAGCTTACAGTGCGAGCTACATAGTGGGGATGTCAGAATAAAGTAGGTACCAAAATTTACCTATCTTGGCAAGGTAGTAACAGACAATAGAAAGTCTGAATAGAAATCTTTGGCCTTCATGAATCCCATTCATCTTTTGTCCTTTCCTTAATCTACCCTATTCTCAGTCTTCTCTTTCACTTTCACTCCCTGTAACATACTGCTTAGTAATGACTTGCATCTTCTGTCTCCTGTTCATCTTTTGCCCTTTCCTCAATCCTTCCTATTCTCGGTCTTCTCTTTCATTTTCATTCCCTGTAACCCACTACCTACTAGTAGCATTGCCACCTTGCTTAGATTTAAATGATTAAAATAAAAACTCATTTTATAAATAAATCTAAGGAAAGCGAGGAGGAGGAAGAGTGAAAAATTTCCTTTAAAAACTACGGAAAGTGCTGACCTAAGTAAATAGTTGTTATCTAATAATTGGCAGCTACTTGCATCCAAGCATTAGAATTTTCATCTCTCCTTTCTTCCTTCTGATGTCAATGATGAAGATGGCTGTGAAGACCCATCCTACTGCTGATGAGTCTGGAGCAGGAGTCACAGAGCAGTGTGAATGGTGGATGTGGCTGGGCAAGTCAGGTCCTTCTGACAGCACATTACAGATCCTCTTCATGTTGATAGTCGGACTCAAAAGTCTCGGTCCTCCCTCAGATGGTCCTATGCCATGAAGGCTGATTTGCATCAACAGTTTCCCAGGTTACAGGATCAATCTAGGCCTGTGTCAGGCATGTTTTCAAATGCTCCCTGAAGCATTGCTTTGAACCTCCATGTAGTAAAAAACCTCCAAAAAACAGAATGTAGAACTGCCATATAAAATCTAATCTATATGGCAATGAATGCTGGGAAATCTTTTCCCAGATCATGAGGCTTGAAGTGACAATTAATGTTAAGAATATTACAAACAATGAGGAAGTTTTCCAAGAAAATAAGAACAACAAATAAACGTATACTTACAATCAGAAAGAGACAGCTGAAATTTATTGGAAATATGAGGAGAAAAAAAGAGCCAAAAGATTTTCACATTCACAGGACATACTGACAGTAAAAGTGCAAAGGAAAATGCAAACCTTGAAGAAGCTTAGACTCTGCCGAGACAATGAGGCACCACATTGCATCTGACAACTTTGGCTCGCATGATTACTGTAATAGTGTATAAGTATAAGTTTTTTTATTCCTTATCTCTTCAACCAATTTGAGGTGTTAACATCTGATAAAGCTAAATGTTTCACCCGTAAATTCTCTTCAAACTCTACTCTTGACTCATCTGGAGAATCCCTGCCTAACTTCCCACCTAGAACTGAGTCTTGATTGTGTGATATGCATATAACCCCTTCTATGGTCTGTGCTATCATCTCTAACTTGGATCCCCCACAAAGCATGTGAACCTGATGGTATCCATGTAATAGTCATTAAAAAGTGTGCTCCTGAATTGGCTCCTGTTCTCTCTAAACTGTATAATAAGTGTGATGTAATGGAATAACTTGTCACCCCCATGAGTGACTACACAATAGGTAGTAACTACCTATAAGTATCTATAAGACAATGGTCTACAGAGTCTAGCTGGAATCTGTTCAGTATGACTCAGACTTACGTGAAAACTACCAACCTTCCAATAGTAGCACTCACTACTGGATTGACTTGCCACGACCTTGTGCATAACTGTTACCTTTATTCTTATTGTACTGTTTTTTTTACAATAAAACTTTACCTATTTTATCCACCTTGTTTTTCAAGTATATATTCCTATTAGCATGGAATATAGCAAAGTGTATTGCCACCTGTTGCTTTCCTGTTTGTTGGTGGCCTCATGTTTTGTTACAGTTTTTAAAAACTGGTGAAACATCTACCCTTCCAACAATCAGCATATTAGCTTTCTTCTCTTTTTGGGAAACTCCTAGAGGCCTAATCAATGATGAATCGGTTAAGCATCCCACATTGCAGGGACTTTTTTCTGACATGCAATATAGCTTTCGTTTCTCCAGGTAACTGCTGATGTACTGGTGATAACTGCAGAAAGAGTCTATCATGCTCTAGATAAAAACAGTGAAGCATGGGCTGTAGTGTTAAACATTTTGAAAGCCTTTGACAGGTTTTGGCATTCGGGTCTTTTGGATTTCGGATTTCGCTCAGATCTCTATTGCCAAACAACCCCTTCAGTGTTTCATGGTCTGTAACCACTATGATGCTAGAGCAACCCATGATAAACATACGCCATTTCTCCAATGCCCATGCAATCGCTGCTGCTTTGCCTTCTATTGGCACATCTCCGTGCTCAGCATCAATGCAAAATCTGCTGCCAGCAAATATTTCTGGACAAAAATCCCTGGTTTTCCACAGCACTACACTAAATGTCTTCCCTAATAGTGGGGCCACCATATGTCTTGGGGAACCAAGGCATTTACTGAAGATGGGACTCACAAAGAACAATCTTGTCCCATCACAAAAATTTGTTTGAACCGTTGGATGCTTCTCTCTGATATATCAGGGTTGGCTGCCTATTAAATTCATAGTTGGCAGAAAAACAACCAAACAAGCCCTTTACATATGTGAAAAGATTCAGGGGCTTTATTTCAGCAAGGCAGCCTGCATTGATGTGGGAATATTGCATGAAGATTTCCTGAACACTGTTGCCACAGTATCAAACCAAGCTAACATTGCAATGCAATACATCCCCTTGACAGGTACACATGAAAAATTAGGTCCCAACCCCAATGATTCTATTTACTAGCCTGGGATAAATGTGTCAATCCGCAATGTTAGGGCCAATTGCATAGTGTGCTTGAACATCACCACGAGATCCAATCAACCTGACACGATCGCTTGATTGGCCATTCCAGCATATTGTCATGGATTTATTCCATGTTGGGGTGCATGTACTGATAGGCTAACAAGCTGGCTTATTCTGTATCACAAGCCATGGACAGGCCTCTAGGATCATCTCAATTTGTCGAGATCTATTCCAGACTTATGGTGCCCTGGAGGAACTCAGTAGTGATGGTGGCCTACCCTTCACATTTCTCCCATTTAAGCAAATCCTGAAGGACTGGGTTGTGAAGAACAGATTGTCATCCATTGCCTATCTACAATCCAATGGCTGAGCAGAGTTAGCTGTCAAGACTTCCAAAAGAATAGTGAATGGGAACACAGGGATCATTAGATAATGACCAGGCAGCACGGGCTATTCTTCAATACAGGAATGCACCCCTCCAGAGCTTTGGGCTCTCCCCTGCACAACTCCTACTCCACCACCAACTATGCGACTTCATACCACCCCAATCCATGTTATATAAACAACATGCGAGATGGATAGCCTCAGCTCAGAATCACAAGAAGAGCCTGTCTCAATGCAACACCCGCCTAATAGAAAGGTACAACCCCACAGTGCATACCCTGTGTCCATTCCAAAAGGGAGACATAGTTTCAATACAACGTCTGACCAATCATCTGTGGGACACAACAGGCAGAGTTGTCGAGACTCCCTAACCATCAATACCAGATCAGGGTTGATAGATTATGGAGAACCACCTTACAGAATTGCCGATTCCTCAGGAAGCTTGAAGCACCCGTGATCCCTACCCCTATTCTTAGTACTTTGCCTGATCCCCCTAAACCAATGTTCAGGGATGCCCATTAACCCAATTCACATACCCCCAAAACCGAAGGAGGTGTAATGACATCACCCAAGGACCCTGCATCACCCAACATCACTCAGCTGGCGAAAATTGCCCGGGCATTATCCAGGTTGTTCCCGTAAAATCAGCCAGGCTATAAGGAACTTATTCTCCCACAAAGTCATTATGTCTGTGCAATGGGGGGTGGAGAGAGATGTAGAATCAAAATATGATACTCACCCTCACAAAGAAAGTTCCCAACTAGCATCCAGTTGGCAGACAAAAAGAAAGCGAGCTGTAACTTTATACAGACTCCTTACTTAAGCATTCATAGCTTAATGATGGATATTTATTGATCACAGTATCCACACCAAAGTCAACAGCCAATCAGAACCTAGAGAATAGGATTGCCCAAATAGCAGAATGGAACATCTTGACATATTATATAAACCACTCGCCAATTGGCCCAGATATCCAGTTGTCAGAGCAGACTCAACTTGTAATACAGTTGAATTTGTCCAACTAAATCCTACACTGCACAAGCTGAAAAGTTACAGTGTTTCTGGACCCTTTTTTGGACTGATCCAGTCTCTCTTATCAAATCATGAAATGAAAGTAACTCATCCAGTTCCTTTTGTACTAATGCAGGTCTCCCCCAGGGCTCCATCCTTGGTCTTTGTTTATGATTTTCATTAATGACCTTCCTGATGGTATTAGCTCTCAACTTGGTAACTACATTGACACAATCATTTAATCCTGTGAGATAAAATCAAACTGGCAGCAAAAACGCACTTCATTCTGTTGTTAACTGGAGCAAAGGATGGCTTGTTAATTTTAATGCTTCCAAAACTAAACTGCTTTCTATTCATCATCTGAGAGAACCTCTCAGCCTTCAATCAGCATGGCTGAGACTGACCTCCGGGAGAGTAATTCACTGCACTCATCAGACATGAAGTGAAAAGATTATATTGACTTCAATCATAGGTCAACTGCAATGAAGGTTGGTTCACTGTGTCATGCTAGGCGGTTTTTCTCTCGAGAGCCTATCATACATATCTATAAGTTTACCATTCACCCATGCTTAGAATATTGCTGCCACATATGGTCCAGTGCTCCTGCTATCTATTTAGAGCACCTTGATAAAATCCAAATCAGCAATATTATTGGCCCTGATCTGGCATCTCAGCTTCAGTCACTTTCCCACCACTGTAAGGTTGCCTCTCTCTGCCTTTTCTATAAATACTTTCATGGTTAATGTTTGGATGAGCTCTTCACTATGGTACCTAGACTTTATGAATTTAAGCGCAGTATGAGACTGTCAATGAGGTCTCACCAATTTACAGATAAAATTGGATAGATGTAACTGTAAATTATGTGCTAATAGTTTCTATTCTTGAACTTTCCATTGGTGGACTCCCTTCCAGCTCCACACTTTCCAGCCAACTATAATCTGCAAAAATTTAAATGCAATGTCAATTGCTATCTACAGTCCTATTGATTACTCTTCCTCTGTTCTCATTACTTAGTAATGTCCCTGTTTCTATCTCTTCCACACCAGTAATCCCTTGCATCTTGGTGGCTATACTGCCTTGCTTGGGGTGAATTTGATTAAAAAAATAAAAACTTCAGTGACAGAAGACAGTAAACACAGAATGGTTAATGGTCAAAAGTCACTTACAGTAACAAACAAGAAAGTTGTGAAGAGCTGTGATCGTATGCCTCCTAATAATCAACTTACAGAAACTTATCTACAAACTTGTTTTTACTGATCAAATATTGATTAGCTACAAGCCTGTTTCTCATACTTGCTTTCATCATTTCGTTATGTAGATAATGTTGTGAAGATGATGGCAATAAACATGGAAATATTAACAAAATCAAAGAGACTAGATTGCTTACTGATCAAATATTGATTAGCTACAAGCCTGTTTCTCATACTTGCTTTCATCATTTCGTTATGTAGATAATGTTGTGAAGATGATGGCAATAAACATGGAAATATTAACAAAATCAAAGAGACTAGATTGCTTACTGATCAAATATTGATTAGCTACAAGCCTGTTTTTCATACTTGCTTTCACCATTTCTTTATGTAGATAATGTTGTGAAGATGATGGCAATAAACATGGAAATATTAACAAAATCAAAGAGACTAGATTGCTTACTGATCAAATATTGATTAGCTACAAGCCTGTTTTTCATACTTGCTTTCATCATTTCCCTATGTAGACAATGTCGGCAAAATGATGGCAATAAACATGGAAATATTAACAAAATCAAAGAGACTAGATTGCTTACTGATCAAATATTGATTAGCTACAAGCCTGTTTTTCATACTTGCTTTCATCATTTCTTCATGTAGATAATGTTGTGAAGATGATGGCAATAAACATGGAAATATTAACAAAATGATTCCCATTTGAAAGCATTATTCTCCATTTTATTTTTTATTGAACAAAAAATAGCCTTTGCTCCTGTAAGGGATTGGCTGCTGACAGTCTCCATCAAATTTATCCCCCATTTCAAGCCAAAAGTTCCATTGCTTTCTTGAGGTCATTATCAGCTATTATATTGGATAATTGTATAGGCACAACTCGAGCTTTATTAAAAT
>OZ038519.1:49712626-49725126 GCA_964036315.1 Acanthosepion esculentum | reverse complement strand
TCCCCTACCACAATGGCTGTTGTGGGGACATTCTAATTACAGTAGATGGCGCTGACAAAATTTGCATATGAATGATACTTGGCAGATATTAGCCAATATTCAGTATGGGTCTGGGACTGAGAGAACTATATAACACCAGCTTTTTCTTAGTCAGGAGAAAAGTGCTCTCGATGTGCAGACCATCCGAGTTTTGTGTTGGAGTTGGACTTTACACTTACTTAGAAAACCCGACAAAACGAACACAGCCTTGAGTAAATAATTTACAAAGCATGGCAAAAATAAATTAAAAAACCTCAAATAATTTACAAGGCTTTTAGTAAATAAATTATTAAAAAAATAGAAGACTTAGAGCAAAATTATAAGGTGTGGTATATAAATTACAAGGCCGGGTGTAAATAAAATATAAGTTTTTTTTTAGTAAATAATTTATTAAAAAAAGACAAGTCTTAGAGAATAAAATTATGAGGCTTGGAGAAAGTAAATTAGAAAATGTGGTGGACATAAATCACAATGTTTTTAATAAATAAATTATTTAAAAAAAACAAGGCTTACAGTAAAATTACAAGAATGCGAGTAAATAAATTAAAAGGCCTGGAGTAAGTAAACTATAAAGCCTGAGGTAAATAAATTACAATGTTGATAATAAATAAATTATTTTAATAACACAAGGCTTAATAGTAAAATTATAAGGTTGGAGGTAAATTGATTACAAGGCCTGGTGGAAATAAATTATTAAAAAAGATAAGGTTTCGAATAAAATTTTAAGTCCTGGCATAAATAAATTAGAAAGCATAGTGTAAATAAATTACAATGCTTTTTAGCAAACAAATTATTTACAAAAATAATAAAATAAAAATAAAAGGCTTAAAGTAAAATTATAAGAGAGTAAATGAATTACAAAACCTGGAGTAAATGAATTACAAGGCCAGTAAATGAATTACAAGGCCTGGAGTAAATGAATTACAAGGCCTGGAGTAAATGAATTACAAGGCCTGGAGTAAATGAATTACAAGGCCTGGAGTAAATAAATTACAAGGCCTGGAGTAAATAAATTACAAGGCCTGAGGTAAATGAATTACACTGCTTTTAGTAACTAAATTATGTTGAAAAAGTACAAGGCTTACAATAAATAAATTACAAAGGTTGGAATAAAAAAAATTATAAAACCTAGTGAAAGTAACAAAGCAAAAAGAAAATAAATTACTAGATAAATACATAGCCTAGAATTTATGATTTACAAAGCATGACATAAATTAAAAGACCTGGAATAAATCATTTACAAAGCTTGGTGTCAATAGATTACAAGGATATTAGTAAATTAATTATTTACCAAAATATAAAGCTTAGAATAAAATAATAAAAGACAGGTGTAAATAAATTACTAGGTCTAGAGTAAGTAAATTACAAAGCCTGGTGTAAATAAATCACAATGCTTTTAATAAATAAATTATTTTAAAAAATACAAGGCTTACAGAATAAAATCATAAGGCTTAGAGTAAATAGATTACAAAGCATTTAGTAAATAAATTATCAAGAAAATACAAAGCCTAGAGTAAATTAATTATAAAGCTCTGAGGAAATTATAAAGCCTTTAATAAATAGATTAGTAAAAAATTAAAAAAGCCTACTGTAAATAAATTATAATGGCCCGAGGAAATTATGAGGCATTTAATAAATAGATTATTAAAAAATTAAAAAAACCTACTGTAAATAAATTATAGAGGCCTGAGGAAATTATGATGCCTTTAATAAATAGATTATTAAAAAATTAAAAAATCCTACTGTAAATAAATTATAAAGTCCTGAGTAAATTATAATGCCTTTAAAAAATGGATTATTAAAAAATTATAAAGCCTAGTGTAAAAAAGTTATAAAGCCCTGAGGAAATTATAATGCCTTTCATAAATAGATTATTTAAAAATTAAAAAGCCAGGTGTAAATATATTACAACCCTAGGAGTAAATAAATTACAAGGCCTGGGACAAACAAAAAGAAAAGTCTATGCAATATTCCATAATATTTAGACAGCTATCTCTTGTTTTTGTCACAAGATGTCGGGCCAATGTATTCTTCAGTCTTCAACAAGTGCATGCTGCAGACTGAGGTATTTTCTTTTTATTTTAGTTACTGCTCATTCAAGAGTAATTCTTCCAAGCCAGAAGCAAGTGAGAAGACTTAAGCAGTTTTACATATCAGAGTTAATAACAAAATGAAATCATTCTGTGTGACAGCAGAGGAAATTATTGCATCAACCAAGCCCGCTCAGCTAGCCATCTGAATATTATTTTGAACTTCAACAGACTCTGCTATGAACAGACCCTGCCCTCACACTGATCTAGTCTCTTCATAACACCTTTGGATTCAGTGTAACTTAAGCAGCTGCTAGTGAGAATTTCTTTGTTTATGGTGGTCTTACAAACAAAGAAACAGGTTTCTCCTTCACTTGAGCATTCAACTACATGCACACAGGCAGCTGCCAAGTGCATACACATACATAAAAAAAAAAGGCGGGAGAGAAAAACAAATATACACACACAATATATCAATATGCAAAAATGTATGCGTGTGTGTGTATATGTATATATAAAAAGACAAAAGGAAAAATTATTTTTGCTGATACGTTTCGTACTCTGATCTAATTCATCAAGGCAAATGTAAGGATTTTATTTTACAAGTATTTATAAACAAAAGTAAACATGTTACTTTTTCAAAATTTTTAACTTTAAGAAACACTTAAATATTCATCACGTTAAATAAAAAGTTTAGGTTTGGTTTGTTTTGTGGCATTTCAACCACAATGGCTAATTTAATGCCGAGAAAGTTTTTTATTGCTGGTAATATTTTTTTCTCTTCAAAAATTAATTGCTGGTAATATTTTTTTTTTCTTCAAAAATCTATTGCTGCTAATATTTAAAAAAAAAAATGTATAGCAGGCAATTACTTTTTTTCAAAAAGTGCATTGCTGGTAATAATGTATTTCTGGTAATAATTTTTTACAAAAAGGTATTTCTGGTATTAAACCTATTTTTACACTTTCATAGTATTTTGACCTAAGTTTAGGGGTTAACTATTTACCCATAGCTGGGACCCTAACAGGTGCTACCACTCCGGGTCAGGATGAACCTGGGAACACCAACAAATAAGAGGTGGTTCCACACTCCTCAAAACCTCCTAATCAGAAGCCTTGCTGTTGGATGTAGTTTATCACCAGAAAAACGGAAAAAGTTTAGGTAAATTATGGAAGATGCTAAGTGACATAATTTAATGTCTAATAAACAGAAGTGAGTACTTTGTTTTTTTTAATAATGCAATTAATATTTATATTATTTTAGTTTCGAATTAGTTTATGTATTATATATTTAAAATACTAGAAGGTTATGAATTAAACCATTTTCTAGTATCTGTCATATTTCTGAGATGAGGTAGTATGTACACTATTTACATTGTTCGGACAACTATCATCTCATCTTTGTTGCCATATTTATCACAACGTTTCAGGGTCAGTTTGAAGAAGGCCAGAGCATACAACAGCCGAAAAGTCAGTTATCAGTTATCTCCTATTAATTCCCCTCTCCAAGTTCTCCCTTGCCTTAACCAGGTATTGAACTCACACTCTTTGGGTACTGTCACTGGATCTAACTAACACCTTTATCCATGTGTCCTTGAGGACATCTGTGTATGAATTTCTGAGTATTATAAACCTAATGTCTTCAGCAGCCATTTTTACCAGTGTTCATATTGCAATTTTTGCTGTTATCATTTTATGTTTTTACCAGAGCTCATATTGCAATTTTTGTTGTTATTATCGCTTTTCCCGTGCACTCCTTATTACTGGTTCCCATATTGTAACTCATTTCTATGCTTGGTCAGCTCAGGAGATTTTTGTAGCCTAGCATATGTGCTAATTCCTTAAGTTTATGAATTTTCTAATGATGTTCTTTGTCTATGATTTCAACCTGATCCACTGTGGCATGTGTCCTGACATCCATTAAACATGGCACGTGGAACTAGAACAGTTTACCCCAGTGAGCAAAATAAAGGATTCAGTTCGACATTCCAACCACCTGAAGAAGTCCAGAGCGTACAACGGCCGAAACCTTGTAATAAATATGGCGACAAAGATGAGGACAATAGTCTGAATAATGTAAATAGTGTCATTCAAACAAGTTTGAATGAATTCAACCAACAATGTCTGTCTGTTTAAATTTTTTATTGTATTTTTCCAGTTTTTGAATAAGATGCTGTATATTAAGCCCAAAATCGTGGCAAATTGGTCAAAAATACTCGAAAAAAAAGTAAAGAACAAATATGAACTTTGGACAATATCCTGGAGAACTTTCAGCTATCTGAAGAATTCAAGGATATAGCCAACAGAATCTTGCCTACCACACAGACAGCATATGGTTTTTGAAAAGGACTGTGACTGTCAAAATCACTTGAACAAAAACAACAGAACAAACATGAACTTTGGAAACAGACTGGCATTGTCATTATTTAATCAATAATAATATAATTAATAATGCACTGATCAGTGATATTGTGTATAAGACTTATCTAAGCTTGACTATAAATTGTGAGATCAGTGCACTTTCAATGTATTTACTTCTTAGTGAATTCTTTTCCTTTCTAATCAAACTAGCATTTATGAGGTTAAAATTGTGGTCAGGTGTGTTACAGGGAACTACAAGTGCATTTAAAATGTTGTGATCCATGTAATGGTCATATAGTATTTTTTGAGATTTCTGTATGTTTCACCAATGTATGCTATTGGGCATTTTGTGTAATTTGTTTGTTATACCACTGCCTTTGTTTCATTGTTGTTGTCATTCTGTTTGATGCTGAATCTCGCTTTTATTGCTTTCCAGGTAAAGCTGATAAATTTTAAATCAAGGCCGGATAAGTTATTTTGTTTGTTGGATATTATTCTACATCATCCTAACATGTACGTTCATGTATGTATGTGTGTGCATGTATATATATATTATTTTACAACTACACAGTTAAAATAATACACACGCACTCAACTGCACAGTTAAAATAATACACATGCACTCAACTGCACAGTTAAAATAATACACATGCACTCAACTGCACAGTTAAAATAATACACACGCACTCAACTGCACAGTTAAAATAATACACATAACTACAGTTAAAATAATGCACACGCACTCAACTCCACAGTTAAAATAATACACACGCACTCAACTGCACAGTTAAAATAATACACATGCACTCAACTGCACAGTTAAAATAATACACATAACTACAGTTAAAATAATGCTCACGCACTCAACTGCACAGTTAAAATAATGCACACGCACTCAACTGCACAGTTAAAATAATACACACGCACTCAACTGCACAGTTAAAATAATACACACGCACTCAACTGCACAGTTAAAATAATACACATGCACTCAACTGCACAGTTAAAATAATACACATGCACTCAACTGCACAGTTAAAATAATACACATAACTACAGTTAAAATAATGCACACGCACTCAACTGCACAGTTAAAATAATGCACACGCACTCAACTGCACAGTTAAAATAATGCACACGCACTCAACTGCACAGTTAAAATAATACACATAACTACAGTTAAAATAATGCACATAACTGCACAGTTAAAATAATACACACGCACTCAACTGCACAGTTAAAATAATACACATGCACTCAACTGCACAGTTAAAATAATACACATAACTACAGTTAAAATAATGCACACGCACTCAACTGCACAGTTAAAATAATGCACACGCACTCAACTGCACAGTTAAAATAATGCACACGCACTCAACTGCACAGTTAAAATAATACACATAACTACAGTTAAAATAATGCACATAACTGCACAGTTAAAATAATACACACGCACTCAACTGCACAGTTAAAATAATACACATGCACTCAACTGCACAGTTAAAATAATACACATAACTACAGTTAAAATAATGCACATGCACTCAACTGCACAGTTAAAATAATACACATGCACTCAACTGCACAGTTAAAATAATACACACATACACACAAACATATTCAATATACTTACAATCAAAGACACACAACTATGCATTTACGATTACACACATACATGTATATTTACAATCATACACGCAATTATATGTTTGCAATCACACACACACCTTACTTACACACACACTTACATGGTTACAATCACACATGTACACCTTCATATTTACAATCTCACACAGCCTCCTTCATATATATCCAATTACACTGACACACAATCTATCCGTCTATCTCTCGTTTTCACTTTTCTTTCTCTCCATTCAAAAGATGGAGTAAATTTAGCAAGTGAACATAAAGATGATATCCGCTGTTTCTGTGAAGAATCAAAGATGAGGCACGTGGAATGAAGAAGCCCTTGTAACCCGCCCCCAAGCCACACCCTCCCAAGAGAACCAGAACCAGCCCCACCCTCCATGTCTTGTGGCAGAAAAACTCCAAGAACAAATATATTGATCTCGGCCATAGAACTTGACTATATTTCTAAGTCAAGTAAAAAGATGCTGTAATTTTCTTTGCATTTTTGTTTTTTAATCTGAGCTTCAATGTTAAGTGTGAGGTCTAGACATAGTGAAAAACAGACAAACACAACAGACAGACATAAGATTTATTATGAGGAATAGTAATGGTAACATTAGCCTTTTCCCTATAAGGAAATTTTCAGCATTCAATGATAGAGCAGCCAATGCTACTCGAGTTACACTTTTCTTCACTCCCTGGCCATTGGGCTGGGATCAAAATGTAGCATCTGTTCTCCTTATCTGAAAAGAAAATGGTAATATTAGCTGTTTCCATATAAGGAAACATTTGGCATTTGTTGACCGAGCAGCCAGTGCTAGCACTGGTTGAAATTTATAAAATCTTTCGATTAAACAAATATTTCATGAAAATAGGTTTTTCAAGTTCATTGTTATCAATCTCTTCAGTATTGATGGGGGTTTCCTTCCTAACCTTTAGTTCAAGGTGGTGTGGAATGTCAATATCTTAATTGTGGCATTATTTCCTCTTTGAGTTACATGTGATATTCATTTTAATTGTAGCTGTTATCGGAAGTTCTCAACAGATGTGGTTTCCTTTATTTGATACAGTTCTTCATTTGTGATTCTATAGCACCAGTCCACGAGATTCAAAGAAGAATGGTCTTCAGTAAAACCTACAGGCTTCATATTCTCATTTTTAACCATTTATCTGAGAAAGCTGTTGAATACAACTGACATGAAAATCTATCTTTTTTTTTTCTTTTTTGTTTTTCAACTTTTCACCCCAAGCAAGGCTATTAGCACTCAAGGGGTTATAGAGAGTGGGAGCAAAAGTGAAGAGGCATGAGAGACGGAAGGATGACGAGAAGGACGGAAAATAGATCAAGGCATCTGGAGATTGACTTTGCATTTGGATAGTTGGAGATTATAGCTATCAGGGAAGCAAGTAAGAGGAAGGGAGTTCCACAGATGGGAAGTGCACGACATGAAGCTACTGGAGTAGAAGAGATGGCTACATTCAACCGTTTTGATAGCAAAAGGGTGGAACTGAGATGTCGACCTAGTGGCACGTTTAAATTCATGCAGTTTGAGAACAAGCAAAAATAGTTTGTTGGTGCAGTTACTGTGAAAGTATTTGTAGGAAAGACAGAGGGAGGCAATGGCATGTCTGTGAGAGAGCAATTGTAAACAAGATGCCAGATCAGGGCCAACCACATTGCATATCCATCACTGGATTTGATGAGGTTATTTAAGAAAATGATGAGTTAATGTTTTGGTTCTGCAGCAATTTGCAGTGTTAAACAAAACTACCCCGAGTGCAACCTATTCTATGTAACATCTTGTATCTTAGTGGCATTATCACCTTGCTTGGGGTGAAATGATTACAAAAAAAATTCTCATTTTCCCCTGCAATACTCTACCTTTACAAGAAACAGATCAAACCCAAAATGCAATATTGTCACTATATTTGAGCTGGAGCTACCAAGTCCTATCTTGATCGAGTTCAAAAGCATCTACATGGACTTGTGGGTGATAAATTATGTCTCCCCCCCAACTCCTTTCCCACTGATGAAACATTGTGAGCCTATCATAACTCTATTTTCAAGGTATGTGTTTTGATGAGCTACATTCATTGGTCCCATTAGTGCTGACCTTTACAACTGGGACCTACCATGCCACATACACATGTATGAATCAATCAAGTTCACTTTGTACTCCATTAGTCACTTGAGGACTACCAACAGCAGCAACAACTGAAATGGATGTAACTCACATCTTGGACTGTCCCTTTTGCTAATGACCGTTTATTTTGTCTTTTTGTTTGCCAACTTGTCTAGGAGTTCCTGCAGTATTTTTTCTCCGCCTCCCATCAGTATGGTGAAATCTCTATATATCTTTTATAGTTAATATTTTGTTTATTTTTATGATATACAGTGTGACCCGGATTTAAGAGAGATTTTCTCTGGTCCCAAATTAGAGCCCGTGTTAATGTATATAAAATAGACCAAACCCGGATATAAGAGAAACCCAGATATAAGATACTTCTTCTCCGGCCCCGACAACTCTCTTATATCTGAGTTACACTGTATAAAAATGCATTGCCAATGATTTTTACTATAAAAATGCATTACATATGATTTTTTCTATAAAAATGCATTGCCAATGATTTTTATTATAAAAATGCATTGCCAATGATTTTTACTATAAAAATGCATTGCCAATGATTTTTACTACAGTATAACCCGGATATAAGAGAAACCCGGATATAAGAGAGATTTTATCTGATCCCAAATTAGAGCCTGTGTTAATGTATATATAATAGACCAAATCCGGATATAAGAGACTTCTTCTCCGGCCCCGACAACTCTCTTATATCCGGGTTACACTGTACCTATTATGTATCCCAATAAAAATAAAAGGAAGTATGTGAAAAACAATCCAACTAATGCAATGCAGAAAGTCATTTATTTTACTCCAACTTGTTAACTATTTTTTTTTTGCTATTGTCTTTTTGTAGCACTCATCTTTTTTTACGGTAAAAATAGTTTGCAATGTATTTTTATAGTAAAAATCATTGGCAGTGCATTTTACAGTAAAAATCACTTGTGAAGCATTTTTACAGTAAAAATCACTTGTGAAGCATTTTTACAGTAAAAATCACTTGTGAAGCATTTTTACAGTAAAAATCATTGGCAATGCATTTTTACAGTAAAAATCATTTACAATGCATTTTTACGGTAAAAATCATTTTCAATGCATTTTGATAGTAAAAATAATTTGCAATGCATTTTTACACTAAAAAATCATTTTCAATGCATTTTTACAGTAAAAATCAATGGCAATGCATTTTTACAGTACAAATCATTTGCAATGCATTTTTACAGTAAAAATCAATGGCAATGCATTTTTACAGTACAAATCATTTGCAATGCATTTTTACAGTACAAATCATTTGCAATGCATTTTTACAGTACAAATCATTTGCAATGCATTTTTACGGTAAAAATCATTGGCAATGCATTTTTACGGTAAAAATCATTTACAATGCATTTTTACGGTTAAAATCATTTTCAATGCATTTTGATAGTAAAAATAATTTGCAATGCATTTTTACACTAAAAAATCATTTTCAATGCATTTTTATAGTAAAAGTCATTTGCAATGCATTTTTCCACTAAAAATCATGTGCAATGCATTTTTCCACTAAAAATCATGTGCAATGCATTTTTATAGTAAAAATCATTTGCAATGCATTTTTATAGTAAAAATCATTTGCAATGCATTTTTACAGTAAAAATCATTTGCAATGCATTTTTATAGTAAAAATCATTTGCAATGCATTTTTATAGTAAAAATCATTTGCAATGCATTTTTACAGTAAAAATCATTTGCAATGCATTTTTACAGTAAAAATCATTGGCAATGCATTCTTATAGTAAAAATCATTTGCAATGCATTCTTATCGTAAAAATCCTTTGCAATGCATTTTTACAGTAAAAATCATTGGCAATGCATTTTTACAGTAAAAATCATTGGCAATGCATTTTTATAGTTGTTGTAATCTAGAAAGGATTACAAGTGCTACCACTCCAGGTCAGAGTGGACCTGAGAATAACAGCAATTAAGAGGTGGTTCCATGCTTCTTAAAACTTCCTATTCCTGAACGACTCATGGCACAATGAGAGTTGAGTTAAAGGGAAAAAACTGAGATATCCAGAAGAGGCATGGTATGTGGAAATAGAACAATCTACCCTGGTGAACAAAATAAAGGGTTTGGTTCAAAATTCCAATCACCTGAATGACCAAAATGTTGTGAATCTGGCTATGATGATAACAGTCTAAATAATGTAAATAGTCATAATACCTCATCACAGAGATATAGACAGATATTCCTGATCAGAGGCCTTGCTGCCAGATGTAGTTTATTGTCATACCCAGAACTATAAATAAAATATTAAGAAACAGGGAAATTCCATTAGAAATGAAGAAAGGGCACTGTTATGTGATATCTGTCCTCCTGTATGGCAGCGAATGCTAGATAATCTCCTTAAGAATGAAGAAGAGACTTGAAGCAACAGAAACAAAGAAAAAGGTGGTAAACTGTTATATAATATCATCCTCCTGTACAACAGTGAATGCTGGACAATGTCCTCACAGATGAAGATGAGAATAATAGGTCTAGGAATTTACATGAGTTTATAGCACTGCTGTGCTATCTACCATTACTTTCACATACTCAACCCATGACTTTTGTCATGTCGGGGTGTGTGTATGTGTGTCACCAGCAGAATCTAACTCATATGATAACAATTAACACCAAGTAATCAATTTCAAATATAAATAATTAAAATTTTTTCCCTGTTCAGTAAAAATTTTAAATCAAGTCTCAAGGCTTCAGTTGCGTTTTGGCTGGGAACTGGCAATGCAATTTAAAAGTTTTCAATTTTATATAAATATGCGCCCTATTTAAAAAAAAAAAAAAAAAAAAACTTTTTGCATTATTAAACCTTTCTTTTCTATGTGAAAATTTAGTTAAATTAGAAGCAGAAAAGATGAGGAAGGAAACGATTTCTTTTTTTTAATCAATCAACCATATTTTTAGTCAGCTGTGCTACAACACCATTTTTGTTAACTTATTTTCTCGCTTGAGGATTTTAAAGTTTTGCTGTTTTAAAATTTTTTTCCTTTTATTTTCCAAATCAGAATTGCCACCACAAAAACATGATGTGGCACAATGCGTTCACCACATGATTAGCTCAGAACCCCAATGAAGTAAAGCTGGTTGTGAATTATTCCTTTTAGTTAAATCCTTTCACTCCAGACAAGGCAACAAAGCCACTAAGACACAAAGGGTTAGTGAGTGAGAAAGAATATGAAAAAAAATTAAAAACATTATGAAACATTTTTTTTTATTGATTGATTTGTTTTCTACGGCTTAGCAACACTTTGTAGGTTATTTAAAGCCAGAAAATATTTTTAGATTATAAGAATTTTTTTTTTGAGATAATAATTTAGTGATACAAGTCTTACTCATTAACCCATAGCTTGGAGGAGAAGAGGTGGATTCATACCTAATCAGAATTTGATAAGCAAACAAGAAATTATAATATGAATATAAAGTGAGTGTTCAATACTATATTACAATCAATATAAAAACTGATCCCTCATTTTATGGCCATGGTAGTTTCTATACATTTATATTCCAGAGAATGTAAATAAATCTAAAAGACATGCCGACAACAAATTATAATGTGAATATAAAGTGGGGGATCTCTTCTATATTACAATCCCTACATAAACTGATCCCTCATTTTATAACCATGGTAGTTTCTATACATTTATATTCCAGAGAATGTAAATAAATCTAAGAAACATGTCTTTGTAGCTAATCAGTATTTCCTTTGATTGATTGATTCATTTTCTATGGTTTATCAACCCTTTGCATGTTATTTAAAGCCAGAAAATATTTTAGATTGTGAGAATATTTTTTGGTAATAATAATGATTTAAAAATAAAAGTCTTACTAATTAACCCATAACTGGGCGGAGAAGAGGTGGATTCATGCCTTTTCCAAGGGTATTTGCATATCAATGACTATAACGAACCCAATTGGAATTCGGCATTGCTATTTACAATTCCAAGCCATTCTGCTTAGATAGCACACTAACATCATCTCTTTGACCAATAGTGACAGTACTGTTATCAGTAGTGATTGGCTGCTCCATCTGCATTTTGTTTCTGTTACAAACGACTAAATTATAACAGAGAAGCTGAAGAATTTGTTGAAAACAAAGGAAAAATGAGATCTAAATCCAAACTAACTTTTTGATGGTTCCCCTTTGATATTTAGCTATTAAGTTATTTATGATCTAACATATTTATAGGTCAACCCCAATTTACAAACATAATGGGACAACAAATTCAGATTTTTAAAAAAAGTAAAGTAAGAAGCACCAGATATAATATTTCAAGAAATT
>OZ038519.1:49632626-49705126 GCA_964036315.1 Acanthosepion esculentum | reverse complement strand
TGCGTTCTAAGCAGTAGCAGGCTTGTCTCCCTTCCTTGCCAAAGTGGATTTAACCTTTAGGCATTAAGTTTATTGAAATTTCTCCTCAGTGAACATTTTTCTATTTGTTTAGTGAAGTGCTGTCAAACAGTTTATTGAGCAAGATGCTGTTTTTACTACATAAAACAAAACATAATAATAATAATAATAATAATGAATAACTTACAATGCTTTATCTAACAGAAAATTAAAATAATTTTCTATATGACATGACAAAAGATGGGTCATGACGGCTCTCCACAATTTCCTATCCTTTATAGCTCTTAATAAATTGTCTTTATGTTGTCTCTTCTAAACCTTCTTCCACCATCTATTTACACAATCTCGTTCTTCTTCTACATGCCATGTCCCTGCAAGACATGGATGATCATGGCTCTCCACATTTTCTTGTCCTTTGTAATCTCTCCGAAACCATTTATACAAACTCACTAGATAGCATATGCATTGTTTTCTCCTATCCCACTTGCTCTCAGTCTATCCTGTGAGTATCAAATTTTCCAAGCGCTCTTTCCTCATCAGGCGCCCTCAAAATGTCGCCTTTCTGATGCTATGTACAAGTGTTTTTTCAGTTTCTATTTTCTAAAAAAACTGTTGTTGTTGCTCACATGGTCAGTCAAGGATATTCTCAGCATCTTTCTGTAGAACCACATTTCTGTTGCCTCAGGTCTCTTAATCATGAGTGAAGAGTTTGCCCAGCACTCACTGCCTTATAGGAAGACTGTTATTACATAACAGTTCAGTACTTTTTTCTTTGTTTCTTGCAAAGATTTTTCAATTTCTTAATATTTTGCTTAGATTTGGGAAGGCATCTTTTGGTACTTCAATTTGTAATTTGCATGTTGGGCTGATCCTTTTGCTTAAAACTATACATCCTGTCTTCTTGCAATTGATGTTTAGCCCATTCTTCTGGATTTCCTTCACTACCTTCTGTAGGAATTCTTGTAGTTTCCTTTCTGCGTCTGCTATCAACACGGTGTCATCTGCATATCTTCTGTTGTTAAGACTGTGACCACCAATAATGAAACCTGGTAAGACTTAACCGTAAGTCTGATCAGTTTGATATGGTCAAATTGGCAGCTGATCTAAAAAATGACCTAAAGTCCGTTGTTAACTGGAGCAAGGAATGGCTTGTTAATTTTAACACCTCCAAAACAAAACTCATCTCTTTTAGTTGCCTTAGAGAACCTTTTAACCTTCCATCAGTATGACTGATTCTAATCTCCAGGAGAGAGAGAGTCATTGCACTTTCTTGGACAAATATTTTCTACTGGCATGAAGTTGAAAGATTATATTGAATTAATTGCTAAGTCTGCTGCTAGCACAGGTGGTTCTTAATTTTTCTTGCCAGAATATCTTTTACACATTTATAAATACTACTCATCCAGTCTTTAAATATTGCTGCCACATGTAGTCTGGTACTTCTGCTATGTATGTGAAAATTCTTGATAAAATCCAAAGAAGTATCTGCAATGTTATTTGTTCTGACCTGGCATCTCAGCTTCACTTCCCACAATCATAATGTAGCTTCCCTGTTCCTTTTCTATACATACTTTCATGGTAATTGTTCTGATGAGCTTTTCTCTATGGTATGTAGATTTTAGGGATTTAAACGCAGTACTAGATTGGCATCAAGGTCTTATTGATGCTTCTCTGTACCTTTTCTATACATACTTTCATGGTAATTGTTCTGATGAGCTTTTCTCTATGGTATGTAGATTTTAGGGATTTAAACGCAGTACTAGATTGGCATCAAGGTCTTATTATTTGACAATTTGATATCGAACACTCTTCCCTTATAAATATTGCAAACATTATGGTTGGGACACTCATGTAGAAGAGGGAAGTGCAGTCTTATCTTGATTCCAAGTCTTTTTTATGGCCAGTGGAAGGATTTTTTTTTTCAATTTGAGTTTTATAAGTGGTATCAACTTGACCAAAGAGGAAAAAAAGAACAAAGTCTTTGAATATTGAAGTCACATTTGGTCTGGTGCTGCTGGTATGTATTTAGACATTCTTGATAAAATCCAAAGAAGAATCTGCAATGTTATTGGTTCTGATCTGGCATCTCTGCTTCAGTCACTTTCCTATTGCTTTCATGTGCCTTTTTTTTTAGTAATACTTTCATGGTAATTGTTATGATGAGCTTTCCTATTTGGTGGATAGAATTTATGGATTTAAACATGGTACTAGATTGGTTCTAAGGTCTCATCATTTTCCCAGTTGGAATGGCTAGATGTAACTGAAAGTTCTATGCTGGCAGTTTCTCCTATCGCACTTCTGACTTGTGCAACTCTCTTCAGGCTTCTTACTTTGTGGTTGACTTTGATCTTCAAAAATTCAAATGCAATGTCAACCGTCATCTACTGTCTACTTGATTCCTGTTCTTTTATTCTCAATAATTTCTTTTTCTCATATTCTCTCACTCTTAGTAACCTTTGTGTCTTAGTGGCTTTATTACCTTGCTTGTGGTGAAATGATAAAAAAAGTGAAACTGATCTGTACATTCTAAAGGATATGATCCATTTTTTTTTATCCTGCCATAATAATCAATCTCTTCTTGTGCCATAGAAACAGGAATAATCGTGACATCCTAATCAGCTTTTGCACGTGCCAGTTTGTGTTTGCTTAGGCAGAGGGAAACAGACAATTCTCAACTGCAATTGTTCCACAATGGTCAGCTGGCCAAAGGCTTCACTTCACCTGCTGACCACACCACCAAACCTGGTCAAAGCATGGCCGATAAAAGATTCAATCGGCTGTGAATGCAGCGGAACTATTGCTAAAGTAGCCTTGAGCAAATGCGGTCAAGATTTATCAAGAATCAATGAGTGTAAGTCTTTGCAGAGGCAAGATAGTGCTGAGGTGGAAAAAGCTGAACTGCAGAAAACAAAATCAGTGAAAGAAAAAGAAAGAATTCTCTTCTCCACAAGCTTGTAGCTTCCTCCATCACTCTGGCATGCTCAACAGCTCGACTTTGCTGTCAAAAGCTATTTCATTCCAAACAGATCCATTGGGTGAACAATTTCCATTTACCCAGTACTTCAAAGATTTCAGTTGAAGATTTAACTAAATGCTCACACAATTCAAGGCCTAAAAGCCACCTAAAGTAGATGGCTACTGAGTGAGGTTGTTTTATCAATGCAAGCAGAGAAAGTACAGATTATGATCGATATATAGGATAGATAATAGTTGATATTAAATTTGAAGAGTTCATGAATGTAAACTCCATCCGGCAGGGAGGCCTCTGATTGGGATATTGGAGGTTTTGAGGAGCATAGAACCACCTTAATTACTGTTGCTCTCAGGTCTACCTTGACCCAGGGTGGTAGCACCTGTTAGGGTCACAGCTATGGGCAAATAGTAACCTCCCCCTAACAAAATATTATGAAAGTATAAAAAATATGTTTTTATATTTAAAACACCAGCAATACCTTATTTATATAAATAAAATTACCAACAATGCATTTTATGGCAAAATGACCAACAATTCATTTTATGGCAAAATGACCAACAATACATTTTATAGCAAAATGACCAACAATACATTTTATGGCAAAATGACTAAGAACATAGTTTTTCTGTAGTTGAAGGCATACAATTGTGTTCCAAATATTTAGATTTTAGCATCAAATAACCCGTAATGGTTGATATGCTGCTAAATAAAATCAACCAATCAACCAAGCAACATGAAAGAACTCCTTCATGACATTAATCCATATAATATCTTACTATTTTTTTGAAAGAAATCAAACCATATTCCAAAATATAATTTCAACAAAACTACAACATAAAATACACACGTCACTGGCTCTAGTAATTATGTCCACACAAACATGCATATGAACAAAAGTTGAGTATCATCTACCATGTATTCCTTTGTGAAAGCAGAATAACATATATCACATGTTTATTACTTCAAAAATGAAATTCGGGCATTAAGGATTTGATGTGCCATTAAACAGAGAAATCAATCAGTTAATATCAATCAGATATGTGAAAAATTACATTATTTTGTATTAATCCTATACATACACAGTATATCAAAAATATTTTATAAACTTTGGTGGAGTGTTCCTTATACCAAGACAAGGACAAAAGACCATATAAATATATTGCCTCATCCATAAACAAGACTGAAAAGACAATAGATAGTCACTTTGTACAATAAACCATTGGCAAAAGTTCTACTGTGGTGAGTGATCAGCATGTGAAAGACCCTGGACATGTTGTAAATGTATCTGTCTATATTTCCGGGATGAGGTTAGTTAGATCCAGTGACAGTACCCAAAGAGTGTCTGTTCAATACCTGGTTAAGGCAGTGGAGAACTTTGAGAGGGGAATTAACAGGAGATAACTGACATCCATTAGACATGGCATGTGGAACGAGAACAGTCTACCCCAGTGAGCGATATAAAGGGTTCAGTTCGACATTCCAACCACCTGAAGAAGGCCGGAGTGTTACAACAGCCGAAACGTTGTGATAAACATGGCAATAAAGATGAGGACAATAGTCCGAATAATGTAAATAATGTTGTAAATGATATGGATACACAAGCTGCTATGGTACATTATGAGATGTATGACATGCTAGGGCCACTTGACGTGTACTGATACCTGGATTGTCTCCGACAGCCTGTGTTCTTTGTGGTCAGGTGTACAAGCAGATCTCGGTCTACCTCGATCAATAGTTTGTCTACCTCGATCAATAGTAGTAATACAGAAAATCCGAACAAGCAAAATCCTACTATTTCTTGAAGAAATCAAACTGTATTCCAAAATATAATTTCAACAAAAGTACAATATAAAACACATATATTACCACCACTAGTAATTATGTCCACATAAACATTGATATGCAAAAAGCTGAGTTTCATCTACCATCTATTCAATTGTGAAAGCAGAATAACATACTATCTTTATTACTTAAAACAAAATAACCAGCAATAGATTTTATTGTAGAATTAGCAACAGTACATTTTTAAAGCAAAATGACCAACAATACATTTTATCTGTAGTTGAAAGTATACAATAGTGTTAATAATATATTTAGTTGAAGCCATAAAATTGTTTTCAAAGTATTTAGATTTTAGCATTGAATAATCCATAGACGTGTTGATATGCCGCTAAACAAAATCAACTAACCAAAATGAAAGAACTCTTTCATGACATTTAATCTATGTAATATCTTACAATTTATTAAATCAAACTATATTCCAAAATATAATTTCAACAAAACTACAACATAAAACACACATATCACTGGCTCTACTAATTATGTCCACATAAACATTGATTTGCACAAAAGCTGAGTTTCATCTACCATGTATTCAATTGTGAAAGCAGAATAACATAATATCTTTATTACTTAAAACAAAATGACCAGCAATAGATTTTATCACAGAATTAGCAACAGTACATTTTGAAAGCAAAATGACCAACAACATATTTTATCTGAAGCTGAAAGTATACATTTGTGTTCAAAATATATTTAGTTGAAGCCATAAATCGTGTTCAAAGTATTTAGCTTTTGGCATTGAATAACTCATAGAGGTGTTGATATGCCACTAAACAAAATCAACCAACCAAAATGGAAGAAAACTTTCATTAGATTTAATCCACGTAATATCTTAGAATTTCTTAAATCAAATTGTATTACATAATATAACTTTAACAAAACTACAACATAAAACATGCATATCACTGCCTCTAGTAATTATGTCCACACAAACATGTATATGAAAAAAAGCTGAGTATCATCTACCATGTATACAATTGTGAAAGCAGAATAATGTATATCATATTTTTATTACTTCAAAGCTCCCAAGAATATTATATTTCGGCAGTAAATGACCCATAAGTTGTTGATATGCTGTTAAACAATCAAATCAATCAATCATATATATTTATTAGTTATGTAGCCTGATCTCCAATATTTCATTGTTATGGTAACAGAAGTATTATTTAACACCTATATTGATAAAAATCCTAGATGCCAGGTCAGGATCAATAACATTGCAGATTCTTCTTTGTATTTCATCAAGAATCTCTAAATATATAGCAAGAGCACCAGACCAGATGTGTCAGCAATATTCAATTTATGGACAAATGGTAGACTTATAAATATGTGAAAAATTGTCTTGCACAACACAGTGAACCAACTTTCCTAGCAGCAGACCTAGCAAGTGATTCAATATCATCTTTCAACTTCCTCTGACAAGCTGTACTGAGCCACTCCTCTAGTGGTTAGCATCAGCCATACTGATGGAAGTCAAAAAGGGTTCTCTAGATTGGCAATTAGGTTTCATCTTTTTGTAGTTGAAATAGCTAGATTGAAATGCAATATCAATCATTATCTTCTGTCTTCTTAATTTCTGTTCTTTTATTGTTCTCACTCTATCATAGTGTTCTTATATTCTTTAACACTCAGTAACCATTTGCAGCATAGTGGCTTTATTGCCTTGTTTGAAAGAAAATGATTAGAAAAAAAGTAAAAAAAAAAAAAGAAGCTATCTCAGCCTTGACATTCAGAAAAAATAAGGAAATATTTTAGCAATTTTTAATGTTAAGCATCTAGGATTTTTATCAATATAGGTGTTAAGTAATACCTTTGTTACCATAATAATGAAATATCTCATTAGTAAATATTGGAGATCAGGCTCCATAACTGATAAAAATATAAAGTCATTACATCATTAAAGTCATTGTACATCATTAACTTGCTTGGGGTGAAATGATTTAAAATAAACAAAAAATATATTAAAATTCCCCCATGTGCAGAAATTTATTCCCTCTGAAAATGTTGAATCCAATTTCGTCAAGTGTTCTCAAACTTAATCATTTCAAACCAGCCACACCCATTCCCAACACAGATTGCAGAAAGTGATTTTAATTTATGTACGTTGTTTTCTCTGAACAACAACAACAACAAAAGTTGCAGAAGTGGAAAGGGAGAAAACGGAAAAGTCAAAAATGATTACCAACAATTCATGTGTCTTCTGGGGGTCAAATGTGAATGGAAAAATCCGTACATACCTGCAAGAAAAGAAAGAAGGGATTTAGAATAAAGTAAATATTAATATATATATATATATATATATATATATATATATATATATATACATACATATATGTATATATATATATATATACATATATGTATATATATATATATATATATATATGTATATATATGTACATATATATATGTACATATACATATACACATATACACATATATATACACATATATATATATACACATATATATACATATATATATATATATATACATATATATATATACATATATATATATACATATATATATATACATATATATATACATATATATATATATATACATATATATATATATATACATATATATATATATATATACATATATATATATATATACATATATATATATATATACATATATATATATATACATATATATATATATATATATACATATATATATATATATATATATATACATATACATATATATATATATATATATACATATACATATATATATATATATATATATATATATATATATATATAATCAATAAAGTCTTCAATAAAAGTTGTTTATTTAAATTTCATAACAAAATCTGAGGTTCTCCTTTTGATTGGAGCATTGAGTTTTAGAAATGATTTGTTTTTAATTTTTTTTTTTTTTATATCAGGCATGAAATGGTTACCCTTAATATTAGGAAAAAGATTCTGTCGGGGAACTTTATGAAACTACCAACACCTAATGGCTTATTTAATGTTAAAATCTGTTTTTTACGCTTGAGTCGCAGCATAGTCATTGGCCTGGGCGGTGACTGAGTCTCGGCAAAGATGCTGTTGTAGGTGGCAACCGAGTCTTGGCACAGATGTTCGTCTGGGTGACGACCGAGTCTCAACACCAATGCTGCTCTGTGTGGTGACTGAGTCTCACCACAGATATTGCCCTAGGTGGTAGCCAGGTCTCGGCACAGATGTTGGCCTTGGTGGAGACAGAGTCTCGGCACAGATGTTAGCCTCAGTGGTGACCGAGTCTCGATGGCTTGAGTGTTGATCTAGTCTTGACACAGATGCTGCCCTGGGTGGCGACCGAGTCTCAGTACAGATGTTGACTGGATTGGTGTTCCAATCTTGACACCAACATCTGTTTGGTGGCAGTTGAGTCTCAGCATAGGTTCTGACCAGAATGGCAATCAATAGATAAAGATTAGAACTTAAAGAAAAATAACAAAAATAAAGGAAGAATGAAAAATAAAGAAAAAAAAGAATGAAAAAAATATCAAAGTAAATAGAGATTAGAACTTGAAAGCACATGAAATAATTTTCAATGCATGCTTAGTTTTTCAGGTTACACCATTTTCAAAATGAATACAATTGCTCTGCTATTTGGCACTGAGCACTATTTGATATGTGTCTTTTTATCACTCCTTCTTCTGCCTGTCCTATCTAATTAATACAAGAGGCAATATAGTTATTAGTGTTAAGGGTGTAAACGCGGTCAAGTCTACTGGGGTTAACCCCTCTGTTCCTTTATCTGCAAATTATGACCACTTGGCCAGTCAATGTCAGAATTCATCAATGCTAAACATTACAAGACAAAAGAAAATGAGCAACAGAAAGCCCCTCTCTCGTCATTGTTTTCTGTTTAGGATTGGGTTTTCCAGTTCCTTTTGAAATCTTTAATTCTCTTTCACTCTCAGTAACCCCTTGCACCTTAGTGGTATTATTGCCTTGTTTGGGGTGAATTGATTAAAAAAAAATATATATATATATATATATATATGTATATGTATGTATGTGTGTATGTGTCTCAGTCAATTATATGCCATGCCTGATACACGCCTAGGCAATCATGTATCTTTCGATACATGACTGACGAGGCAGATTTTTTTCCGCAGTAGGTTACCATTTCTTTCTGCAGTAGACCAGTTGCCATCCAAGGCTACAGAACCTGGTCTGTCCTGCTATTTACTCATAGGGTAATGGGGGGAGAAGAAGATTCATACCTTTCCCAAGGGTATTAGCAAGTAAGTGAATGTAATGGATTCAACTGATGTTCGAACTTGGCTCTCCGATTCCTCAATCCGAGCCACTATACATTACTCCACCGTGCCTCCTTATATATATATATGTGTGTGTGTGTGTGTGTGTGTGTGTGTGTGTGTGTGCGTGTTGACTTGACAACAACATTGGCAAGACATCTTACACTCCATTTGTCAGATACAGGTTCTATCACACAACATTTAAAGAAACACTGTTGACAACACAAATATACTACTAAACAATATAGTATAATAAACTAATAATAATAATATACTAATTAATATACTAATTAATATACTAAATATAATGGAAAATAATAAACGAAAACTTCAAATTCTCAATGACCTCTATATCGAAAGAAACCAACCAACACTAAACAAAACTTATTATGAGTATAGTAACAATGTTTGTTTATATTTCTGAGATGAGGTATTATGTACATTATTTACATTATTCGGACGATTGTCCTCATCTTTGTTGCCATATTTATTACAATGTTTCGGCTGTTGTAAACTCCGGCCTTCTTCAGGTGGTTGGAATGTCAAACTGAACCCTTTATTTCGCTCACTGGGGTAGACTGTTCTAGTTCCATGTGCCATGTTTAATGGATGTCAGTTATCAGTTAAAAGTAAGTTCTCCACTGCCTTAGCCGGGTATTGAACTCACACTCTTTGAGTCCTGTCACTGGATCTAACTAACGCCTTTATCCACTGTGCCACGTGTCCTCAAGTACTGTAAATAAAGTGACAATGTTGTAAAATGTATTTGAGTTGACAAATATTTAACACCATTTTGAAATTTACTAAGGTGCAATTTTATCTCTTGTTTTCACCCTTAGATTGGGAATGCTTGTTTACAAACACTGAAACTACACAGGTTAATTTTAAAAATAATTATAGCAGAGCGTGTTTGCAAAATCACTATCACAATAACTACAGTTACATTAAGTTTGTCTTCGCAATTTATCCGAGGATGATCTGAGAGGTGACTGAAAGAATTTGGGTTACCAAAAGATATGGCACCCTCCTTGATGAATTTCAAATTGCAGATCCTTCTTCGGCTTTTGTCAAGAACCTTGAGATGGAGCAACAGACCAGATATGACAACAGTATTCAATGCATGGGTGAAGGGTAGATTTGTAAATGTGTAAAATGGACTCTGACAAGAAAAACTTTCTGGCACATCACAGCAACCCAACTTTCCTTGCAGTAGATGCAGCTATTTTATTTAATGTATGTGTGTATATATATATATGCAAGTTTCATTAAAAACAACAGACAAGGTACTACGGTTAAGTTTTTTATTTAATTTTTCTTGTGTACGAACAAGAGCTTTCTTTGCTGGACAAAGGGTGTGTAAGAACTGTCCAAATGTTTTATTTTTCCGAGCGCTATACCTTTAGCCATTATCAAGGATGATTTGATTTTTCAGCTTAATTGAGTGTGTGCATTATGTATATGTCTTAGTGTGTAGTAGGGGTGTTTTAATTTCCAAATACGGTTAGCACGTTGTGGCTTTGTTCGTAGTTAATATTGTTATGGGTAGGCTTTTTCTTTTTTATTATTAAAGCTTTAACCTTTTTTTACAGGTGGATGCAGTTAATATATCTGTGTTTTCTACTAGTATGTTTCTAATGGAGTCTGGTAAGTTTGTGTGTGTGTTTAAATGGGTTCTAATGGAGCTGTGATCAGATAGGTGTAACGCAAGACGTCTGGATAAGCATGTGGTTGTGTAACCGATGTAATTATTTATGAGTCCGGTTTCGTTAGGAACGCAGTTCCTTAAGGGGCATTTGTATGTGTGTGTATATATATATATATATATATATATATATATATATATATATATATATATATATATATATATGTATGTATGTATGTATGTATATGTATGTGTGTGTGTGTAGGTGATACAATGATATATAGTTTTGTATAATTTTATATATAAACAAACAGTATTTAGAAAAATATGACAAACTGGAAAGGTTTTTTGCGATGCATTTCATCTGACTGGGCTTTATTCTCTCAAAAATATAATTTCAAAAATTTTGAAACTGTGTCTTGTTTTGTGCGCATATGTAGACGTGGCAATGTCAATAAAGACCAGTGAAATCCTAACGAATGAAATGCATCACAAAAAAAAACCTTTCCAGCTTGTCATATATTATTTACACACTTTACAGAATTCAACTTCTGACAATATTTGCCAAAAAATAGCTTAATTAAAAAAGCGCTCAATACAACTTTCAAAAGTCGAAAATGGAGAAAAAGTTAATGTTGGTGGGAGATTTAAGGTCTGATGACACCACACTGGTAGAAACTGCCATATATATATATATATATATATATATATTGAACAATAAAAAATATTAAAAAATGAATATCTTCAGAGATATATATATATATATATATATATATATATATATATATATATATATATATATATATTGAACAATAAAAAATATTAAAAAATGAATATCTTCAGATATATATATATATATATATATATATTGAACAATAAAAAATATTAAAAAATGAATATCTTCAGAGATATATATATATATATATATATATATATATATATATATATATATATATATATATATTGAACAATAAAAAATATTAAAAAATGAATATCTTCAGATATATATATATATATATATATATATTGAACAATAAAAAATATTAAAAAATGAATATCTTCAGAGATATATATATATATATATATATATATATATATAGAGAGAGAGAGAGAGAGAGAGAGAGAGAGAGAGGGTACCCAGTAAAAAAGCAGCAAATTTATTATCACTGTTTTATCTTTCAGGAATAAACCTTGAATAAATTGGTTCTTTTATGATTGATTAATTGGTGTTTGATCTTGTGACTCGTCATTTAATGGTTATTTGAAAACCACTTTTGTCTTTCATTCTGCCCTTCTAGTAAGGTTAAAAAACTTACTGATTTTGAGAATCAGGTTATTGTACTTTTTAAAGAAGAAAATCCAGTGTGGGTATTGACAAAATTCTTCCTGACTTTTTCAGTCATCAATTGTAACCAATTTTCAATGGTTGTCTTTTGTTTTTCTGAATTTACCACATTTTTACTGAGCACTCTGTGTGTGTGTGTGTGTGTGTGTGTGTGTGTGTGTGTGTGTGTGTGTGTGTGTGTGTATTGAAAAAATTCTCAGAGTTAACCTGTAGAAAAAGACAATATGTATAAAGGTAAAAGACAATAGGAAAACTGTATTATTAGCCAATGTAGACTTTTTCAAGGTAAAAACAAATGAATTTATTCAAATCAAAGTAACTATTAACAAAAAAAAAGTATAAATACAATAGCATTTTCTAAATTCTTCCCGTTGCTAAGGTCATTTTGTTTTGTTGTTAATAGTTACTTTGTTTTTAATAAATTAATTTCGTTTTTGCCTTGAAAAAGTCCATATTGGACGAAATGGGTTGGCTAATAATAGATTACCTAATGTCTTTTACCTTATACATATATATGTATATGTGTATATATATATATATATATATATTCCAAGATTCACTAAAGAAGAGCATACCATGATGAAAAAATACCCCAAACTTATCAAAAACAAAATTTTATTATCAAAATCTTTGTTATTATTATGAGGAAAGACAAAAGGATTTCTTGATTATTAAATTATATTCTTTTTAATTCTTCTTAGAAACTTCAAAATTTTGCTTGATTTTTTTTCCTTTCATCAGCAGGGGATCATAAATTAGTATTAGTATTTTAGAGTCCTTTTGTAGTGAAAAGCACATTGATTTGAAAATTATTGCAAAAATCAAATAATTGTCTGATTATAATGAAAACTTTCATCACTTATTCACAAATGGATTAAATTATTTTAGAAATGTTTCTTTTTAATAAAATCTTGTGAATTTTTTTTTTTTAAATCTGTTATCCCCACTTGATTAATTTTTTGAAATTGAGAAATTCATTTTGTAGGGCTTAATGTTTATGTTAGTTGTAAGAAGAAGTCCTTGGAAAATTTAAATCATCAATGTTTTTTTTTGTAAAAAAGGACCCCACATTACCAAAAATCTGCTCTGAATCATAAAATACAAAAATGCAAGATATTATTTAAATAGAAAAACTTTTATGAATAAGATATATTATGGACACTATTGTCATATGAAAAAAAAAAGTTTCTGATGAATAATGACTTTTAACAAGAATTGTTTTCATGTTTTTAAAATTTTAATTAGAATAATTTATAAAGTTTTAAATCTTTTAAAATTCTGTATTAAATTGTACTGGTTAGATCATATTGTAAAAATCATATTTACTATTCAAAAATAAAAAAAGCTTACAATTCAGTGATCTCTGGTATTTTAAAAAGAAAATTCAAGTTTTTTATATATACGTATAAATGTGCCAATTTTTGTAGATACAAATGTTATATGAATGCATGACATTATCAGAAAATAAAAGCAGTAACTATAGTAAATTTAAAGCCAAGGTACCTAAAATTCAATAAAACATTAGATTACTATTTTCCTAAACTTTTAAGATTACTGGGTAAGTAAAAAAATTATATACAAAAGGCATTCATGTTATATTCGTCAAGTCATTTTTACAGATATGTTCCCCATAGAAAAAATTCCCAAATTTAAGTATATCAAGATAGTTATTAACAATTCATAAAAAACACATCTCAAGATTAAAATGTGCTTTCCTGTGCTATTTTAAACTAAAAGTAATATTTGTTTAAAATCGGATTAATTAAACTTTAAATCAGTTAAATAAATAAACTTTCAGAAAAATACATTTTATTTTTGAAAGATTTTTTTTTAATAAAAAAGAATTATGTTGTGCTGACAGATTTGTAAATATGGCTAAAAATTAGCCATTTTTAGCATTTTAAAAAAAAACAAAAAACTTGTGACAATCAATTTAAATTTGTTATGAAATACAGCAAAGTATTTTGCTTATTGGAAATATCAGATTTAATCTATTCGCTTGAATATAAACTAAAATAAAATCTTCACGAAAGATTTTTCATTTTTTTAATATCATTTTAAACCTTTGGTATTGCTTCTCTTTGGAGTTACTTAGCTGGCCACTTGTATTTGAAGATACCCATCTACTAGGGTGGCTAGCCAATCCCTATTGCAGACTCTCGCTCAGGCACATTTATGTTTGTTCAACACCCACAGAGCCAACCTGTGGCTTATACTGCAACTATGCTGAGCAGACCTTAGTTACAGTTTCTGGTAGAGAGCGTGTTATCTAGAATGATCATGTCTGAACAACACCAGCACAGTCAAACCCTCGGTCACGATGACTTGTGACTATCGACGGCCCCAAGTGTTCCATCTGCCCGATTACACTCACAAAGCTTGGGTCAACCTGTGGTATGGTTTTAGAGCACTTTCCAAAGGTGTCACATGCTAGGATTACCGCCCCCTCCCATACTGATAACGTCAGGAAGTCTCCTCCCTGCCAAATTGACTATGTTGAGATTTGAACCAGGGTCTCATGGTCAGAAAGTGAATGTCTTAATCACTTGGCCACATGCCCAATATATATATATATATATATATATATATATTGTCAGAACACAAATCATTCAAAACATCCAAATGGGTGGCACCATCAACTGGTCATTAAGGCAAACGGTTAGATTTACAACTACATAGCCTCTTGAATCAGTGTTTAAAGTTTTCTTAGCCATGGTGATACCTTTACTAGATGGGTGAACTTTCAAGTTTAGTTCCCACATGACTCCTTCACCGAGATAACTGTCAGTGCTAAAAGAACTAAGTAGACTTGTATCACTAAACTATTATTTTCTCAAAACACACTTTATTTACATTCTCTGGAGTATAAATGTAGAGAAACTAATGTGTCCACAAAGTCAGGGATCAGCTTTTATATTAATTGTAATATGTAATTGATCCCCCACTTTATATCCACATTATATTTTTTTTTGCTTATCAAATTCTGATTAGGCATGAATCCACCTCTTCATCCTACCCAGCTATGGGTTAATCAGTAAGACTTGTATCACTAAACCATTATGAAAACCACACACCAATAAGAAAAAAATTCTTACAATGTAAAAAAAAATATTTTCTGGCTTTAAATAACCTGCATAGTCAGCCATAGAAATTGTGAGGAACGAGAAGACTTACCTCCCGTAAAGCAAATTTGCTTGGCATGTCAGGTCTTGTTGAAAGATCGCGGGCGGACGTGCAGGGGGAAAAAAATTAGTAATATAAAAAGACTTAGAATTCAAACCAGCTTGAATTTATAAAACCGAAGTCTTGGGTGAACGAGAAGTCTCGTATGCATATTGTAGTTGCCCCCGACGCGGGCATAAATAGCGAGTCTGGGAGGAAGACGATAGAGCACATTATTGGTGTGACGAGACAGAGAATAATAGGTCACTAGTGACAGCTCAGTTGGTAGACTGGAGGACTGGACGAAAGCAAGCACTTTAATCCATTTCAGTCATTGTAAACGATGGGCAAACTGAATTACCCACAGAAATGAATCAATCAATGAAATACTGATTAGCTATACAGACATGCCTTTTAGATTTATTGACATTCTCTGGAATATAAATGTATAGCAACTAACGTGACTACAAATTGAGGGATCTCTTTCTATATTGATTGTAATATATAATTGACCCCTACTTTATACCCACTTTACAATTTCTTGTTTGTTTATCAAAATCTCATTAGGTATAAATCTATCTCTTCCCCCTCCCACCAGCTGTGGGCTAATTAATAAGACTTGTAGTACTAAATCATTATTATCTCAAAAAAAAAAAAAAAAAAAAATACAACCTAAAAATATTTTCTGGCTTTAAATGAGTTGCAATGGGTTGATAAGCCATGGACAATAAAATCTATCTAGAAACACAAGAACCATAACCCCTTCAAGTTTATGATCAGCTGTTTTTTATATATATATATATATATATATTATAAATTAACTGATTTAAAATATGTTTTTTCGCTACACAGTAATAACCATGTTTCAAAAATGGAAGCTAAAAACTTCAAATTTAATTTTGTAATTAAATTAAAAGCATTAGTTCTGTTTCATCTTCAAGCAAATATTGGAATAACTTATTTTTAAATTTACTGAGATTTAAAAGCACACATAAATTCCTAATTCCCCGTTTCCAAGGATGCAGAGAAATCCAATCATTCAGACAAGGGGCGGTAGCGTGTTCATTTTTATTAACTTTTGTTGTATCAATTATGAGTTACGTTCAAAAAAGAGGTTAAGTTTAGGGAGGGTACTTGATACAACAAAAGTTAATAAAAATGAACACGCTACCGCCCCTGCCTGAATGATTGGATTTCTCTGTATCATTGGAAACAGGGAATTAGGAATTTATGTGCGTTTAAAACTCAGTAAATTTAAAAATAAGTTACTCCAATATTTGCTTGAAGATGAAACAGAACTAATGCTTTTAATTTGATTACAAAATTAAATTTGAAGTTTTTAGCTTCCATTTTTGAAACATGGTTATTACTGTGTAGTGAAAAAAACATTTTAAATCAGTTAATTTATAATAGTTATGCTCTGTAAATTTACATTCAGCACTGTTTTATAAAAATAAAAAATATCAATAAGAACACCAGATTACATATCTTACTGTTCTTTCTTTTTATTCATGTATATATATATATATATATATATATATATATAGCATAATGAGAAGCCACGTATACTTTCTTGATATGTATATAATATGGATAAAACAACTGAAAAGTTGCAAATTAAAAGAAAAAAATTGGGTGTTTTTTTGTGAAAGTATTTATTTATATGTTTTTATATATTTGATATTTCATACCACCTCGGACCCAATTTTTTTCTTTTAATTTGCAATTTTTCAGTTGTTTTATCCATATTATATATATATATATATATATATATATATATATATAATTATTCAGAATGTTATACTCATCTTCATAACATGCATTTAATTATTGCTTCCACAACATCAATACCAGAACTTCATTTATTGACCCTTTATCTGGAGTGGCTCTTGTTGCCTTGTATTGGGTGAACATTTAGTATAAAAAAAAAATCTATTTAATTTAAAAGATTTACTTTTTCTTATTGACATTATTTCTGGATTTTGATTCTAATCTTATCTTAATTGCACTGCTCATGACATAATTAATATCTTAATTACATCCCAAGCAACACTTCAGATTAGAGACTCTCAAATGTCATTTATATTACTGTGATGTTTTCTTAGTGACCTCTAGTAAGAAGACAAAATTAAATCTTTCATTATTCAGAATGTTATACTCATCTTTATTGCGATATTCACAACATTTTGGCCGTTGTATGCCCTGGCCTTCTTCAGGTGACTGTAATTTCAAACTAAACCCTTTATTTCATTCACTGAAGTAGATTGTTCTAGTTCCATGTGCCATGCCTCTTCCAGATATCTCAGTTTCAATTATTTCCCTTTACTAACTCAGCACTCAAAGATTTGTTCACCTCTGCTCTGGTCAGATATTAAAAACTCACACCTCTTTGGGCCAAGTAACTGCATTACTTCAACCAATGCATTTTTTTTTTAGTGGATAAAAGTGTTGATTGAAGTAATGCAATGATTCGACACTAAGAGTAGTGAGTTGAATTACGAAAGAGAAGCAACTGAAATTGTGATATCCCAAAAAAGGCGACCTACCACAGTGGAGTAAATAAAGGTTTGGTTTGGTTTGTTTTATGGCATATCAACCTCAATGGGTTATTTAATGCCGACAAAAGTTTTATTGCTGGTAATATCTTGTTTTGTCAAAAATCTATTTCTGGTAATATTTTTCCTTCAAAAATGTATTGCTGGTAGTATTTATTTTTTTAAAAACATTGTTGGTATGATTTTTTTGAAAAAAAATGTATTGCTAGTAGCATTTATTTTTTTAAAAAACATTGTTGGTATGACTTTTTTTTTCAAAAATGTATTACTAGTAGTATTTATTTTTTAAAAAACATTGTTGGTATGATTTTTTTTTTCAAAAATGTATTTCTGGTAATATTTATTTTTTAAAAAACATTGTTGGTATGATTTTTTTTTTTCAAAAATGTATTTCTGGTAATATTTATTTTTTAAAAAACATTGTTGGTAAGATCTTTTTTCAAAAATGTATTGCTTGTAATAGTTTTTTTTCTTCAAAAATTTATTGCTGGTAATAATTTTTTACAAAGTATTTCTGGTATTAAAACCTATTTTACATTTTCATAGTGTTTTTACCCCAGTTTCGTGGTTAACTCTTTGTCCATAGCTAGGACCCTAACAAGTGCTACAACCCTGGGTCAGATGTAGTTTATCATCATACCCAGGATGGGGACTAAATAAAGGGTTCAGTTTGAAATTCCAAGTAGATACCAAGATCAAAGTGTAGTATCTGTTCTTATCAGCTTACTCTGATTCTATCTTTCTCTCTACAAATTCTAGCTTCCCTTCTTTCTTTCTTTCTGAAACAGCATAAAAGGAAGAGATCAGTGAAAATTTCAGGGTTTACCTATTTGAATTTTATGGTGAATTGTAATTCTTCAGTTAATTCTGGAAAGTTCTATGACAATAAAATATCTGTAGAAATTCCCCTATAGCATCTTTAAATATTTGAGCTTAACTTTAAGAAGATACAGTAATCATAATCAACCTATTATAATTCAGCTTCTACCCTACTTCTCAGACTTTTGGCTAAGATCAAAGTATAGCATTTGTTCTCATCAGCTTAACCTTATTCTCTGTCTTTCTCTCTCTCCAATCCTAGATTCCTTTCTTTCTTTCTGAAACAGTATAAAAGGAAAACACAGAGAAAATCCCTTGAAAAATTCATGGTTTTCCTATTTTACTTTTTTGATGAATCTTAATTCTTTCGTTAATAATTTAATAAGCTCATGGCGAATTTGACAGCAATAAAATATCCATAGAAATTCCCCTATTGCGTCGTTAAATATTTGAGCTGAACAACTATAACAAAATATTCAAATAACAATTATCATAAAAGCCCACATCATTGGTTGTACCACACTTCTCGGACTAAGATCAAAGTGTAATATCTGTTCTCAGATGGCTCGCTTTGTCGGCCTTTTGGCTGAGAGTCTCACCTGATACTTGGCCTGGTGTAGGGATTCGTTCCTGCGCTGGTAGTATCATGGCTACGACTAGCTTGGACTGGCTCCGGCCTGGACCAATGACAAGCCAAGACTAGCTCTGACCAGCTATGACTAGCTTAGACCAGCTTGGACAATCTATGACCAGCCAAGACCACCGGCCCGGGTGAAAACACTCGGGTCCCCACGTTAAAAACCGACCTTGTGTCACAACCTGACTCAGTGGGGGTCAAGTAAATACCAAGTGTAGTATCTGTTCTTATCAGCCTCACCTGAATTTCTCTCTCTCTTTCTACAAACTTTAGCTTCACCTTCTTTCTTTCTGAAACAGCATAAAAGGAAGAGACAGAGAAAGTTTTCCTATTTGCATTTTTTGATGAGTCTTTGTTATATAGGAATAAAGTGTCGCTGCCGACACTTGAGTTTGAACATAGATCACCAGTGAGCAAACACAGGCGATCCCATTGTTGAATTAAGCAAACCACATCACCATAGAGGAAATGCATAGGTATCATGTGTCTAATTGTTCTTCTATTACTATCTGGATCGCATTCCTATTCTATCCTCTATTACTATACTATCTGGATCGCATTCCTATTCTATCCTCTATTACTATACTATCTGGATCGCATTCCTACTCTATCCTCTACTACTATACTATTCGGATCGCCATTTCTACTACTATACTATTCGGATCGCCATTTCTACTACTATACTATTCGGATCGCCATTTCTACTACTATACTATTCGGATCGCCATTTCTACTACTATACTATTCGGATCGCCATTTCTACTACTATACTATTCGGATCGCCATTTCTACTACTATACTATTCGGATCGCCATTTCTACTCTATCCTCTATACTATTCGGATCACCATTTCTACTCTATCCTCTATACTATTCGGATCACCATTTCTACTCTATCCTCTATTACTATACAGACCGCTATTCTCTACACTATTCTTTATTTGGATCAATATGGTGGTTATTTTTCGAGCAAGTACTATTAGTGTGAGTGCTATTTGAAGGCGTTTGACACCAGCTTTGTTCAACAGCATACTATAGTTATATCTGTGATTACAAAGACTCTACTACAATGAGCATTATGAAAGTGATGAGTATTCGTTGATATCACAAAAGTGGCAATGAGTCTTTGTTGACTTCACAAAAATCTTAAGTTAATGACTTAATAAGCTCATGGCAAGTTCTACAACAATGAGATCTCTGTAGAAATTCCCGTATTGCATTGTTAACTATTTCAGCTTAACAGATTTCTGTTCGAATTTCTAGGGCATGGAATTGTTGTCCTCTTTGTTGTTGTTGTTGTTCCTAATAGCCTAATGGATTAAAGCCTCTTTATCATGTTTTTATTGACAGAGATGAACTAATTTTAATAATCTGATGAATCATAATTCTTCAGTTAATGATCGAATAGTCTTATAAGTTTTATGACAATAAAATATCTATAGAAATTCCATAACACATCATTAAATATTTGAGCTTAACAACTTAACAAATATTGCAATAACAACGATCATAAATGCACATATCATTGCTCGGCCTGGATCAAAGTGTAGTATCTGTTCGCAGATCGCTCGCTTTGTCGGCCTTTTGGCTGAGAGCGTCACTTGATACTTACCTGGTGTAGGGATTCGTCCCTGCGCTGTTAGTATCATGGCTACGACTAGCTTGGACCAGCTCCGGCCTGGACCAGCTATGACAAGCCAAGACTAACTATGATCAGCTCTGACCAGCTTGGACAAGCTAAGACCAGCTATGACTAGCTTAGACCAGCTCTGACAAGCTATGACCAGCCAAGACCAACGGCCCGGGTGAAAACACTCGGGTCCCCACGTTAAAAACCGACCTTGTGTCACAACCTGACTCTGGTCAAGTAAATATCAAGATCAAAGTGTAGTATCTGTTCTCATCAGCTTAATCTGACTCTCTCTCTCTCATTCTAGCTTCCCTTCTTTCTTTCAGAAACAGCATAAAAGGAAAGCATGGAGAAAAAAAACTGAAAATTACATGATATACATATTTGAATTTTCTGATGAATCTTAATTCATAAGTTAATGATTTAGTAAGTTCATGGTGAGTTCTATGACAATAAAATATCTGTAGAAATTCCCCTATCACATTGTTAAATATTTGAGCTTAACAACTTTATCAAAATATTGTACTAACAATCATAAACAGGAATGCTGGTCGTTATTTTAAGAAGTAAGGGGGTACAAATGAGAAGATATGAAACTAGCATGCCAACTCTCAGATCAGATTTCTAATGGATATAGTCAACCTACTAGCAGGGAATTTTGATTCTTAAGTTGATTGAATAAATTTATGGCGAGTTCTACAACAATTAAATATCTGTAGAAATTCCCCTGTTGCATTGTTAAATATTTGAGCTTTGCAACTTTCACAAAATATTGCAATAACAATCATAAATATGAATGCTCGTTGTTATTTTAAGAAGTAAGGGGGTACAAATGAAAAGATTTGAAATTGACAACTTTTTCCATTTCACGGAAATAGCCGTTAAAAACTTCTATCTTCCCTTCAATCTTTCTTTCTTTCATCTTCTTACTGAAACCAAGTAATGTTCTTTCCCTTCTTTCTATCTAATCAAAACAGAATAGTCCATTATTTATGAGGTATTGGCAGGACATAACAGTTGTGCAAACTAGCAAAGTCAGGGGCAAGCAGAATTATTATATAGATAATAATAATAATAATAAGTGATTGACATATAGCCAAAATAAGGCTGTGGAGCAGAATGGCCCAAATGCAATAACAACAACAAAGATAAGGATAATAGTCTGCTTGTGAAATAATAATAATGATAAAATAAAGTGTAAATAACTATAAGTCCTCATCCCATAAATTCAAACCAGAATTCAAAAGGGCCGTATTAAGATTCAACACATTAAATGAGGTTGAAATATCTGTTGTTCACAAGTGAGTCATTAACTGCAATGACAGAAATCTTCATCATCAGCATTTCAAAGGTTAACAGTTTTGATCAGTAGAATGTTGCCTGTCATAGGGGTTTGCTTATTTTGTTTCAAGAAAAATATTGCATATATAAACTGTATTATACTTTTCTGCCAATATGCTATCAGTTTCTATAAAAATTAATTTCCTATGAAAAACAGTTTACTATAATAAAAAACTGTTTGTCTAACAAAAAAGTTTTTCCTCTAATAAATGAAACAGTTTTTTATAATAAAAACAATTTACTATAATAAAAATACATATTTTTTAACTGTAATAAAAATACAAATTTTTTTTTTAAATATGTATTTTTATTATAGTCATAGTAAAAAAATACATATTTTTTAACTATATTAAAAATACATATTTTTTAACTATATTAAAAAATACATTTTTTTTTTTTTAAGTAATTCACCCCAAGCAAGGCAGGAGTGCCACTAGCATGCAAGGGGCTACAGAGGATTGAGAACAAGAGTAAAGAGGCGTGTTTGAGGAAAGGATACTGAGAAGGACGATGAAGAAGCTCAGAGTGTCAGATGTCGATTGACATTACAGTTGAATATTTGAAGATTATAGTCATCGGGAAAGCAAGTAAGAGGAAGGGAGTTCCACAGATGGGAAGTGCGGGAGAAGAAGCTGTTTACAAAGAAGAGACGGTTACATTTAACTGTTTTGACAGTGAAAAGGTGAGACTGAGATGCCAGCCTGGTAGCTTGTTTGAATTTATGTAGACCAGGACGAGCGAAAGTAGCTTGTAGAAACAGTTGCCGTAATTTTTTTAACTATAATAAAATGGCTAGATTAGACTAAAAGATTTATTAGAGCCTAATGCATGTAAAGTGGGGGATTGATTTTCTGTTGTTATAAGTAGTAGACTATTCCCTCCATAATTACTACATGTTAATAGTTATAAAACTATATATTTAAAGACTCACATGTAAAAACCTAATAAGAGTAAGAGGTTAAGTAATTATAGCATCATTTTTTTAACTATAATAAAATGGCTAAAGTAGAATAAAAAATTCATTAGAATCTAATGGATATAAAGTGGGGGATCGATTTTCTGTTGTTATAAGTAGTAATCTAATCACTCCATAATTACTACATATTAATATAATAGTTTAAAGACTCACACGTAAAAACATAATAATAACAGTAAGATGTTAAGAAATTATAGCATCATTTTTTTATGGCATGGGTAACAGAATAAAAGATTTTACTGAACAGAAAGTGGGGGATCGATTCTCTGTTGTTATAAGTAATAAAATAACCCCTCTATAATTACTACATAATAATTTTATATAATATAGAGACTCTGAAATGAAACCTTGTAAAGAACGTGCACAAATCAACAATGGCAGTTGTCCGTGAACCCATTCTTTGACAATATTTATACAATATCCCTCTACTTGCAAACGGTTATTCTTAAATTAATGGCTGATGCTAACCTCCAGAAGAGTGACTTGTTGCACGTTTTTGGCTGACATGAAGTGTAAAGATTATATTGAATCCACTGCTAAGTCTGCTGCTAAGAAAGTTTGTTCACTGTGTTGTGCGAGATAATTTTTCTCTCTGGAATCTATCTTATATATTTATAAGTCTACCATTTGTCCGTACTCTGGATATTGTGGCTACATATTGTTTGCTGCTGCAGCTGTATATTTAGAGATTCATGATAAAATCCAAAGAAGAATCAGCAATATTACTGGTCTTGACCTGGCATCTTGGCTCCAGTCACTTTCCCACCGCCATAACATAGCTTCCCTGCACCTTTTCTATAAATACTGTCATACTAATTGTTTGACTAATCTCCTCTCTGTGGTACTGAGACTGTATGAGTTTAATTACAGTACTAGATTAGCAACAAGTTGAAATTTACATTTGAAATGGCTAGATGTAACCGTAAGTTCTACGTTAACAGTTTCTTTTCTCACACTTCTTGCTTGTTGAACATTCTTCTGGCTTCTAGCTTTCCAGTTAGGTTTGATCTTCAAAAATTTAAATACAATATCTATTGTCTACCTTATTCACCTTCTATTGTTCTTACTCCACAATAATGTTTCTGTTATCTAATTCTGTCACACCCAGTAACCCCTTGTGTCTTAGTGGCTTTACTGCCTTGCATGGGGAGATTTTGATTAAAATAAAAAAAGTCCCATACAATGTGTTAAACAACTCTTTTGAATTGAACTTTTATATCAATTATATAAAGGGTCTTTAATCATTATTTGAGATTGTATTTGCCTCACTTTGATCCTTTTGAATACAAAATTTACGAAACAAACTTGTATAAAATTTTCCTTTGTGCACCAACCAATTAGACAAGCTAACAAATTCTAGATGCAATTCTGTTTGGCTCAAAAAAAAAAAAAAAAATCATAATTACTAGTAGTACTTGTGAAAATTTCATGTCCTTCCTGTGTGAATTCTGTTTGTTTTCTTTCTTTCTTTTTCTCATTGAAACCAAGTAGCATCTCTGATATGGCTTTTCCATCTTTCCATGTGATCAAAATGGAATAGTCCATCATTTATGAGTGACTGGCACTAGAATCGAACAGCATCTCCGATATGTATTTTCTGTCTTTCTTCGCAGTCAAAATGGCCCATTATTCATGCGGTATTGGTAAGACATTTCTTTTTTTTTTTTTTCACTAAAACCAAGTAGTATTTCTGATATGTCTTGTTGTAAACTAAAATTAGTTAAAAGTATTTGCTATTATTTCTCTAGTAGTCTTCAAGGCATATAAATACAATATGTCTTTCCATGCAATCAAAATGTAATGGTACATTACCTATGAGGTACTGACAGGCTGTAATGGCTGTGCTAACTGTTGTGGCCTGTTTAGGAACCAGAAAGAAAGACACGGAAGACGAAGGTAGGTTGAACAGGTGTATTGAAAATAACAGATATATACAAAGCAAGAGTGTTAGTAATAAGCAGGTGTAAGTCCGAACAGTAGGTTAACACTGCATTTCCCAACCGACTGCCCTACGACTCTTGCTAGCAAGTCTCACAGTATTTATGAGAGGAGGAAGAGTTCATTCTACTGTAGGAGGGTAAGGAACTAAAGGAGAGGCAAGCAGAATTATAGTGAGATTATCAACAAAATGTTCGCTTACATTGATTCATTCGACTGTCAAAAGGAGTTGAGACAGGTTGGCAATTCACAGGCATTGCCGGGGTTTCTTTTAGGCAAGTCCAGTTATGTAAACAACTATCCTATTATAACGGCATTTGTCCCTCCCATTGTTAGTTCGCATGACCGTTACACTCTGCCAATTGCCCATAAATAAATAAATATAGAAAGGGGACTAAAAGACACTACCTCGTTTCATTGAGAAAATGAAAGAAAGAAAGAAGGGAAGATAGAAGTGTAGAGAGAGAGAATCAGATTAAACTGATAAGAACAGATACTACACTTTGATCTTAGCGAAAAGGCTGAAAAATGATTCTATTTTCTTTTAACCGCATGCTGGCAGGATGTGATATAAGGTCAGTTTAATGTGCATTTGAAACTGTAGTGTAGTGGTTAGAGGTATTGTTTAAAAGATGTGTTATTGCTATTTAGCAGTTTTGCATTTCAGAATCATGGCATGGGTATTGTATACAATTAAGCTGATTGTTAGTGAATGACAATGTCTCTGCAGTGAATAAAATTTTTTTGTATAGTGATAAATGAAAGGTCAAGATTTTAGAGCTATTTTAACAGAAAAAATATTGACTTATCAGGGCTTTATTTTATTTCATTTTTTTTCTTAGCCGATTCCAGTGGGAGAACTATGCACCTATAGTCTGTGACATTCTTGCATAGTTTGGATTGTATAAAACAAACAAAAAAAACAAAAACAGTAAAAACTATACACACAAAAAATGCAACAATAGAAGCAAAATACAAAAACAACTACAGTAGCAGCAGCAAAAGAAAAAGCAGCAGCAGAACAACAATAAAAAACAGAAGTGAAACAAAAAATAAACAAAAAAAAAAGGAATAAATACAAAACCAGTAAAGATATTCACTCAAAACACAAAATATTAACACCCAGTCCTGTGGTTCACTTAATATAATATTATGATGAAAAAGAAAAACAAAGCAATAAATTTACTGAAGATCACAAAATGCAATCAACACATGAAACAGCTGGAAAATATATTGGCCGAAATTCATTGGAAACAAAACCAGAAAACAATAGAGCAATAAAACCAGTGGAAAAGAGACATTATTAGAAAATAACACAACAACAAAAAATGTATCAGTGACCTTTTTAATTTTGGGAAATGCAATAAACTCTGCAATAAAATAGTTGCCTTATTGTTGCCGCCAAAGCCCGACATGTCTGGTCGGTGGCACTGAAGAAGTTAATTCAAGTCGATGAATCGACACAAGATTTGATTCAGGTTCTAAATGGGGTTCACCTGAAATCATTGCATTAGGTTAGGTGCCCCTGGGAGAAAAAGAATGAATATAAAAATCTTTTTCTCTTTATTATGTTAACAACACCATGAAGAGTGGGGAGAGAGAGAGAAGAGGAATGTGAGGAGTGCACAGAATGAGAGAGAGAGAGAGAAGAGGAGTGCATAGTGAGCGAGAAAAGGAGAAAGGACAAAGAATGCAGAACTATCGAGAGAGAGAGAGATGTGTGCAGAGAGAGGAGATGAGGAATGCAGAGAGGAGCATTGAGGGAGGAGTAGAGGATTGCAGAGGGAGAGAGGAGAAGAGGGGAGGAGTGCAGAGAATGAGAGAGAAAAATAGATGTACACAGTGCAAGAGAGAAGAGGATGTGGGATGCACTGAAAGAAAAAAGAGGAATGGAGGTGCACAGAGAGAGAAAAAAGAGGATGAGAGAGAGAGAGAGAAAAGAGGATGAGAGAGAGAGAGAGAAAAGAGGATGAGGGAGAGAGAGAGAAAAGAGGATGAGAGAGAGAGAGAAAAGAGGATGAGAGAGAGAGAGAAAAGAGGATGAGAGAGAGAGAGAAAAGAGGATTAGAGAGAGAGAGAGAAAAGAGGATTAGAGAGAGAGAGAGAAAAGAGGATTAGAGAGAGAGAGAGAAAAGAGGATTAGAGAGAGAGAGAGAAAAGAGGATTAGAGAGAGAGAGAGAAAAGAGGATTAGAGAGAGAGAGAGAAAAGAGGATTAGAGAGAGAGAGAGAAAAGAGGATTAGAGAGAGAGAGAGAAAAAGGATGAGAGAGAGAGAGAAAAGAGGATGAGAGAAAAGAGGATGAGAGAGAAAAAGGATGAGAGAGAGAGAGGATGAGAGAGAGAGAGGATGAGGGAGAGAGAGGATGAGGGAGAGAGAGGATGAGGGAGAGAGAGGATGAGGGAGAGAGAGGATGAGGGAGAGAGAGGATGAGGGAGAGAGAGAAAAGTGGATGAGGGACAGAGAGAGAGAAGAGGATGAGGGACAGAGCGAGAGAAGGAGGAGGGGAAATAGAGAGAGAAGGAGGAGGGAAATAGAGAGAGGAGGAGGAGGAGGGAAATAGAGAGAGGAGGAGGAGGAGGGAAATAGAGAGAGGAGGAGGGAAATAGAGAGAGAAGGAGGAGGGACACAGAAGAGGAATGGCAGAGTGAGAGTGAAGAGGAAGGACAGAGAGAAAAAGAGAAGATGAGGAGAAGGTGGGACAGAAAGAGAAGGGAGGGAACAACTGAGAAGCGGAGGTGGAGGAGGAATTGATATAACAAGTGAGTGAGAGACAAAGACACACTCACAGACTGAAAAGTCAATGGTACAACCATAAGATCTCTTTTTCTCTATTATATTAACAGTAGTTAAGGATGTAGTAAAAAATTAACAAAAAACAAACACTTTTTGCTTTTCTTTTGCCCTCAATATGAATAACAGCAAACAATGTTTTGGAGTAACAATAGTCTTCCAAGATTTTCATTTTCACTAATTTATTCCTTTTTTTTGCTCAAGACAAAAATAGTTACCTATTTTTCTCCTCTCTTGTCCCTGTTCTTCACCCTCACTCTTCCTTTCTACCTTCATTTTCTTTCAATGAACAAAGGATATGGCAAAGATGTGCCTTTTCTTTTTTGGGCAAAAAAAAAAAAAAAAAAAAAAAAATAAGTAACCGGAAACAATCGGCTCAAATTAGAAGGAAATTAATTTTATTTCTATGAACAAAAGGCAGTAAAACGTCCCTAATATCTTTTCTCTTTTTCTCAGGCGACAGACATGAAACGACCATAAAATCTTATACATCTTCATAATATTTTTCTCAAGGCTAGTGAAGACTTCTATTCTCAAGCAGATTTTCTATTGTCTTCTTTTTTCTAAGCTTCTTATAAAAAGGCACAAAATATTTTCCAACCAAATAAACCCACTGAGCTATGAGCAGAAACTCTAACTGGTGGAATTAAAACTTGAGTTATCTGCCCTTAGTTTCTAACTCTTTAGCAGATGATGAAAATGATAACAAAATGACTGTTTAGCTTTTTTTATTGATTTGATTGATATATTTTTAATAGCTTAAGCTTTTTCAGGTTATTTAAATGCAAAACATTTTTGGATTGTAAAAATTTTTTGGAGATAATAATTTTCTAATACATCTTACTATTTTTATAATTTTTCTGATACATCAATTAAACATTTATTTATTTTTCAACAACAGGAGTAGATAGGTTTGTCTGTCATCCGGTTCAAACTCCTCCTCAGTCTTTTGAATAGTAGAGGTTCATCCCTTGTTTACCTGTTTAGAATTGGGTTTCTGGTTCCTTCTAAATTCTACTTCAACTCTATAACGTATAACATCTCTATAACTTCTAACGTCTCCGCCTAAACTGAAATTTATACTATTGGAATTCCAGTCCTGTAAAGTCTTTTCATTCTCTTTCACTTCCAGTAGCCCCCTTGAGTCTTAGTGGCATTATTGCCTTGCTTGGGGTGAATTGATTAAAAAAATTTAAAAAAAACAGAAAAAAAGAAAGAGAACAATCAAATTCATATTAACCCTTTCGTCTCCAAATTTCCAGGGAATCAAATTTCGCAATCTGTGGGTAGTATGTTTTTTGGATGTCAGGGGAACCTAATGATGTAGGGTTACTCACATCATAGCAAGAGGAAATAGAAACATACTTCACAGAATGAAAACATACACAGAGATAATAATAAAGGCATATTAACTTGTACATTGGTATCATACAATTTATTTATATTTATGTATACTGGTGTATGTATTTTGGGGTCCAAGTGTTTTATGGTTGCTTGTAATAAAAGAAAGAAGTCCTTCATATTACAAGCAGAGGAAAAAGCTGAGATACATGCTGACTGTCCGAAGGCTATTAGCAAAAAGACTGAATCTAACATCTACATGCGAGGAGAACTTTTTATTATTTCTATTTTTTATTTATTTTATACAACAGTTAATGTTACTGTTTTAATATAATTTTAATTGTCATTATTATTTTATATTTTATTTTTATTTATTTATAATAATGCCGTTATGGAGGATTTTGTATGTTTTTCGTGTGCACATCAGTGATCACCATAAAGTTGTGGATTTGTTTGTTTGTTTGGGGTTTTATGGCATATCAACCACTATGGGTTATTTAATGCCAGACCCAGTATTTACTAAATATATCAAAAACGTATAGTTGGCAACATCATTGTTTCAAAAACGTATAGCTGGCAACATCATTGTTTCAAAAACGTGTAGCTGGCAACATCATTGTTTCAAAAACGTGTAGCTGGCAACATCATTGTTTCAAAAACGTGTAGCTGGCAACATCATTGTTTCAAAAACGTATAGCTGGCAACATCATTGTTTCAATGTGCTGGAAAAAACCTGGAAGTTCACTATTTTCCCATAGCTGGGACCCCAACAGGTGCTACCACCCCAGGTCAGGGTGGATAAAGTTGTGGAGGTATATCCACTCACACCATATGGTCATAAATTTGGGCTGTGTGTTCACAAGGAAAAACAGTACAAACGAACATATACAATAACAATAAAAAAAACATGGTAAATTGTATGGTAATTTCATACAATTTTATTTATATATTTATGTGTGTTTGTTGTAATTTTGGCTAATCTTCATTGCCAAAATGTTGTAACCTAGGGAAGGTTACTGAATAATCACACAAAGATGAGTAATGAACGATAATACTTAGGACAAGAACAACACAGATAAGATTCACCAGCAATGTGTAGAAGTAGTCAACTGCTAGAAGTGAGTCAAGTGAATTCCACAATGAATCTCCAACTGTAGGATATCTACCAACTGTCCCACATGGTCAGATGTGGCACAAGCTGAATTTAGTGTGGGGTATCCGAGCCAGTAGGATTGGCCAAAAAATTCCCTGTAGACCCCATATAAAACAGGGTCGGGTAGCTGTTTCCTGAGATGAGACTCTGCCCTTTGACATAACCTCATCTGGGACCCTCTCTTCCTCTGGGCAGAGAGTTTGACCAGCACAGCTGGAGACAAATTTCCAACTGTAGACCAACATACAGTATTTACTACTGTATTTATGTGAATGGGGACATACCCATTATTATCCGTAGGTATGCTACAACAGTGTTTTACATTACAACTATAATAATGTTCATGTTATAAAAGGGAGTAAATCTCTCTGTAATATCATAAGTCCTATCATGGAGGGAACTCAGATATATGTTGTCATCATGACAGTCCTTGGGCAAAGAGATTGAATTTCACGTCTCTTGGTGAGATGTCCATATTTCTGGCAGGAACAGTCCCTGTTGCATACTTGAAGTAATTTTATTATTTTTATTTATTTTAAACAAGGTTTAAAATTTGTTTATAATTTTCATTATTATTATTTTATATTTTATTTTTATTTATAATAACAAAGTTTCCACATATAACATCACTACAAATTAGCAGAGCTAATCTGTATTGATGGATGCCTACTTAAAGTAAAATATAGTCTTTGTTTTTAGAGAAATGAAATCTCCTCCCATAATGTGTAGTTGTTTTTGGTAATTAATGTTGTTTTGAGTGTTCCATAGTTTGTTTTGGTTGTTCTGGTGCTGATTTTATTGAATGTTTCTTGTTGTGGTTTTGTAATAATGTCACAAGTTTTAATCTTGCAGTAGATACTGTGAGAGGTTTTCTTGTGGAATTCTCTATTACAAAGTATTTTTCATGTCTGGTAATAACTTTGTATGGTCCAGAGTAAGGCACATCAAGGAGATTCTATGCTGTCTGTTCTTAACCAGATGTGAGTTGAAGTGCATAGATTTGGTGGGATAAAAGATTGCTAAGCTGAATGTAACCATCCTTCAAAAAGAAGTTAGGTTCAACTTTGTCATCTCTTCAGAAAATTATTTCATATTTTCTTTGGTCATTGTGGAGTTATGTTCTATCAGTAGTTTTGGGAATAATACTTGGGTTCTAGTGACAGCGATGGCAGGTGAAATATTATCTTCATTGGGTACATTTCTATTACCAAGAAGAACTATTGGGAGAGCATTTATCCAGTTTTGCTTTCTGGCCATGATGGCTGATTTTAGAGTTCTATGCTGGCGCTCGATTATTCCATTTGTTTGAGGGTGGTATGAAGTTGTACAAAATCTGTGGAATCCTATAATGGTGGGTAAGTCTTTGAATAGCTTGCTTTTAAACTGGCTACATCTGTCTGTGATGACATGAAGCGGAACTCCAAAGAAAGCTATCCAAGTGTTGAGGAATGCTATGGCTACTGTACTTGCTGAGATGTCTTGAAGAGGAGTAGCTTCTATCCATCTCATTGTTCTATTGCTAGAATGTATTTTGTTGATGATGGACAGAGGCTATCATATGTGGTTGCTGGGGGCAATGGCCCAATGATATCTACATGATCTGTTTTGAATCGTCCAGATGGTAGTGAGAAGGGTGTAGTTTGTGTCTTAGTGTGTCTAAATTTTGTTTTGTTGACAGTCTTGACAGCTTCTGACCATTTGACATGTATTTTTGTCCATATTTGACTAGTAGTATCTTGACTTTATCATTCTTACTGTTGGATTAGGATCAGGTTGTGAAATGTATCAAAGATATGTTTACGAAGAGATTCTGGAATGAATGGTCTTGGTTTGGATGTTGTTGTGTCACATAAGAGAGTTGAATCTTCATAGTTATATAATTTAAGGTTATCCTTGTATTTCAAAATCTCTCCATCTTCCTTTTGTTGTGCTATTATAGTGGGTAGGTCACATGGATCAATTGTGACCGATAAGGCTGGTCATGAAAGACAATCAGCAACTATGTTGGCTTCTTTAATATATATCAGATCTCTGATATATTCAGCAAGGATGGAAAGGTGTCTTTGTTATCAGTCTGATTTGAGGGTTGTAGTATTTTTGAATGCTAATGATAAAGTTTTGTTTGGTTTGTTTTACAGCATATCAACCTCAATGGATTATTTATTGGTTTGGTTTGTTTCATGGTATATCAACCTTAATGAGTTATGAAATATAGACAAGATTTTTATTGCTGGTAATATTTTTCTTCAAAAATGTATTGCTGGTAATATTTTTTTTTTTTTCAAAAATGGTAATAATGTATTGCTGTTATTTTTTTTTCTTCAAAAATTCATTGCTCGTAATCATTTTTTACGAAAATTTTTTACGAAAATATATTGCTGGTATTAAAAACTATTTTCACACTTTCATAGTGTTTTGACCCCAGTTTGGGGGGTTAACTATTTGTTCATAGCTGTGACCCTAACAGGTGCTACCACCCTAGGTCAGGGTGGACCTGGGAACACCAGCAATTAAGAGGTGGTTCCACGCTCCTTAAAACCTCCTGATCAGAGGCCTTGCTGCCAGATATAGTTTATCATCTTACCCAGGATGGGTGAAGTTTTGTTATCAATAAACAATATAACCTGTCTACCTTCTATCTGTCGTCTGAAGTGTGGTACCGCTTGGTAAGTGGCTAATAGTTCATGATCGAGTGTTGAATATTTTTTTTTGTATGTCTGTCAGTTTTTTTGAGTGGAAGCCTATGGGGATCGTGGTGTCATCTACAATCTGAGGTAGTGCTGCTCGTGGTGCATAGCTAGAACTATCAGTTACGAGATGATATTGAGTGGTTTTAGGGTTAAGGCGTGTTAATGCAGTTATTTCAGCTAGGGTGTTTTTAATGTTCTCAAATGCTTCTCTTTCTTTGGAATTCATTTGTAGTGACTTTGCAGTCTGGTTGTATCTGATGAATTCTGTTAGGGGTAGTAACAATTCAGCTGATTTTGGAATTACTTTTCTTTTGGAATTTTCTATAAAAATTAACTAATCCAAGAAATCTGTACAAGGACTTTTGGTTCTGGGGATTCTTGAATTTGGTGAAGTTTTTGTTTGGTTGGTATTAAACCTTTAAAGCTGATATTATATCCCAAGAAGTTTATGTTGTCTTTGAAGAACTCACATTTATCCAAAGATATTTGCCGGTTGTTTTCTGCGAGGATTGATAGAACTGCCTGCAGATCTTCATAATGTTGGGTCTGTGTTTCTGATGATACTAAAATGTCATCTATATAGACAAAGATAGAGTTTATGTCCATGAAGATATTATCCATGAAACATTGGAAGGTAGTAGTACTGTTACGTAGGCCAAAAGGCATGAATAGATATTCAAACAGACCAAAGGGTGTAATGATGGCAATTTTTCCAATGTCCTCTTCACTCATGGGTATCTGGTGATATGTTGTAGCAAGTCCATCTTAGAGAACATGTGTTTGTCATGGAGTTTGGATCCTAAGGTATTAATATTGGGGAGTGGATACTTATCAGGCTTAGTTAAGAGGTTTAAGTCTCTATAATCATCATAATGTCTGTATTGACCTGGTTTGTTTTGTTTTATGGCATATCAACCTCAATGGGTCATTTCATGCTGACAACTTTTTTTATTCCTGGTCGTATTTTTGTTTTGTCAAAAATCTATTTCTGGAAATATATTTTCCTCAAAATTGTATAGTTGGTAATAATTTAATTTTCAAAAACGTATTGCTGGTAATAGTTTTTTTTTTAATAACGTATTGCTGGTAATAGTTTTTTTTTTAATAACGTATTGCTGGTAATAGTTTTTTTTTTAATAACGTATTGCTGGTAATAGTTTTTTTTTTAATAACGTATTGCTGGTAATAGTTTTTTTTTTAATAACGTATTGCTGGTAATAGTTTTTTTTTTAATAACGTATTGCTGGTAATAGTTTTTTTTTTAATAACGTATTGCTGGTAATAGTTTTTTTTTAATAACGTATTGCTGGTAATAGTTTTTTTTTTAATAACGTATTGCTGGTAATAGTTTTTTTTTTAATAACGTATTGCTGGTAATAGTTTTTTTTTTAATAACGTATTGCTGGTAATAGTTTTTTTTTTTAATAACGTATTGCTGGTAATAGTTTTTTTTTTTAATAACGTATTGCTGGTAATAGTTTTTTTTTTAATAACGTATTGCTGGTAATAGTTTTTTTTTTAATAACGTATTGCTGGTAATAGTTTTTTTTTTAATAACGTATTGCTGGTAATAGTTTTTTTTTAATAACGTATTGCTGGTAATAGTTTTTTTTTTAATAACGTATTGCTGGTAATAGTTTTTTTTTTAATAACGTATTGCTGGTAATAGTTTTTTTTTTAATAACGTATTGCTGGTAATAGTTTTTTTTTTAATAACGTATTGCTGGTAATAGTTTTTTTTTTAATAACGTATTGCTGGTAATAGTTTTTTTTTTAATAACGTATTGCTGGTAATAGTTTTTTTTTAATAACGTATTGCTGGTAATAGTTTTTTTTTCAAAAACGTATTGCTGGAAATATATTTTTCCTCAAAATTGTATAGTTGGTAATAATTTTATTTTCAAAAATGTATTGCAGGTAACAGTTTTTTTTCAAAAACGTATTGCAGGTAACAGTTTTTTTTCAAAAACGTATTGCTGGTAATAGTTTTTTTTTTTTGCTGGTAATAGTTTTTCTTCAAAAATTTATTTCTGGTAATAATTTTTTACAAAGTATTTCTGGTATTAAAATGTATTTTTACACTTTCAAAATACTTTTTACCTCAGTTTCGGGGTGTACTATTTGCCCATAGCTGGGACCCTAACAGGTGCTACCACCCCGGGTCAGGGTGGACCAGAGGTGGTTCCATGCTCCTCAAAACCTCCTGATCAGATGCCTTGCTGCTGGACGTAGTTTAACGTCTTACCACAGGACGCGGATGTAGTTTATCGTCATACCCAGGACATGTATTGTCCTGGTGTTGATTTGGGTACTAAATGTAGTGGTAATACGCATGGTGATTTTGATGGTCTAATTATACCAGTGTTCATGAGTGCAGAGAATTCTTGTTTTGCAACTTTATATTTTTCTTCTGGTAATTGGCATGCTTTAGTAGAAGCTGGTTTATTAGTACCAGTATCAATAGTAGGTCTGATTCTTGTTGTAGATGTTTGGTTTGGTTTGTTTTATGGCATATCAACCTCATTGTGAACTGGCCATTTAAAGCTGCATACATTCCTGAATCTTAATGGAAACTGAAGCTAGTATGCTGTCTTGTTCCATATTGAGAGTATATGTAATATGAAAAAATGTGGATAGAAAAAGACATGTTTACTTGTTTTTTTTTTTTGTTTTTTTTTCCTCTCCTTTGTTTGGTTGATTTATTTTTTTTTAACATTGGGAATTTCAAAGTCTTCATTCGTTTTCTTTTTTATGGCATTTTCAACAACAATGTGGTTTCTTTTAGTTTCTAGTTTTCTTTCTGAACGTTTCCCCCCCCCAAATTGGTGTGGTGAATAAGATGTTTTTTTTTTTTTGTACATCAAACGGTCAACATAATTTGTGGAGGTATATTCACTCACACCATTTGGTCATAAGTTTGGGCTTTGTGTTCATGAGGACAAACAGTACAAACAAACATATACAATAAAAAACGTAAATTATATGGCAATTTCATACAATTTTATTTATGTATTTGTGTGCCTTCTACGTTACAACTATGATAATGTTCATGTTATTGTAAGCGTTCTAAAAGTAAAGGAAATATTTGTCGCAGATTAATTCCACAATGCAGACAACCAATCACTGTAAGTTCAGACTCGATTATCGGGGGCAGAAAGAAATGCCGAAAACTCGATTCGCAGGTAATATCTCACAAATCCCAATGCACGTAACCAGTCAGAAAATTAACTCACTCTCCGACGAACGTGGTAGCCAAAATACATCAATTTTTTTGCCCCTGTTCCGAGAACACCAACCAGCCAAGCATTTTTTTCATTCGTCGACAACTGGGAGAGGACGCCAAATATTTTGCATATCAAAATACTTTTATAGAGACTCCTGCGACGGACTTGTTTTTAGTCTGAAAATTCCATCTTCAGCATGTCATGCGGAATATGTGCTTTTTTTTTTTTTTGTAATTTTCTTTTCCGTCGTAGGATACACGTGATGCGCTGTGACTTGGTTTGCTGTTTTCTTTGATATAATTATAAAATGGAGTAAATCACTCTGTAATATCACAAGTCCTAACATCAAGGGAACTTGCACATGTGTTGTCATCATGACATTCCTTGGACAAAGAAATTGAATCATACATCTCTTGGGGGAGGGATGTCTGTATTTCTGGCAGGAACAGTCCCTGTTGCATGCTGGGAGTAACTTTATTTTTTATTTATTTTTGTTTATTTTAAACAAGATTTAAATTTTATTTATAATTTTCATTATTATAATTTATTTTTATTTATGGTAAATTTGCTTTTTAACACCCGCGCGCTAAATATCTCTTAGAATTTTCCCAATTCGTCATAATTCCGTGTAAATGTACATGCCGAACTTGAATTAACAATTAAATTATGAAGAAACCTACTGCTTTGGAGTTATCGACAAGAAAAAATCGGACTTCTTGGTGGTTATTCATCAGCCCTTACTGCCATAATGTTCACTAATTCAGTGTGGGGTACATCCGGTGGTGTAAGCATAAATTTTGGCCTATTTACTTCTTTTTACAGCTATATCTCTTTTTGAAATCTCTACGCATTATAGTAAAGGAATTTTTTTTTTTCGATAAGTGTAGTTTTATTTATAACAGAAAACTTTAAACAAATAATACAATAAAACCTTTTTTCTGTGTAGAATAGCAATGACAAATTAAAAAAAACAATTAAATGATACAATAAAGCATTTTTTATATTTGAAAAGCAAATTTACCTTATTTATAATAATAAAAATGTTCCCACACCCTACAAATCTTTGTTTCAGATACAAAATTAAATTTTAAACACTTTTCATTTATTTTTTTTCAAATATATTCACCACACCATTTTATTTTGATTAAATCCATACCTCTATAGTGTTTAATATTTTTGCTGTAAATTCTCAAGAATAAAGAAGATGTATGTTGAGGTTTTATTCCAATTCTAGTCAACACTTTAAAACAATAGTAATTTGCCAAAGTGTGAAGGTAGATAAAAAGATGGTCTCATGGGAAAAAAAAACATCCTTTTGACTCTACGTCTTATTGTGGGCATGTTTATCCATGTTTACTCATTTCGGTTTCAGTGAAGGAAAGGAAAAAAGTGCATAACATACGAGCTTAAGTAAATGAACAGGTTTGAGGAGAAATAATGAAAAGACAAAATTTATTAAGCATTACAAAAGACAAGAGAGCTATGATCGCCTCTGTCCTGACGGGACATGGCACAGAAAGAAGAAGGAAAGAAAAAAAGAAAGAGAGGGGGAGAAAAGATAGAGAAATGATAAAACTCTCATACGTTAAATGTATACTTCAGTGAAAGGGAAAAACTTGTTAATTTTTAATTTTTTGCATTTTGTACCCCCTTACTTCTTTAAATAATGACCTACATTAATATTTATGATGCAATATCTGGTTAAAGTTCAATTCAAATATTTAATATTCATTAAACATGATGACATATCCAAAAATTCAAATAGGAATATTTTGAAATTTTTACAGAGCCTGCCAGTTAAATATTATTTTGGAAAGTAAAAAAGTTGACTGAAATATATTGGAAAATGTTCAGGCTTTTATTTGAAATCAAGAAAACATGAAAGACATCAGTCTAACACTTATCCTACTGGTTTGAGTTTAAAATTACCCTTTTTTTCTATATATCTATATTATTGTTATATACCATACCTACGAACACTAATGGGTATCTCCCAATCTTCATAAATCATAAATATGTTGGACACTATTGTAAGTGGGGGTAATATGCTGTCTAAGTAGTCCACCACTAGCAGTGGTTTATCTACTTCATGCCGCTGGTGAGTATTATATTTGTTGAGGTTATAAAGATTACCATTTTATTTCCAACCGCAGTTTTGGTTATTCCTCATTCAGTAACCCTTTCTAGGTTACAACAACTATAAAAATGCATTGCAAATGATATTTACTACAAAAATGCATTGCAAATGATTTTTACTATAAAAATGCATTGCAAATGATATTTACTACAAAAATGCATTGCCAATGATTTTTACTACAAAAATGCATTGCCAATGATTTTTACTACAAAAATGCATTGAAAGTGATTTTTACTATAAAAATGCATTGCCAATGATTTTTACTATAAAAATGCATTGCCAATGATTTTTACTATAAAAATGCATTGCCAATGATTTTTACTATAAAAATGCATTGCCAATGATTTTTACTATAAAAATGCATTGCCAATGATTTTTACTATAAAAATGCATTGCCAATGATTTTTACTATAAAAATGCATTGCAAAGGATTTTTACTATAAAAATGCATTGCCAATGATTTTTACTATAAAAATGCATTGAAAGTGATTTTTACTATAAAAATGCATTGCCAATGATTTTTACTATTGTTATATACCGTACCTATGAACACTAATGGGTATGTCCAAATCTTCATAAATACATTGGACACTATTGTAAGGGGGTGTAATATGCTGTCTAAGTAGTCCACCATTAACAGTGGTTTACCTACTTCACGTCACTGGCGAGTATTTATCAGTAACTTTTTCTAAGTTACAAAAATTTTCTATTTAGCGTAGTTCTGACACTTGATTGGATGATCAAAGCCAACTTAGATGTCTATTTTTTAATTCTGACCTTGTGTTTCCTCACCTACCACTTTATCATTGGAAAAAAGGAGTAACACTTTGCTTTTGAAAGTTTCTTAAAAATCATTTAATCACCAGTCACTTACCATCAGCTGAAGAAGCACAACATTGTGTTGAAACACGAAAGATATTGTGTAGCAATTTCAACATGTTTTTCTTCTAATCTCTTGTAATTAAAATAATAATATATTGCTCTACTTTGTTATTTGGATATATCTAAACTGTAGTTATAAACTACCAGCAAAATGAAAATTGCAATGAAATATATTGGCAACAAAATTTGAACATTAAGGAAAATTTTTATTTTGCCATATATGACAGGGTGCTGAAAAGTTTCATTTTTATTTTAACATCGATGAATGCATGCTAAAAAGTTCTCAGCCCAAACCTCTTCACAAAATGTGACCAAAAGACCAAACATTAGATATTTTTTAGAAAAGCTTCTTGGTTGGGTTCAGAACTTTCCAGCAACACTTTGAATTAAGAGAGTTCTCTGAAGGTCATATTTGAGAGGGCAATTCAGTTCTCGAAACAAGTGAGTACTTTAAGCAGTTCCACTTAAAATTTCTTTACCATTTTATAACTGACCTTTAGAGAGCAATATAGAAACTGAGGAAGAAAAAAGTTTCCTAAAATAAAATAAAAAATATATAGTTTTCTATAATAAAAATAACAGTTTTTATAAAAATTAATTTCCTATAAAAAACTGTTTTACTCTAACAAAAAAGTTTTTCCTCTAATAAACAATTTCCTATAATAAAAATACATATTTTTCTTAACTATAATAAAAATACATATTTTTCTTAACTATAATAAAAATACATATTTTTCTTAACTATAATAAAAATACATATTTTTCTTAACTATAATAAAAATACATATTTTTCTTAACTATAATAAAAATACATATTTTTCTTAACTATAATAAAAATACATATTTTTCTTAACTATAATAAAAATACATATTTTTCTTAACTATAATAAAAATACATATTTTTCTTAACTATAATAAAAATACATATTTTTCTTAACTATAATAAAAATACATATTTTTCTTAACTATAATAAAAATACATATTTTTCTTAACTATAATAAAAATACATATTTTTCTTAACTATAATAAAAATACATATTTTTCTTAACTATAATAAAAATACATATTTTTCTTAACTATAATAAAAATACATATTTTTCTTAACTATAATAAAAATACATATTTTTCTTAACTATAATAAAAATACATATTTTTCTTAACTATAATAAAAATACATATTTTTCTTAACTATAATAAGAATATAAATGTTTTTTAACCATAATAAAAATATAAATGTTTTTTTAACTATAATAAAAATATAAATGTTTTTTTAACTATAATAAAGATATAAATGTTTTTTAACTATAATAAAGATATAAATGTTTCTTAACTATAATAAAGATATAAATGTTTCTTAACTATAATAAAAATAGAAATGTTTCTTAACTATAATAAAAATAGAAATGTTTCTTAACTATAATAAAAATAGAAATTTTTCTTAACTATAATAAAAATAGAAATTTTTTAAACTATAAAAAAATAGAAATTTTTTAAACTATAATAAAAATATAAATATATTATTATTGCTATTATTATTACTATATATTAGGGTGGATCAAAAGTATTTTCATTTTTTATAGACATTAATTCTAAATCTTATTTCATATACACATCTAAAGACTACATATGATTCCACTATATTATTATTGCTATTATTACTATATATATTAGGGTGGATGGAAAGTATTTTTATTTTTTATAGACATTTATTCTAAAGCTTATTTCATATAAACATCTGAAGACTGTGACTCCTCTATATTATTTTTATTGTTATTATTTGAACAAATGCTTCAATTGAAAATAAAAAATGAATTTTAGCAAGAAGTAATAATGAAAAAAAGCATTTTCTTTTCTTAAATAACAAATAATTACAATCATTTGTTGGGGGGTTACCTGATATATGACTAAGCCAAATGAGAGGTCAAGGATTACATGAATGGGTTGATAGTCTAAAAAAAATTTGTGCACCCTTGCATTAAACTATTATTATTTTTATTATTATTATTATTATTATTTGAGATCATCTTTGAAATTTGGGTATTTCAGCCAGGTGATAGTGGTCATATCTCAGCCCTTACCCACAGGTTAAAGATGTAACACACGAGCTATTCCAAGCAGCACTACCACCTGCAAGAATTTCAGCTATCCATAAATCATCCTGCCAGGCAAAAAGGATTCTTGAAAATAGTCCAAAATACACCAACTACAAAAGGGACAACTTGAATTGCTACTTGGTACATTACTATTATTGTCTACAAAAGAGTCTGGAACAGCAAATATCTGAAGAATGGCACTAAGATTAGCATCTATAGAACTGTTGTACTCACCACCCTGCTGTATAGCTCCAAGTCATGGGTAACCTACTGCCACCACCTACAACTCTTTGAGTGCTTCCATCAGCGCTGTCTCTGTACCAGCCTCAACATTCACTGTAGTGACTACGTCACCCATGTTGAGGTCCTCGAACAGGTGAAAATCACCAGCATTGAGGCCAAGTTGCTGAAGTCATAGCTACACTGGACAGGGCACATATCCATAATGGGGGAACCATCACCTGCTCAAGATAGCCCTGTATGGTGTACTCTCCACTGGCCACTGTAACAGGGGGGCACCAAGGAAGCATTATAAGGAATCTCTCAAGAGGTTTCTCGGTACTTACCACATTGACCATCGTCAGTGGTCAACACTTTCTACTGACCATCAAGCCTGGTGCCGCACTGTCCACCAGGCTGTCTCCACCTTTGAGGACTCTCATAGGGCCAACCTGAAGGAGAAACGCCATGGGAGAAAGGAGTGGAAAGCCTCAGCAGTTATACCAGACCAGACCTTTAATGGTAGTCGCTGCGGACAGATTTACCTGTTCCATATTGGCCTAGTTAGCCATCAGAGTGCCTGCAGTCGGCGTGGACAGCCCACTGGATAAATCTTCGTTTGTGAAGCCAAGAAGATTATTATTACTACTACTACTACTAGTAGTGTATCCATGCTGTCAAAAATGAGAGGTTATTTTTCATCTTAACCTCGTAATATATTTACACTATTTACATTTGGACTATTGTCTTCATCTTTGCCACTAATAAAGAAAGCAAAAACAAATGACAGCAAATCTTCAAACACAGCAGCAGCAGTTAAAACATGATAGCCAACTGCAGTTAAGGTCAGGTTTAAGTGTCCAAGTTGGCTTAGTAAGACCATTGCTTTGTGAATTTTATTTGGACAGATTATTAAAATGTCTAAGGGAAGTAATCACTCATAAATTTACAAACTTAAGTTGATTAACTCACTTTCCATTACAGATGGGACAGGAAATATATATAAATAAATATAGAGTGATAATTATTATATGGTTTGATTATTAATGCATAGCAACCTTAGGTATTATGTAATTTTTATTCTAAGTGTTTGTCACTTTTTAGATTATTCTTGCCATTCCTAAGAAATTTGTTTTCTGAAACAATTTCATTGGAAAATAAATGCCAGTTTTCTTATATCCTGGCTATGATGATAAACTACATCCATGTTCTGGGTAAGACAATAAACTACGTCCAACAGCAAGGCCTCTGATCAGGAGGTTTTGAGGAGCATGGAACTGTCTCTTAATTGCTGTTGTTCCCAGGTCTACCCTGACCCAGGGTGGTAGCACTGTAAGGGTCCCAGCTATGGGCAAACAGTTAACACCCCCCCAAACTGGGGTCAAAACATTATGAAAGTGAAAAAATAGGTTTTCTACCAGAAATACATTGTAAAAAAATTATTACCAGTAATATATTTTTGAAAAGAAAAAAAATATATTACCAGCAATACATTTTTTTTGAAATAAAAAAAATAACCAGCAATAAAAATTTTTTTGCATTAAATAACCCATTGAGGTTGATATGCCGTAAAACAACCCAAACCAGTTTTCTTAATCCATGCCTCTATTCCGTCAGTGACTGTACCAAGTGCACCAATGACAATTAGTATGACTGTGACCACATTCAACTCACAAAGCCTTTTAAGTTTTTTTTTGTTTGTTTTTTTACTAATGTTCACCTAATACAAGGCCTAAGAGCCACTCAAAGTAAAAGGTTACTGTGGGGACTTATATTAGTGTAAGACAGAATAAGTATTAGAAGCATAGAGTTGAAGCAGATTTTAGAAGCAATCGGAAACCAAATCCTAAACAGGAAACAAGGAATAAACATCTACACCTGTTAAAAAGATTGGGGAGAAGTGTCAACAGGACAATAGGTGAACCTATCTACTCCTATTGAGTTCAAACTTCAATGGGTCAGAGTTTGTTACTTTCTCTTCCTTTTGCTCTATCCTTGTATTAAAAGAAAATGATGAGTCAATGATTAACCCTTCTTTTTCTATTTCGTTTTCCACCAATACATCCAGTTTTCTTATCTGTTTGTATTAAAGAAATGTTATTCTAAGTCTCTTTTTCATTTGTGAGGAAATTGTAAAGAATTCACTGCCATATCAGAGTACTGATATTATATAACAGTTCAGTAGTCTTTTCTTTGTTTCTCTTGCTCCAAGTCTCTTCTTTATCTACGAGGAGATTGTCCAGCATTCAGATATTACATAACAGTTCAGTACTCTTTTCTGTGTTTCTGTTGCTTCAAGTGCCTTCTTCATCCGTGATGAGATTGCCCCCCATTCACTGCCATATAGGTGGACTGATATTACGTAACAATTCATCAAACTTTTCTTTGTTTCTGTTGTTTCTAGACTCTTCATCTGTGAGGAGATTGCCCAGCATTCACTGCCATATAGGAGGACTGATATTACGTAACATTTCAGTAGTCTTTTCTTTCTTGTTGAAGTCTCTTCTTCATCTGTGGGGAGATTGTCCAGCATTCACTGCCATATAGGAGGACTGATATTATATAACAGTTCAGTACTCTTTTCCTTGTTTCTGTTGCTTCAAGTCTCTTCTTCATCTGTTAGGAGATTGTCCAGTATTCACTGCCATATAGGAGGACTGATATTATATAACAGTTCAGTACTTTTTGTTTCTGATGGTCCCAGTCACCTCTTCACCTGTGAGGAGATTGTCCAGCACTCACCACCATATAGGATAACTTATATTACATAATAGTTCAGTACTCTTTTCTTTGTTTCTATTAAAATTTTCTTGTTTCTTAATACTGTGAGAGAGAAGAATGCCAAAAAAAAAAATGGACACTCTGGTACAAATATACAAAGCCCAATATATCCATCATGATGCCCAGTCTGATAAGTGTATACCAAGTACATACATAACAGCCAATGTGTATTATATGGTTTAAATAACAGAAAAGACTGTGTTCTATAGCCTTTGGTTGCAGCTAGCCCAGGAGAAGGAATCTAAAATCATGGAGAATATAATGAGAAACCATTTTACTATCTTCCGCAACAAGATAGAGCTATACCCAGATAAAAGAAGTCTGTATAGAGTTATTATCACCTACATCCTGAAGGAAAATGTTACTTAAAAAAACGAGAAAAAGAAAGGCTTGGAGAATTTAACCTTCACGAGACACAATGAAGCCAAGAAAAGCTGTGAGTAACTTACTTGACAGGTTTGTGTAAATGAATGGAAGAACAACTACTACACAGAAATGGAGTATAAAAAAATAAAGTATTGTTGAAAGAACAAAAAACAGGACGTTGTGGAGAGCCATGATTATCAAAATCTTGAAGAGACAGAAACACTGAAAAAAAGAGAAGCAAAAAGTATGAGGCAATAACAAAGAGAGATCATAAAGAAGTAAGTCTTGCTAAAAGCAATAAAATGTAGGAAGTAGTGGAGAGCCATCAAAGCCTATGAGCTAAACTGCCATGGGACACATCAAAGGCCAGAGAAAAAGCAATGAGCAACCTAATTGACAATTTTGAATAAATGGATGAAAGATCAAATATAACAAATAGAGATATAAAGACAAAAATTATATGCAGAACAACACTTAGCTGGATGCTGTGGAGAGCTATGATTACTCAGATCCTGAAGAGATGACACACTGAAAGCAAGAGAAGCAGAGAAAACCAATGACAAGTTTGAGTAAATGGATGGAAGAACAAGTATCACTAAGAAACATATAACAGAGAAAATATAACTGAAAGGAAAAAAATGAATGGAAGCTGTGGAGAGCCATGGTCACCTATAGGCTAAAGTGATACATGAAAGGCAAGAGAAGAGGAAAGCAATAAGATACTTGATAAGTTAGAGCAAACAGAGCCAAGGCCAAACACCATTTAGAGATGGAAGGGAGATAAAGGTGGACGTATTGTTGGGAGCAGCAAATGTCTGGAAGCTGTGGAGAGCCATGATTATCCGCACACATATTCCTACTCTTAAATTAAAATGTTACAGATGAAGTTTTAAGGAGAATACAGACTACAAAGAAACTTTTTCTAACAATCTGAAAGAGACAGCTGAAATCTTGCAGAAAAGATGAGAAAAGATGGCTTGGAGAATTTAATACTCAAAGGCAAGGGAAGTAGAGAAAACCAACGAGAAACCTACTTGACAAGTCTGAACAAATGGATGGAGAAACAAGTACCCCAAAGAGATGGAGATGACATAATGGATAAAACACTGTTGAGAGCAACAAATGACAGGAAGCTATGGAGAGCCATGATCACCCAAATCAATACAGGGCACACTGAGGGCTAGAGAAGCAGAGAAAATAATTCAGAAACCTACTTAACAAGTCAGAATGAATGAATAGAAGAACATGTGTTTTTTTATTTTTTATGGCTTACCAACCCTTTGTGAGTTATTTAAAGCAAAAACATGTCTTGGATAGTAGAATAAGTTATTTTTTTGTGAAACTTTTTGAGAATAATATTTTATCCAGATATTAGTCATACTATTTATCCAAAGGGCATTTGCAAAAAGGGTAAGTCAAGTATGACAAAGAGGAAGGGGTCATAGAGAACAAAGTATGGTTGAAAGCAACAAAATACAGGAAGCTGTGAAGAAACATGACCGCCCATGTTCTGGTAGAATAGAGCATGTAGGAAGTTATTTTTACAAAAAGGTCATTAGAATTCTTTCACCCTTATTCAACTCCAACTTGAAATTTATTCTGTGTTCTTGTGACTAAGATTAGTGAAGTATCTGTGCGCTCTGCTATGAACCCAAATGTACGTCTCTGACCTTGTCACCAAAATCAGCGCAGTATCCATGCGCTCTGCCATGGACTCAAGTGTGCATCTCCGACCTTATCGCCAAGATCAGTGCAGAATTCACGCCCTCTGCCATGGACCCAAGTGTGCATCTGACCTTATTGCCAAAATCAGTGCACATTTGTGCACTCTGCCATGGACCCATGTGTGCATCTCTGACCTTATTGCCAAGATCAGTGCAGCATTCACGTGCCCTGCCATGGACCCAAGTGTGCATCTTTGACCTTATCACCAAGATCAGTGCAGCATCCATGCACTCTGCCATGGACCCAAGTGTGCATCTCTGACCTTCTGACTAAGATCAGTGTAGTATCTGTGAACTCTGCCAAAGATCCAGAAGTATTTCTCTGGTCTTCTAACATCAGTCTCGTGTCTGACTTTACAAGTTAATTCTATCATGCTGCTCAAGTAGAAGAACTCTGGTGTAGTGCGTATGTCAGTTGCCTTGTTACCTCCAGGTTGGGAGTTCAAATCAGAGCAGAATTAACTTGTCAATTTATATATTCATTTGTTTTATGACATTAAAATGTTACAGACAAAAAAACATGCAAATACACATTGTATTAATACAGATTTTTTCTGAACAATATGTGGAATAATGAAAAGACTTCATTTGTGAACTTCGTTATCAATTGACCATTTTTAAATAAAAGCTTTTATTGCTTCAGATGAAAAAAAGAGCCGTTCTATTTCCTCCACATTTTGAAAAACACAATCAATGAAAAAATTTTGATATCTGCTTATAACATTTAATCAAAAATCAATAATGAAAAAAAAACTTAATCAGTGTGAACAACAAAAAATCAATCAATATTTTTATGGTGAATTTTTTTTAAATGAAGAGCCATCATTATTATTATTATATGCTCATCTTGGTTTTTATACTCCTGAGGTTTCAACTGTCATACCCTCTGGCCTTCTTCAGGTGTCTGTTGCTGTACTCAATAACCTTCTCAGATTTTCAAACTTTTTTTATACTAAAGTTCAAACAGAGTCACTCAGTATAGATGGTTACTGTTAAAATAGCTATGATGAACGAGGTGTGTGATACAAGTGAGAGGTGGTAAGAGGTGAAGATTATGAGGATAGATAATGATTGAATTTCGACTTGAAAAGGTTAAGACTGTAGCATTCAGGAAAGCATCGATGCAGGAGTTTTCATCTGAAAAGTAGCAGTGGAATTTCCTTCTGATGTTTGGAACATGGGGGGGAAAAAGTGTGATTTGACTCTGTGAGAGTGGCATAGCATATCCTAGCAATAAAATTTAGAACTGGTGGAAGTAAAGAATGGAGCCTATCTCAACATTTGCCATGGAAATAATGACAGAGTAGTGACAGACTCACAAAGTTATGGAAAGAAATTGTAGAATGGAAACTAAGTCATCCCCAACAATCCTGAGTAAACAATTTTGAACTTGATCAAGGCTAGAAAGGGCAGGTTGAGTCACACTAGCTCTTGACTGGACCCTCACTACAGATAGTTGAATGTTTTCATTGTATCTTTCATGCTTTGGTGATATTTCATATAGGTTATTAATCAGTTTTATTCACCTTTGTGTTGCGTGAATAATAGCAATGTCAAACAGATGTTAAAGTAGAGACAACAGCTAGCATTCTGTCACTACTTTACAATCACATGTCCACATAGATTTATTAAAGCGGAAGTAATTTTAAAAAACAACACTCAAATAGTCATGACCAAAGGGCAACATTCAAACAGTCACGACCAAAGGGCAACATTCAGACAGTCACGACCAAAGGACAACATTCAGACAGTCACGACCAAAGGACAACATTCAGACAGTCACGACCAAAGGACAACATTCAAACAGTCACAACCAAAGGGCAACATTCAAACAGTCACGACCAAAGGGCAACATTCAGACAGTCACGACCAAAGGACAACATTCAGACAGTCACGACCAAAGGACAACATTCAAACAGTCACGACCAAAGGACAATATTCAGTCATGACTATTGAAACAGTTATGACCAAAGAGTAGAATCCAAACAGTCATGACCAAAGGACAACATTCAGTCATGACCATTGAAACAGTTATGACCAAAAGGCAACATTCAGTCATGACCAAAGAGCAACATTCAGTCATGACCATTGAAACAGTTATGACCAAAAGGCAACATTCAGTCATGACCAAAGAGCAACATTCAAACAGTTATGATCAATGGAAAACATTCCATCAGTGTAGCAAACGAAAATGCAAACTATAAAATGTTTGTAAAAATTTAAAAAAGGAAAAATTTTAATAAAACATTTACAGCAAAAAAGAAAGAAGTTACATACTCTAGCTAAATGAAAGAAACCAGCAACAGGTGAAACAGACTGGCCAATATTGACCGATATGAAATATATCCAAAGATTGGAAGTGTAATGAAAACAATGGATTGAATAAATTGTTTAGGATTCCAATCAAGTTCCAGAATACAACAACAGGCACCTGAAGAAGGCTGGAGAGAACTAATGTCGAAATGTTGCATCTATAACAACCAAAATTGGTATGCTGAGCACAGTCATATCAAGATGATCCAAACAGTCACAATCCTCCTTAAGGGTATGTACAGGTAGTGTTATGGCTATTGGCGTCAATGGTGATCTCCGCAAGCCAAGTTTAAATTCAGGATTAGTCTGGTGCATTCATTTCAGCACAAATGCTCTTGGGCAAGCTATAAATCTATCTCTCATCCCTTCACTGCTAGGCATAGATTAAATTGGAGTATAGTTTAGTCTATCCAGCCTTGGCTGGCAGCCAGTCTAAGAGAAGAAAAATTGAATTTGAAACCATAGAGAAGACAACAGGAAAGCACTCCACTATATTTGTCAAGAATACATGGTAGTTCACAGATGGTAAATAAAAGGAAGCCATATTCACTTACTTCCTAAAGGACCATAGTATAACGAAATAAAATAAAGAAACAAACATAAGTTGTGTAAAATATTCTTAAAAATTTCCCAAACATGGTTTAATATTAATAATTTACAGAAAACATTGGCAAAGGTCATAAGCATTTAGCACATGGACAAATGCATTGTCACCATCCCAAAAGAAAAAATAATATATACATACATGAATACATTGGCTACTTTTAGCGAATAGGGTACAACACTGACTTATCTTAAAAAGTGAGTAACATAATGGATATCAATACAAAGTAGAATTTATTCTCTTTCTTCTCCTCTAACAATGCATAAATTGAATAAACTGTCTAGCCTTGGCTGCTAGTCAGTCTACGACAGTGGTTCTCAAATGTTTTCTCTGGGCTGCATTTTCAGAATTAAAATTTGCTTACTCCCCACTAAATTTTATGTGATAAAATGTACATTTAAGAAAAAAAAAAAAAAAAAAAAAAAAAAAAAACAGAAAGAGGGTTAAAGGGAGATAATCGTAGATTCAAAATCAGAACATTATCATTGATAACTCTCTCCTCCAATTTGCGGACCCTAGTTACTATATTTTTAATACTTGATATAATGCAAAAATATCACAATGATAAAATCAGTCAATAATTATTTATAACTATTTATACTGGGACTCGTGCATACAATTACGAGTAATATTTTAAATTTTGAAATCATATTTATTTTTGGCATATGAATTTTTTGAAACTGTTTCTAAATCTTTGACTGTCTTTCAATCATTCCGCCTCACCTGCTACCTGTTTCTGCCACACCTTTCAGGCATGCTGTACTATTTGGAAACCACTGGTCTAGGAGAAGGACAACTCTGATCGATTCATTCATTTTTATGTCTTATCAACCCTTTGCTGATTATTTAATATGAGAATCACAAAACTTTATTGTGACTATAAAAAACTGAGATTTTAAACGTATATATTCGCATTTTATATACAAATATATTGAAACTAAGATGAATTCGTTACATTCCTTTAAATACGCATATACCCTTAGGAAACCAGCTCTTCTTTCCCCAGCTATGGGTTAAATAGTAGGAATGGTATCGGGGAAAAATCATTATCTCAAAAAAAAAAAAAAAACTGTTAATGCAATATCCACTCTCAAAGAAAAAGAAGAATCTTTCTTACAATCCAAAAAATGTTTCATCCTAAACTACAAATGGTCGATAAGCCGTCAAAAACCAAATAAATCCATCAACGTAATGTGCGACGTGACTTTTGTCATAACACTAACAGACAATATCATCAACAAATATCTTTAAGATATCTGTAAAATGTAAGAATTCTTTGGAGATAATAGTGATTTACTAATACAAGTCCTACTAATTAACTCATAACTGGGGAGAAGAGGTACATCCATACCTTTCTCAAGGGTATTTGAGCATAGGTGATTATAAAGAACCTGACTGGAATTGGAACTCAACTCTCACAATTTGTAATTCCAAATCATTATGCATTACACTGACTGCACATCCAAGTTTAAATTGAAATATCCAAGTGTTCACCATTGCGGTTACTGATCAGGGTCAACATTGCTTAACTTCGGTAGTCTTATAGGAACCTGTGTTTCAATATGATAACAATTCTGAATACAAATACACACATATTAGACTAATAAAGAAGTGCGCTGTCACTATCCTAAAAGCATAAATATTAATACATACATCAGGTTACTTTCTCAAATTTAGTACAAGACTGATTTATCTAGAAAAGGGTCTTTAATTTTTATACAAAGATTAGCTGAACCTTAGGAATAACACCAAACTTACTTCAGCCAAAATGGAACCATTTGACACCTAGCAATTATAGCAACAGATTTCACTAAGCTAATATAAAAGAGGATATACGAGTAGCATAATGGTTCACTAACCATTATGCTACTCGTATATCCTACATGGGAAATGGACTGAGTGTACTGCGTTCAAGTTCTGGTTTGGTCACTTCCTTCTTTTTTGTTTTTAATCATTTTACCCCAAGAAAGGTGATACAGCCACTAAAATGTAAAGGGCTACCGATTCTAAAAGAATATGAGAAAAAAAATCATTATTAAAGAAAGAAGACAATAAAAGAACAAGAATTAGAGAGAGACAGAAGATTGACGCTGCATTTAAGTTTTTGAGGATTGCAGTTGATAGGAAAGCAAGAATGCAGAAGAGTGATCTTGCAAGGGAGAAGACCAAGTCATTGACTCAATGTCAGGAATAAGACCAAAATTTCTCAGGAAAGTTATTCATTTTTTTCTCTTCCTTCTCCTCCAATTATGAGTAAATTGACTGAACTTTCTTGCATTTGATGGCAACCAATCCAGGAGAAGAAAAACTATGAATTCAAAACTATAGAGAAGGAAATGAGACAGACTCTACTATCTTTCCCAAGAACACATGGCAAATCCCAAATAATGAAGAAAGGGAAACTGGAGAGCCGTAATCACTGATGTCCCAAATGGACATAACATTCCCCACCCCCACCCCACCAAAAAAAATTAGGTTAAATAAATCTAAATCACTAGCCTTGTTTGGCAGCTAGTTTAGGAGAAGGACAACTAATAAACATGGAAAAGGTAATAGGAAACCACTATATTTCTGAAGGAATCATGGCAATTCTTAGATAACAGTAAAAAAAAAAAAAAAGGGAACTGTGGAGAGCCATGATCACCAATGTCTTAATTGGACAGTGTTAAACCAGAAAGAGATTGAGATCCCCATCATTGGGTGGCAGACTGATTAAAATGACAACTTTGAATTCATAAGGATGGAAAAGACAATAGAAAACTACTCCAGCTTTCTGAAAGAGTGATAATAATTCCCAGATAACAAAGAAAAGGAAACTGTAGAGAGCCATGATCGCTAATTTCTTAAAAGAATATTGCAATAAACCAGAAAAAAAAAATGGTTTAAACTGATCGAAATCGCCAGACTTAGTTGTCAGCTAGTCTAGGAGAAGGACAACTCATAAACATAGAAAAGGCAACAGGAAATAAAGAAAAGGAAATAGGAAACCACTATCTTTCCCAACAAGCCATGACAATTTACAGATAACAATAAAGAAAAGGAAACTGTGGAGAGCCATGATCACAGATGTCCTAATTGAACATGGCATTAAACCATTAAAAAATCTATGGTTTAAATAGTTATATAGAAATAAGTGTCACTGTTGACACTGGAGATCACCATTTCTATTCTATCCTCTATTACTAAACAGATCACTATTTCTACACTATCCTCTATTACTATACGGTTCACGAGTCTATTCACTATATTGTTTCTCTATACTAATCACTATACAGATTACTATATGGTTCACTATTCAGTGGTTACTTTTCGAGCAAGTATTATCAAGCAAGTACTATTTGAAGGCATCTGACACCAGTATTGTTCAGCGGCATTAGTATAGTTGTATCTGTGATAATAAAGTCTCTACTACGACAAGCATTATTAAAGTGACAACAAGTATTCATTGACATTATAAAAGTGGCAATGAATGTTCATTGACATCACAAATAGATTGAAATCTTTAAACTTGGTTGGCAGCCAGTCTAGGAGAAGAACAACTCTGAATTCATAATCATGGAAATGGCAATAGGAAACCACTTCACTATCTTTCCAAAAGTGTCATGGCAATTCACAGATAAAAATAAAGAAAAGGAATCTGTGGGGAGCCATGAACACTAATGTCTTAAATGAACATAGCATTAAACCAGAAAAAAAAATTATGGTAGTATGGTAAAGTAGTCCACTACTAGCAGTGGTTTACCTACCCCATGCTGCTGGCGAGTATTGTATTTTGCTGAAATCTCTCAACTTGGGCATCAAGCAGTCTAGGAAGAGGAAAACACTGAAGTCAAAACCGTGGTGAAGGCAATGAGAAATGACTCCACTATCTTTCCAAAGAACGCTTGACAAATCACAGATCATGAAGAAAAGGAAATTGTGGAGAGCTGTGAACACCTATGTTCTGAAGGGACATGACATTTTTGGAAAAACAAAAAAATAAAACTATTACATACCATACCTATGAAAACTAATGGGTATGTCCCAATCCTTATAAATACGTTGGACACTATTGTAAGTGGGGGGTAATATGCTATCTAACTAGTCCACCACTAGCAGTGGTTTACCTACTTAACACCGCTGGCGAGTATTGTATTTTGTTGATGTTATAAAGAGTACCATTTCATTCCCAACCTTCGATTTTGGTTATTCCTCATTCAGTAACCCTTTCTAAGTTACAACAACTATAATAATGCATTGCCAATGATTTTTACTATAAAAATGCATTGCCAATGATTTTTACTATAAAAATGCATTGCCAATGATTTTTACTATAAAAATGCATTGCCAATGATTTTTACTATAAAAATGCATTGCCAATGATTTTTACTACAAAAATGCATTGCCAATGATTTTTACTACAAAAATGCATTGCCAATGATTTTTACTATAAAAATGCATTGCCAATGATTTTTAATATAAAAATGCATTGCCAATGATTTTTACTATTAAAATGCATTGCCAATGATTTTTACTATTGTTATATATCGTACCTATGAACACTAATGGATATGTGCCAATCTTCATAAATACACTGGACACTATTGTAAGTGGGAGTAATATGCTAAGTAGTCCACTACTAGCAGTGGTTTACCTACTCCATGCTGCTGGCGAGTATTGTATTTTGTTGATGTTATAAAGATTACCATTTTATTTCCAACCTCCATTTTTGGTTATTCCTCATTCAGTAATTTTTTATAGGTTAAAACAAAAATAAATCATCTTTTCATTTGATTTCCCACTTATCCGCCCCACCTCTTCAAAATCATATGGGTCAGTGGCTGAAATATTTTGTCTCCTCAACCAGAAATTGAACTGTATATTTCCTGTTTCCCATCTTTCTCATAATTATTCTGATTTAATTCATTTTCTCTTTCTTTCTCGGAGATTTTAAGTGGATAAGTATTAAAATTATTCCAAGATGACTGATTGCAGAATCCTTCACTGGCCACTTTTCTCCCACCACCTTTCTTCCCATCGACATCTTCAACCCATTTTCCCCTCACATATTCCAGGAATGATAATGCGAAGCAGTTAATACTATCAACAACTTTCTTTTTCTATCTTTTTCTTTTTGCAGTTGTTGATACATCTGTCGACAGAGTAGACAACAGAAGGCCTCTTTAGCAGAATCAAATTGGCTTCATTCAGATGAGATGTGTGTATTCTTTCTGTATGGAAACACTTCTACAAATTATTATGACATTGCATAACTCTTTGAAGAAGTTCATGCTTATCTGTCAATAGAATCACTGATCTATTATTCAATGAATTTGAAAATAGATTTTTATTGTTGCTAATACACCTCTACCATTAAACGACACTGCAAGCAAAAGGAACCGTCCAATGTGCAAATTACAAACTAGAGATAACAAAATCATCCAAGTACAACAATTTAAATATCTGGGAAGTATTTTAACAGACAACACTAAAATCAGAAGGCACATTGAGATAGCAAAAGATGACTTCTAAAAGCTAAGCAAAGTATTAAGAAATAGAAAAAAAATCATATTATTATAGATTCTGGCAAGAAAAATTGTGAATTATTTTTCTAGCAGCAGACCTAGCTATTGATTCTTTATCCACGTCAGCAGAAAACGGTAGCCCAAGAAGGTGCAGTGAGCTGCTCTCCTGGAGGTTAGCATCAGCCATGATTTCGAAAGGCTGAAAAGGGTTTTAAAATTAAAAGAGAGCAGTTTAATTTTGGAGACATTAAAATTAACAAGCCATTTCTTGTCCCAGTTAACAAAAAAATTATAGGTCCTTTTTTTTAGATCAGTTGACAATTTGACCTTATTGAACTGATCAGATATGCCTTCTATCAACTGTCATCTGCATGAGAAGGAAACTACAAAAACTCCTACAAAAGCTAGTGAAAGAAAGCAAGAAGAAAGAATGCATGGTTGTTAGCAAAAGGAACAGCCCAACATGCAAATTACAAATTGGGGATATCAAAATCAAATGAGTACAATAAATATCTGGGAAGTGTTCTAACAGAGGACAGAAAGTACAACACTAAAATCCAAAGATGCATTGGGATAGCCAAAGATGCCGTTGAAAAACTAAGCAAAGTATTAAGAAAGGACAATCGCCTCACAGATGAAGAAGAGACATGGAGCAACAAAGTAAAGAGTACTGAACAGTGATGTAATATCAGTCCTCCTATATGGCAATGAATGCTGGACAATCTCCTCACAGATAAAGAAGAGACTTGAAGCAACAGAAACATAGAAAAGAGTCAGTCACTTATGTACCATGCATGATACACACTTAAGCATCATGTATCTTATCAAGACTGATGAAGCAGATTTTTTCCCACAGTAGGTTGCCATTTCTTTCTGCAGTAGACCAGTTGCCATCCAAGGCTATAGAACCCTATTTTAGCTGGGGGGAGAAGAAGAGGATTCCCAAGGGTATTAGCACATAAGTGAATGTAATGGATTCGACTGGAATTTGAACTCAGCTCTCCGATTCCTCAATCCGTGCCGCTATCCATTACTCCATCGTGCCTCCCACTGAACTGTTATGTAATATCAGTCCTCCATTATGGCAGTGAATGTTGGACAATCTCCTCAAAGATGAAGAGACTTGAAGCAACAGAAATAGGGTTCTACAGAAGGATGCTGAGGATGCCATAGACTAAACATGTGAGAAACAACAAAGTTTTAGAAGAAAAAAACTCTTATACTTTGAATCAGAAAGAGATAACTGAAATTTCTAAGGTACATAATGAGGAAAGAGGGCTTGGAAATTTTGATACTCACAGGTCAGATTGAGGGCAAGAGGGACAGAAGAAAACAAAACATAACCCGTGCCTAGTAAGTTTGAGTAAACGGATGGTCGAACAACAGTTAGGAGAGATAACAAAAAGACGAAATATATGAAGAGATACAAAGGACAGGAAATTGTGGATGTGTCACATAGAAGTCAATAAAAACATACAATACCCAAGAAAAACATGTGTATCCATCTCTTCTTCCCCCAGCTAAGGTTTAATAGCAAAACAGACTGAGATCTTGAGTGGCTTGATCATTGCTTACAGCAGTGTCAGACTGGCCAGGGTGATAGCTTGCCTAATGATAAATGGGTACCTTATATATAAAGTTGTAGCTTCTGTGCCTGTTATCAAACTCCTTCTAGGTTTTTGGAGACAGACCTCTATAACCATATATATTCTGAAACTAGATTACCCAGAGTACTTGGATAAGTATATTTCATTTTGATCAAAGGGGATCCTCGGGGGACAAACCCCTCACTGAATTTTTTTTTCCCTTAGATTTAAATTAAATTTAAATTTGAACAAGGGAATGATTCCTATCCAAAATATAGAAGGAGAAAGCCAGAAGATGGAGGTCACATCAGCAAGATCAAAATAAGGCTATATGGATGTCAAGATGAGCAAGAAATCATCAATCAGTGGATAGTACCTTACAATACATATTTGTTGTGACAATTCAACTGTCATATCAATGTCGAAATCAGCTCACCAATTCATTCAATCAAGTATTGCATCAAATACATATCGAATGAGTTCAAATCAACCTGTTTTTGCACAAACCCCCTGCTGAAAATTTTTTTTCTGTTTGATTTAAATTAAATTTAAGTTTGAACAAGGGAATGACACCAATCCAAAATATAGAAGGAGAAAACCAGAAGATGGAGGTCACATCAGCAAGACCATTGAGTAATATTGAAATGCATCATTTTTTTTCTCCACAAATTATAACTAGGATTTAAAATCAATCAATTTTTCTTATAAAAATAATGTATGACATGCAGCAAGCCATGGGTAATAAATAAACAAACATGGGCGATTGTTTTACTATTAAAAAGGAATAAAAATTTATAAAGTCAACTGCACACTATCAGTTACTCATGTCCAATATCAGAGGACATTTTCAAAGCTAAAGATCAGAATGACAATATTAAGAACTTTGCGATCTGAGCAAAATTTAGAATCATCAATTGAAAAAGAATTGTTAGATGAATTGAATACAGAAGCAATTGTTGGCAGAGTTACACAATCATCTTGTAAACACAAATGATTCTTCTTAATAAAGTGAATTGAATGCAATGCTCTACTGGGCTTTTGACTATCTCTTAATGTGTAAATTGTGCAGTAAACTATTTTAAGATATCAACCAATTGCTTCAAATTTAAAAAATTAAATTATAACATTCTGTATCTATATTTGTATGGCAAAAGAGAAAATCACTTATGGAGAAAAAGGGCACATGTGTTCTGTACGATATGTCGAAGACAAAATAACCAAAATATAAACCAGTCAGTCACAGGTGTTGCCATAAATGCATCTCAGATATGCTAATATTGTGTGTCCTCTCTCACCTTTTGATCCAATGAAAAAACTCAATCAGAGGGTGTTCTTGAAAAGAGAAAAACTATATAAAAATATTTATAGAAAAGGCACAGGGAAGCTATGTTATAATGGAGGGAACATGACGGAAACCAAGATGCCAGATCATGACTGATAACATTGCAGATTCTTCTTTGGATTTCATCAAGAACATCTAAATGCATAGCAGAAGCACAAGACCAGGTGTAGCAGCAATATTAAATGCACAGGTAAACAGCAGACTTATAAATGTGCAAGATATACCCTGGTGAAAAAAGTTGTCTAGCATGACACAGTGAACCAACTTTCCAAGTATAACTTCCAGACTCAGAATTTTTGGTTGCTGATCTTTGTTCTTGATTCCAGTGAACAATGGTAGTTCGGAATATTCACAGACAAGACATCTGAGTGAGAGGAAGTAATATTGTTGTAGCATACCTACAGATGATAATAGAGGAGGCACAGTGGAGTAATGGATAGCGGCTTGGATTGAGGAATCGGAGAACCGAGTTCAAATTACAGTCGAATCCATTACATTCACTTACGTGCTACTACCCTTGGGAAAGGTGTTAATCCTCTTCTTCTCCCTCCAGCTATGGGTAAATAGCAGGACAGACTGGGTTCTATAGCCTTGGATGGCAACTGGTCTAGGAGAAGGACAACTCTGAATTCAAACCCAAAGTGGAGCTCCGAAGGCAGATGGATGGCACTTTGTGCTACCTTCTGGCAACTCCTGCAGCCACGTTGGTACCAAACTGCATTGGTTTATCCTCTCCTTTGGACTCTGCTAGCAAGGCCGAGAGGGGCAACTAGATGTCTGGGCAGCCCTAGTTCTCCATATATCCCACCCACGCTCGTAGCACACCGTGCGACGCCATTGTCTCTCAAGACGAATGGATGCCGCCGGCAAAGACAGATGGGCATGTCCCCATTCACACAAATACAGTAGTAAATACTGTATGTTGGTCTGCAGTTGGAGATTCATTGTGGAATTCCCTTGACTCACTTCTAGCAGGTGGCTGCTACTTCTATGCTTCACTGGCAAATTTTATATATGTTGTTCATGTCCTAAGTATTATCATTCATTACCAAACTTCATGCAATTATTCTATTCAGTAACCTTCCGTCGGTTACAACAATTTGTTTGTACATATATTATCAGTTCTTGTTTCTTACATTTTTTTAGATGGACTCATACTCCGAGTCTACCATGTTTGTAGTGGGCATTTCAGGAGACACACGTGTTTCTCTGAATGCGTACACTGGCTCGCAACAGATTAGTGATGCTTGACATGATAATTATTTTTCTCCTGATAACAAGAAACACACAAGACTATATATGTACAGACTTACACATTTACACACCAGCCTGCAATTTGACTACTTCTTTTACACGCCACTGGCATATCTTATATGTGTTGTTCTTGCCCTAAGTATTATCATTTCAATCCATAATAGGACTTGTGATATTACAGAGAGATTTACTCCCTTTTATAACATGAATATTATCACAGTTCTAATGTAAAACACTGTTGTAGCATACCTACAGACGATAATGGGTATGTCCCCATTCACATAAATACAGTAGTAAATACTGTATGTTGGTCTGCAGTTGAAGATTCATTGTGGAATTCACTTGACTCACTTCTAGTAGTTGACTACTACTTCTACGTGCTGCTGGCAAATATATGTGTTGTTCTTGTCCTAAGTATTATCGTTTATTACCAACCCTCATTTGATTATTTTATTCAGTAATCTTCCGAAGGTTACAACAATACTGTACCATTTTACCTTGCATTTCACAGTTTAAATTTGTTTTATCAGTTTCATGTCTTTCACAACTTCTTGTAGCTATATAATGTCTTTCAGATTGCAATGTCCAAGAATTTGATGCCATTCTTTTAGGCTATGCATAGCAGTTTTGGAGTTTACTGCAGTATTTAAATAAACATATAAACACCCACCTGAGAGGAGAAGTTAATCCTCCCACCCTTAAAATTTTGAACACATGCCCTCAATGCATCCAGAAGTTGTTTTTTTTATCAATACATCCTGAACAAGGCAATAATGCCACTAAGATGCAAGGGGCTACTGGGAATGAGAGAAGAACCAAAAACCTGATCCTAGACAGGAAGCAAGGGACAAACCTTTACTCCTGTTCAAAAAACAAGGAAGGTGTGCAAACTGGGTAATAAGTGAATTAAGGAAATTTACTAATCTCTTTTTCTTGACAAAACTAGAGCTATAAATTTTTTATAAAAATCTGCCCCACTTTTTTTTTTTTTTGCTAAGGTACAGGAAGCTTAAATCAAATTTTGCACAGCTGAACTTAAATTTAAAAATTTAAATTTAAAAATTTAAATTTAAAAAAAAAAATTTTTAAATAAATTTTGTGTGATGCCATGTTTCATACACAATAGTTGCTAGAAGCAAATGAATTTCTTTTTTTTTTTTTAAATATAAAAAAAAAGTTGAGATATTTGAAGCACTTTCAGGTAAAAATAACTATGAGAACAGAAGACCCTAAATTCCCTACTGAATCAAAACTGCTAAAACCAAGTCCTAATAGGAAAAACTAAGCTGTAACAAATTTTTCAACTCAAGAACCAAAATTTGACAAAATTACTTCTAATTTTACCAACTGAAGACAGTAATTAATAAAACAAGTCTAAAATTAGTTAAAAAAAAGAGTGTATTGTTTCCTCCGGATAAACAATTGATGCCATGTTTCTTTGGTGATCAGGGAAAAAAAAAATGAAAATAGTTTGTCAGTTTCTTTGCTATCAAAAATAAATTTGAATTTACTTTTGCATTGAATTTTTTTCATGAGGGAACAAAACAAAAAGGTAAGTGAAGAAAGACAGAAAAAAGAAAAAGTGAAAAAGAAAAGGAAATGAAAGAGAAAAAGAAGAAGAACTGAGAAAAAGAGAAAAAGAAAAGGAAATGAAAGAGAGAAAAGGAGAGAATGAGAAAAACAAAAACAAAAGAGAAAAGAAGAATTGAGAAAAAGAGAAGAGGAATTGAGAAAAAGAGAAGAACTGAGAAAAAGAGAACTGAGAAAAAGAGAAGAAGAAGAACTGAGAAAAAGAGAAGAAGAAGAACTGAGAAAAAGAGAAGAAGAAGAACTGAGAAAAAGAGAAGAAGAAGAACTGAGAAAAAGAGAAGAAGAAGAACTGAGAAAAAGAGAAGAAGAAGAATTTAGAAAAAGAGAAGAAGAAGAACTGAGAAAAAGAGAAGAAGAAGAACTGAGAAAAAGAGAAGAAGAAGAACTGAGAAAAAGAGAAGAAGAAGAACTGAGAAAAAGAGAAGAGAGACAAAATGAGAAAAGAGAAAAAAATAAGAAAAGAGAAGAGAAAAAGGAGAAAAAGAAAGGAAAATAGAAAGGAAGAAGAAGGAAAGAGAGGAGAAGAGAAAGAGAAGAAAAAAGAAGAGATAAAAAAGAGAAGAAAAGGAGAAGAAATAAAAAGAGCAAGAAGAGAAAATAAAAGAAAAAAGGAGAAGAATGGCGTGATTGTAAAAGGGAACAGCAGAAAACAAAGAACTAGGAAACGATAACTACCCATGCTATATCAAAGGAGGCTCTCTTCAAAGTAAAAAGGACTTAATTTGCATATTTATGTAATATGCATCGTCAGACATTGAGCAGTAACTAGTTTCTTTTTGTAAAAAAAAGAAAAAAAAAAAAGAGTAAATATAAGAAAAAAGAAAGAGAAAAAAGGACTAAATTGGACAGAGAATAAAAAAAAATTGTTAGTATGCATGTAAAATGACTATGATCAGAGTGAAATTTAAAGTATTACCCAGTAAATTATATGTTAAAGTTTCTTTTTGTAGAGACTTGTCTTTTCTATTGTTCAATTGGAGATTTTGTCATCAGGAAAAGAAAAAGAAACCCCCTTTGACAATAAATTGGACCTGACAATAATTTACAAGAACTCTGTGTCTTTTCAAAGAATTCTCATGAAATATCATTTGACGCCACTAATTTGTAGATATCTCAGATTTTAATTATACAGAACAAACAAGAATCAAAAACCATATATTCCATAAACCTCATACCTCAAGGCAGTCTCTTTGCAAGTCGCCGACCATTTGTATCTACTGGTTATTCATACAACATTAATGGGGTGTATCCAAAGTTTCTTCATTTTCTGCATGAATATCTGGAACAAGGAGTTAGCATAATTTATGGGCCTCACTAATCAAAATATTTTGGCTGTTGTGCTTTCTGGCCTTCTCAAACATTCAAATGTAATGTCTTTGTATTTTGATGGTCATTTCAAATGAAAAACTTTATTCCATCAACAACAATAGATAGTTCTCATTTTGTTTGAATGATGTAATGGAATAACCTGTCACCTCCATGAGTAACTAAACTATAGGTAGTAACTTCCTATAAGTATCTGTAAGTCAACGGACTACAAAGTCTGGGATCTGTTAAGTAGGACTCAGACTTACGCGAGAACTACCCACCTTCCAATAGTTTCAATCACTACTGGATTGACTTGCAATGACCTTGTACATAACTGTTAACTTTATTTGTATTGTACTGGTTTACACAATAAACCTTTACTTATTTTATCCACCTTTTTTTTCAAGTATATATTCCTATTAGCACAGAATATAACACTGAATTTCTGGAATGAGTTAAAAAGGTTACAATAAGTAATTTCAGAATTATTTTATATCAGGACTAAAACATTCAATTTAATATCCTTGTATCTGGACGGACGTTTTAGTTTTCTTATGAGTTCAATACCTGGTTAAGGCAGTGGAGAACTTTCAGAGTGAAATTAACAGGAGATAACTGATAACTGACATCCATTATACATGGCACGTGGAACTAGAACAGTCTACCCCAGTGAGCGAAATAAAGGGTTCAGTTCAACATTCCAACCAGCTGAAGAAGGCCGGAGTGTACAACAGCCGAAAGGTTGTAATGAATATGGCAACAAAGATGATGACAATAATCCGAATAATGTAAATAATGTGCATAATACCTCATCTCAGAAATATAGACAGATATTGAAAGATGAGGACAATAGTCTGAATAATGTAAATAGGGTAGATTTAGTTATAAATCACAAAGAATGAAAGGCAAATTGTTGTGCTTTTCTGCTTTTTATTATCAGAGACCAAATTTCTCATCAAGCAAGATGAGTGACATAATTACATTTAGAGGTAGTTTTGTGTTTAACACAAGCATTTCATTCTTAACCACCTGTAAAGAAATTTTTCCAATAATGTGACAGTCCCACAAACATTATGAGGAAAATAGACAAAAAATTATCTATTTCTTTTTTTAGCTTTTTTCCCCCCTTTAAACAAAATATAAGTGACATTTTAAATTTTAACTCTTCTCTTCTTAAAAAAAACATAGCTGAATAGTTTTAAAATAATATTATCAGCTATACATGTTTTAAAAAAATATTACCAGAAATAGATTTTTGACAAAACAAAATATTACCAGGAAAAAAGTTGTCGGCATTAAATAACCCCTTGAGGTTGATATGCCGTAAAACACACCAAACCAAACCAAGTTTGTACTTGATAAACAAATTAAGTTTTTGACCACTCAGGTTTTTCTTCTAGTATAGGAAATTAAAAAAAAAAAATGGATTTCAATATAGATTTAAAGATCACTTCTCTACTTTTGCAGAGAATAAAAATTAAATAAGTAAATTGCCTTTTGTTTTGTTTTTTTTTTGTTTTTTCATCTACTTTTTTTTTTTCCTCTACTTTCTTTTTTTTCATCTACTTTTTTTTTATTATCAGTGATGTTGGGTTTTCTGTTAAAACAAAACTGGTGGCATAATTACGTTTAGAGGAAGTTTTTTTTGTTTAACACAAACATTTCATTCTTAACCACCTGTAAGGAAATATTTCCAACAATGTGAGACGGTTCCACAAACATTTTGAGGAAGAAGGATAAAAAAAAAAAATGCTGATTTTATTTTATTTTTAAAAAAATTTAACTCCCCTCCCTTTAAACAAAATATGGCTGACATTTTAAATTTTTTACTCTTATCTTCTCTTAAAGAAAAGACATAGCTGGATAGTAAAACAAAGACCAACTAGTGCTTCTTTAAGAATTTTTGGAAAGCAAACTTCTGTCTCCGCTGTTGTTTTCCTGAAAGTGTAATGACTTTTATTCCTGCTGAACAATTGAGTTTGCTTGTCACCAATACTATATAACAATTTGGGGTAAGTTTTCTAGATCTTTGGTAATTGTATTAGATTATGCTCAATAAATGACTCTCTCAGAACTATCTTATTTACCTGAAGAAAGTAATGTAGTGGGATAGCAAAATGATTGAGATACTTCATCCAGAAGTATTTTCAGAATAAATCTGTTGTATTCCAATGTTGTTGAAGTATAATTTATTCTAATTTTGTTGTAGTATAATTTGTTTACAATATTTATTTGAAGTATAAAGATTTATAATCATTGTTGAATAGTTTAGTTTCCTCATAGACATTTCTGTATATCTCTTCAAGATTTTGGAGATTTCGTTAAAAATCACTTCTGTTTTCACAAAGAATAAAAGACAAGTTGTTGTCCTCATCTGCTTTTTATTATCACTGAGTTCGGATTTCTTGTCAAACAAGATGGGTGGCATAATTACTTTTGGGTGAAGTTTTGTGTTTAATACAAGCATTTCATTCTTAACCACCTTCAAGGACAGTCCCACAAACATTTTGGAGAAAGAAAGATAAAAAATAATGATTTTTTTTTTTTTTTAAAGATAAATTTTTTCCCCCCTTTAAATAAAGGTGGCATTTTTAATCAGTCTGACAGAAAGGTGACAGTGGATGACATTGCAAGGACTTTGAGCTTATCTGTTGGGACAAACACAGGGATCATCAGTCAGAAGGAGTCATCTTGCATCATGACACAGCAGCCCAAACAGTGCAGACCATCAACGAGCTGGGCTGGGAACTGCTCCCTCATCCCCCTTACAGCCCAGACCTTGCCCCTTCAGACTTTCACCTGTTTGGTCCCTTGAAAGTGTTCACGAGAGGCACAAAGTTTAAAAGTGACGATGAAGTCAAAAGTGTTGTGAGTGACTGGCTGAGACATCAGTCGAAAGATTTTTACGCTGAGGGAATACGGAAGCTTGTGCACAGATGGGAAAAGTGTGTGACAGTGTTGGGAGACTATGTTGAAAAAGAAAAAAGAAGAAAGCTTCTATCTGTATTAGAAGTCCTTATAATGAAAAATTCACCTTATTTATTGAATGACCCTCGTATATAATCAATTGCTAAACATGCTTAAAAGATTATCAGTTCCTTGAACCACTCCAATAAGTACATGACCCCCTCTTGCTAAAGCCTATCTTTACAAGTAACAAATCAGACCAAATATGGGGCACTGCTGCCATATTTTGGCTGGAATTGTCAAGTCCTCACTTTTCAGTCTTGATAGAATATGACAGCTTCTAAATGGCCTTGTGGTTGATGAATTATTTTCCACTTTCCAACCCTTTTTCCACAGATGAAGTGTTATTTGCCTCTCACTACACTTTTGCAATTTCCACGACAATATTCTGATGAGTTACATTTCTCAGATCTCCCCATTTAGAAATTTACAACTAAGACTCACTGTGCCATGTACACTGGGACAAATCATCCTAATCCATCCCAATTCCCATCATTAGTAAAAAAAGAAATTCCATGTGGAGAGCTTTTTCCCAAGAATTGCTTATTTGTGGAACTGACTCCCAAGAGGTTGCTTTCCTTTTCACTACAATTTTAACCTCTTCAAGTCTGAGGTTAACTGTTATCTTTCCTATATAACTTCATAAACTGCTCTTCTAAAATTCTCCTCTTATATTTCTACAACAACCTCATTCTGGCGTGGCTCTCGGGCCTTGGATTGTTTGGTTTGTTTTGTTTTACGGCATATCAACCTCAATGGGTTATTTAACGCCGACAAAAATTTTATTGCTGGTAATTTTTTTTTTTTTTTCTTTTTAAATGTATTACTGGTAAAAAATTTTCCCATCAAAAATTTATTTCTGGTAATATTTTTTCTTTAAAATTTTTTTTTTTTTTCCCCAAAAAAGTAGACTTGGTAATATTTTTTTTTTCAAAAATGTAATGCTGGTAATAACTTTTTTTTTTCAAAGTATTTCTGGTATTAAAACCTATTTTTACACTTTCATAGTGTTTTGACCCCAGTTTGGGGGTTAACTATTTGCCCATAGCTGGGACCCTAACAGGTGCTACCACCCCGGGAACACCAGCAATTAAGAGGTGGTTCCACACTCCTCAACGCCTACTGATCAGAGGCCTTGCTGTTGGACGTAGTTTATTGTCTTACCCAGGACACTTGGATTGTTTAAGCAATTACTAAAAAAAATATAACTTTGCGGTAATTGTTTTCTCTGCTTTTTGTTATAACAGAAATCAAATTTCTCATCAAGCAAGATGCATGGCATTATTAAATTTCAAGGTTATCCTGAATGGCCACTCGTCTAGATCCTACTTTACTAATGTGGGTGTCTACTGTCTTCCTGATTACTCTTCTATTGTGTTCACTTCTCATACTGCTTCTGTTTTCTAATTCTTTCATACCCAGTAACCCCTTGTGCCTTAGCAGCTATAGTTCCTTCCTTGGCGTGAATGTGATTTTAAAAAAACTCTAAAAATTATGAAAAGGATTGTAGAATGATAGGGGTCAAAACATCAAACCACCATGTAATAATTATCAATGTGTATTTATATATATCCTGTCCCTTCTGTAATGGGAAGGAATGTAAATCAACTTAAGTCAGTAAATTTATATGCAATTACTTCCATTAGTTGTTTTAATAAACTATACAAATAAAACATTTATCTGCAGTTAGACAAAAGTCGATCCAAGAAAAATGAACCATTTAATTAATCAGTTCCTTTACTCCTACATTTCTTAGATTGCAGTCTTATTTGTTCTAGTCTTTCATGCAAGGTACTCAGATATCTTTGCCTATTAAGTGATTGTATTGCACAAACTTGGTCTTGAAATAGGCTTTGTCATCACTATCTTTGTTGTTCTGATGTTAATCATTTTCTTCCAAGAGATATTTCCATTTCATTGTTATTGTTGTGACCAAGTATATCGTTAAGAAATAACAAAACAAGAGGTTGCAGATAAATAGTGTATTGGACAGTAAATACAACAGAAGTGTGTTATATGGCTTGGGAGTGTGTATCAGTTGACCAGCGTTCAGTCGATAGCAATGTTATATTTAACAGCCCCCCCCCCCATAATGGTTATATGTTGCACAAGGCCGAGTTTAACGTGGGTCATCCGAGCCCGTAAGCTTGGCCAAAAAATCCCCGTAGAACCTGTATAAATGGATTCAGGTCTGTCTGCCTCACCGGACAAAACTCTGTCCTTCGGCACAGCCTCATTTGGGTTCCTCTTTGCCCAAGGCAGAGAGTTCAACAGGAGCTGCGAATAGTCACAGTCTTAGTAGAATAGTCTATATCACCGTTCTCCTGAGGCTTACTTTTACTACTACTTTATAGTAAGTGAAAGAGTCCGTAATAGACACATTACAGGGAAGACACTACAACCGTTATATTAAACACATATTTTTAATGTGAAGAGATATTAATCAAAAAGTGATTCATATAATATTAGTAATAATCAATGAATCATAGATACCATTGGACGATTAAAAAATATTAAGGGAACGGATTTATTTAATGGTTCATTGCCTTCTATATTAGTTGTGAATTCTTCATTTCTGCTTCATTGAATCAAAATACATTGTTTTAAGACTTTTGTTTCATTGCATCTCACTATTAACATTTCCTAACAACTACCATTATTTTTGATGGTATGGGTACACTAGTGCTATAATACTAACTTGTGTAGATAATACTCTGAACACTACAATCTTTAACCAATACAAGGCTCGGCAACCACTCCAAGTCAAGGGTTAATTATTATTTATCCATGATGTCCTTATAATCTTCACTTCTCACCACCTCTTCTTTCATTCTTATCACACATCTCATTCATCATAACAATTTTAACAGTAACCCTTATGCAATGAATTTAGTATAAGAGATAAGGAAAGTGAACAGAGAATATGGTGTGTTGGGGGGGGGGGGGTTGAGTCCAACAGTACAAGATTCTACAAAAGCAAAATGACAGACATATATAAATCTGTCTGCAGTAAGATGGACTATGAAAAGAATTTTTTTTCTTTTTCAAAAACACTGCTTTTTTATCTACCTTCACTCTTTGGCAATGTTCATCATTTAAAAATGTGATTATTGAATTGGAATAAAACCTAAACATTAACACTTATGCAATGAAATTAGTATAAGATATAAGGAAAGTGAACAGAGAATATGGTGCTCTACTGAGGAGTTGTATCCAACAGTACAAGATTCTACAAAACCAAAATGGCAAACATGGATAAATATGTCTGCAATAAGATGGACTATGAAAAGAATTATTTTTCCAAAACATTGCTTTTTTTTACCTCCCTTCACTTTTTGCAATGTTCATTTAAGAATGTGATTATTAGAATTTGAATAAAATTTAAACATATGAAAGTGAATTTATATATATATTTTTTTTGTTCTTGAGAATTTACAACAAAAATATTAAACATTATTTATTTATTAGATTGTTTCTTTACAAGAAACATTTCATATTTACAACATTTTAAAAACTAATTTAAAACTAATGCAATGCAATATTTATCATTTACCAATTTATAAAAAATAAATATGAAAATGATTTTTTTTATTCATAAATTTAAAAATGTTTACTAAATTATTAAAATATGTGGACCAAATATAAGGAAATTCTTATTATTTACCATTTTATAAAGTTTGAATCAATTGGCAATTAACCGATGTTTTATCAACCATTTCAATAAATAGTATAATAAATAGTGTAAATAAACAATCTAATAGTGTTTATTATTTTTGTTATCAATTCTCAAGAACAAAGAAAATGTATAAATTCACTTTAATATCTTTAGGTTTTATTTCAATTCTAATCATCACATTTTAAAACAACAGATATGGCTGAAGAGTAAGGTAGTTAAAAAAGCTGTGTCATGGGAAAAACTGTCCTTTTGACACTCTGTCTTATTGTGGGCACATTTATCCATGTTTGCCACCAAAACATTAGCCTAAAAGCTCGAGCCATGTTCTTAAATAACTTCACAAGATCTAAACTCTCAAATGGATGTCATGTATGGCATCTAATTCCGAGCGCATGAATTCAAGTGTGCAACTAGGTTGGCAATTAGGTCTCACCATTTTACAGTTGAACTAGCTAGATGCAACTGTCTCTTCTATTCTAAGAGTTTCTTTTCTTGCACTTCTCACCTGTGGAACTCCCTTTTAATTTATTTCCTCCCTGCCACCTACAATCTTCAAAATTTAAATGCAATGTTAATTGCCATCTTGTGTCTCCCTGAATCCTGTCCCTTTATTGTCCCCTCCTCACTAAGACCTTCTCAGTCTCTTTCACTCCCTGTAACCACCCCTGCGTCTTAATGTCATTATTGCCTTGCTTGGAGTTAAATGATTAAAAAGAAAATCAGAAATAGTCAGAATAAACGGTCAGTTCTCTAGAGCAGTGATTCCCAACCTTTTTTTACATGGCTGCACACTATTGAGTTCTTTAAATTTTTGTGGCACACCTATCACAAAAAATAAATATTTTCCACCCATAAAGCATTTTTGCAATAAAATAATAAAACAACAAAGAATATTATATAAGAAGAATTTTTATTCCCATAAATCAACATATCCTGTATTCAATATCGGGTATAAAATAATAATGATGAATGTCAGTGGGACAGTTGTGCCTGGTGCTTCTTGACTACTGCTGTAATATTTGGGCGAATGTGGGAGAGACACACTCTTAACTCTTCTTCTATATTTTTAAGTCTTTCACGTTTTTTTATTTTTAATGTTGTTTAAGTAACAAAATCCCAGTTCACATAGGTACGAAGTTGAGAATTGCAGTAAGATTTTGATGGCTTTTTTACTTAGATTTGGATACTCTTCCATAACAGAAATCCAAAAGGCGTCCAATGGCAGTTGTGCGTACTTCAATTTGAGACCACGATCACTGGAAAGGCTTGCTAATTCTTGCTCTTCACATAACTCAAAATTGAAAAGGTTGATGACTGATAAATCTAGAAATTCGGCGATTTTGAATTGAGCGGTGTCATCATGATTAAGAAATTGAATGTCTTTATTAAACAAAATGAAATTAAATGGCTTCTAGGTATTATCTCTTCGCGGCACACCAGTAATCATTCCACGGCACAGTGGTTGGGAACCACTGCTCTAGAGTCATTTTCTCAGATTAATGATCAAAAACAGCTTTAAACAAACAGACCTGTAGCTCTTCAAAAAGACCATCCTTCTTCAAACACTGTCAACTGGTGCTACAGAATTACAAACAAAGAAGTTTACCAAATAACTGAAACCACATCACTTGAGGACTACCAACAGCAGAAACAACCAAAATGGAGAGCACATGCAATTCAAAAGAAGAAATAATGACATAATCAAAATGTCGACATTCCACACTACTTCAAACAAAAAGGTTAGGAAGGAAACCCGCATCAATACCTGAAAGAGCTATGACAGCTAGCAGACATGAGAAAACTATTTTCCTGAAAAATGGTTTTGAGAGAAAAATTTATAAATTTCAACTGACATTAATGCTAACTGTTCGATAAATGAATGCTGAACATTAAATGTAAATGGTTAATTGCTTCTAGCGGAAATAAAATATGGAGCAGATACTCACTCCTGTTGGTCAAAGAGAAGTTTAGTGTACTGTCTCTGCAGAAAAACTGTACATGACTGCTCCACAAGGACAGAGCTGATGTGACCCTCGGTATGTCTGGTTATGAAGAAAAAAAGTGTCTACAGGCTTCCTCATAAGAAATTCGGCGACAGTCTTTTCTGATGACAATGGCATCATTCAGTAGGATCATGTAGCTTACCAAACTGCACAGGTTGTAAGGGAAGGAATTCCAGAACATGAAGACGTAACCATGTTGCCCTGATTGGCCAAATCCCCAAAGATTTTAATCTCATTGAATGCTTAAGGAATGTACTGGATTAGTAATTTCAGTTTTTAAAATAACTGGACCCTTAGAAATTCTATGATTAACAGGTTGACCCTTGACATATTGTCTTTTTAGTGGAAATGAAATGCAGATGGAGCAACCAATCACTACTGATAACGGTACCCACCCGCCATTTGTCGAAGAGATGACATTTAGTGTGCTGTCTCTGCACAAAGACATCCTGTCTGCTGTGCCAGAACAGAGCCAGGGCAAACCCTGGAATGTCTGCTTACGAAGAAAGTGCTTACCAGCTTCCCAATGAGATAGTCAGGATGGTGTTAGCTATGCAAATGGTTCCTTTGCAAGCCAGCTGCTAAAGTTTTAGTCTCTATAAATGCAAGCACATTTTCTGGAAAAGGGCAATCCGGCAGTATGCGCGTTAACTGCACATCAGGATTGCCATGCGTTACCAAGGATTTCTGTTCACGTTATCTAAGCAAGAGGGTTACAGAAGATCCGGAGCGAGAGCAGATAGGAATGAAAGGTGAAAGGATGTGGAGAAGGGAAGTGGATAGATCAAGGCGGCTGGAGATGTCGATTGACGTTACACTTAAATAGTTGGAGCTTGTATTTGTCAGGGAAACAGCAATAAGGAAGGGAGTTCCACAGGCGAGAGGTGCGAGACATGAAGCTACGTACATCCCGTACATGTTGTGTCCCCATGTTGAAAGTTTCATTCGTCCCCTGCTTGTCATGATTCAGTGTTCGATTCTGGTGCTGCCAAGTTTTCTGTCCCACTTCATTGGTAAATACCCAACCAACAGCAAAAAAAAAATCACTTCATCTCTACATAATTTACTTTGAGGGGCTCTCAAGCCTTGTAATGGTTAACTTTAGTATAAAAAAAAAAAAGAAAAGACACTTATCAAGCTCACTGAAAATAAATATGTATTCATTTATCTGTTTTTTGGTAATTATTATCATTAATTAGCAATTAGTAAGAACAACTTATCTGTTCCATTGCTTATTCACTACCAGGGATTTCTTCATATCCCAGACAACATTCAAAGCCCCTGCTGTTCTTCATTCCCACCAATTATTGTTTGTGGGTGGATCTTCTTTCCTTGTCATAATATTTCAAATTCCCTTCCGCCTTTGTCTGTCTTCAGAAATGTGCACAAAAAAGAAGAAAAAGAGATAGAAAGAAAGAAAACTCAAATGTATAAAAAGAAAAAACAAAATGGCTAACTCAAATACGAAGCTATTGTTCTGTGAACTGATTTCTTTCCTCACCTTTTTTTTTCTTTTTCACCATTGCAATTTCATTCTACTGAAATCACTTAAACTGCCTTCTCCTAACAGGAAATGATTAAAAAAATAAATAAAAGAAAATATAAAAGCAAATAAATTGAGGTATATTCAACCTTTCAACCTTCTCACTCCCCGGTTGCCTGAGAAAAACATTCTCAATAGACCAGGATATGGCCCACCTCCACATGGAAACTAGGATTAAAAAAAATACCAACCATTTTGTGGGAGGATATACTCAACCAGCAAAAATATTGCAAACGTAAGTATGACATCAAAACTAAACAAT
>OZ038519.1:49578147-49628147 GCA_964036315.1 Acanthosepion esculentum | reverse complement strand
ATAATGATACTACTACTACTAATAATGATACTACTACTACTACTAATAATGATACTACTACTACTACTAATAATGATACTACTACTACTACTAATAATGATACTACTACTACTACTAATAATGATACTACTACTACTACTACTACTAATAATAATAATACTAATACTACTACTAATAATACTATTACTAATAATACTAATACTACTACTAATAATAATTTCTCTACAAATTACAGGAACTCTGACAGAAGATAGTAAAGGAAATTGTTTATGGTAAGGTTCACCCTGTACAAGGCCTGGGGCCCACTTGAGGTAGATGGTTACATTACAGGGTAGTTTATATGGATAGGAGGGGAAGATAAGAATTAACTCAAAACTTGAACAGGTTAAGATTATCATGATCAGTGAAACACCCGCTTGGAAGTCTGTGCCACAGGACATTGGTTCACAGGAAGGAACTCTTCAAGCGGAACTTACTTCTCACAGACAGAATATGGAGGGAATGTGGGTGGTTTGCTACTATGTAAGTAGCATGACAGGTCCTAGCTGTGATGTTTAGGACTGGCGGAACCAAAGAATGTAGTTCATCTGAGCACTTTCCACAGAAGTAGCGACAGAGAAGTGAAAGGCTTGCCCCATCCCACCTGTAAGAGAGAGGTTGGAGGGTGGAAAATATTTCTTCTCCAACAAGGACTTGGAGACGCTTTTAAACTCTATCAGGAGTGGAAAGTGCGGACTGGGCAGCTTCTGCCCAAATATGACAGCATCAACTTTATTTTGGGCCTCATCTGGCTCTTATAAATGAGAAGAAATTCTATAGTCATGTAAGTAAACTGGGATTGCAAAGGAAATATTTGTCGCAGATTATTTCCATGTCACAGAGAATAAATCACTAAGTTCCAACTCGAACATCAAGGTCAGAAAGAAATGCCGAAAACTCGATTCGCAAATACTATCTCGCTAATCAAAATGCATGCCACCAGTCAGAAAAATAACTTATTCTCCACCAAACGCGGTAGCCAAAATTGCCAAATTCCCCCTTTCTATTACACCCAGCAACAACTTATTATTCACATCCTCCTCCTCCCATTCTATTACACCCAACTCCTTCTTCACATCCTCCTCCTCCTCCCATTCTATTACACCAAACTTCTTCTTCACATCCTCCTCCTCCCTTTCTATTACACCCAACTCCTTCTTCACATCCTCCTCCTCCCATTCTATTACACCCAACTCCTTCTTCACATCCTCCTCCTCCCATTCTATTACACCCAACTCCTTCTTCACATCCTCCTCCTCCCATTCTATTACACCAAACTTCTTCTTCCCATCCTCCTCCTCCCTTTCTATTACACCCAACTTCTTCTTCCCATCCTCCTCCTCCCATTCTATTACACCCAACTTCTTCTTCCCATCCTCCTCCTCCCTTTCTATTACACCCAACTTCTTCTTCCCATCCTCCTCCTCCCATTCTATTACACCCAACTTCTTCGTCCCATTTTCCTCCTCCCATTCTATTACACCCAACTCCTTCTTCACATCCTCCTCCTCCCATTCTATTACACCAAACTTCTTCTTCACATCCTCCTCCTCCCATTCTATTACACCCAACTCCTTCTTCACATCCTCCTCCTCCCATTCTATTACACCAAACTTCTTCTTCCCATCCTCCTCCTCCCTTTCTATTACACCCAACTTCTTCTTCCCATCCTCCTCCTCCCATTCTATTACACCCAACTTCTTCTTCCCATCCTCCTCCTCCCTTTCTATTACACCCAACTTCTTCTTCCCATCCTCCTCCTCCCATTCTATTACACCCAACTTCTTCGTCCCATTTTCCTCCTCCCATTCTATTACACCCAACTTCTTCGTCCCATTTTCCTCCTCCCATTCTATTACACCAAACTTCTTCTTCCCATCCTCCTCCTCCCATTCTATTACACCCAACTTCTTCGTCCCATTTTCCTCCTCCCATTCTATTACACCCAACTTCTTCTTGACATCCTCCTCCTCCCAAACTGAAGCAAGTAGGAAAACTTAAACACCTGTGAAGCGTTTTAATAGAGGATGGAAAACGTGACACTGAAATCAGAAAGCACATTGGAATACCTTCCAAAACTAAGGGGTCCTGGGTATGATGATAAACTACATCCATCAGCAAAGCCTCTGATCAGGAGGTTTTGAGGAGTGTGAAACCATCTCTTAATTCCTTGTGTTCCCAGATCCACCCTGACCCAGTGTGGTAGTACTTGTTAGGGTCCTAGTTATGGGTAAATACTTAATCCCCAAACTGGGGTCAAAACACTATGAAAGTGTAAAAATAAATTTTAATACCAGCAATACATTTTTGAAAAAAAAATATAAGCAATAAAAATCTTTTCGGCATTAAATAACCTATTTAGGTTGATATGCCGTTAAAAAAACATACCGAAACTAAGCAAAACTTTTGTAAGAAATAAGAAAATTTCAATAGAAACAAAGGAAAAAGTGCTAAACTGTTATATAATATCAGTGCTCCAGCAGTGAATGCTGGACAATGAGATGAAGAAGAGACTTGAAGCAAGAGAAACAAAGAAAAGAGTACTGAACTGTTATGTAATATCAGTCCTTCTATATGGCAGTGAATGCTGGACAATCTCCTCAGAGATGAAGAAGAGACTTGAAGCAAAATAAATGTAGTTCTACAGAAGGATGTTGAGAATACCATGGACTGAACATGTGAGTAATGATGAAATTTTAAATTGAAAGATTTACACTATACATTATTTGAACTGTTGTCCTCATCTTTATTGTCATATACCCTAATTTTTTTGATGTTTTACATTCTAGCATTCTTCAGGTGATATTTCTTGGAATTTTGAGCCAAACAAATTACTTAGTCCGTGGGGAGGGGTAGATTGTTCTAATTCTATGTACCATGTCTTTGGACATCTCAGTTTTTAGTTAACTCCCTTTTAGCAACTCAACTCTCCAAGTTTTTGTTCCATCTGCTGTGGCCAGTTATTGAACTCACAACTCAAAATTCCAAGAAATATCGCCTGATGAAGGCAAAGCGTACAATGACTGAAACATCATGAATATGGCAATAAAGGTGAAGACAACAGTCCAAATAATGTAAATAGTTACAATACCTCATCTCAGAAATAAAGTCAGATGCTGAAACAAAGATATTTATATATAGAATCAAACAGATATTTGAAATTTCTATGATATATAATTAAGAAAGTGGGCTTGGAGAATTTGACACTCACAGCACATATTGAAGGCACACGTAACAGATGGAGAAAGTGAGTAATCACCTGAACAAGCTTGTGTAAATGAATGGCAGAACAGGGGCTGGGCGGGATGGTGAAAAGATAAGCCTTAGTAAGAACTACAAAGGATAGGAAGCTGTGGAAAGCTACGATCACTAATGCCCTAAAAGGACATGGCACAAAGAACAAAAAGAAGAAGCCTAGAGATTGAAAAGCCTATTAAAGATAATGTGCCTCCGAAAAGAAATCAAACATATATTTCCTTTTCAATTTTTCTTTAGTAAGGCCCTCAATCTCAAGGCCCTCAATCTCAAGGCTGGTAAACATTAATTTCAGTTAAAAAAAAAAAAAAAAAAAAAAAAGAAAGAAAGAAAGGAAGAGATGTCAATTCAACCAGGAGTACCCACAAAAAATAATGTCTATTGCAATAAGGAATAATGCTGGATTAAAAAATTTGTTAACTCATTAAAAATAAATGTATGTAGGAGTCTAAAATGCATATTTATGTTGTGTTAAATTCACGAGGTTTGTGTTTAATTTTACATTGTATTTTTCCAATTTTCAAATAAATTTCTGTCTATATTTCTGAGATGAGGTATTACGTACACTATTTAAATTATTCGGACTATTGTCCTCATCTTTGTTGCCATATTTATCTGCTCCTTCAGTAGCTGTCTATATTTCTGAGATGAGATATTATGTACACTATTTACATTATTCGGACTATTGTCCTCATCTTTATCGCCATATTTATTACAACGTTTCGGCCTTTCAGTATCTGTCTATATTTCTGAGATGAGGTATTATGTACACTATTTACATTATTCGGACTATTGTACTCATCTTTGTCGCCATATTTATCACAACGTTTTGGCCTTTCAGTATCTGTCTATATTTCTGAGATGAGGTATTATGTACACTATTTACATCATTCGAACTATTGTACTCATCTTTGTTGCCATATTTATTACAACGTTTTGGTCTTTCAGTATCTGTCTATATTTCTGAGATGAAGTATTATGTACACTATTTACATTATTCGGACTATTGTCCTCATCTTTATCGCCATATTTATTACAATGTTTCGGCCTTTCAGTATTTGTCTATATTTCTGAGATGAGGTATTATGTACACTATTTACATTATTCGGACTATTGTCCTCATCTTTATCGCCATATTTATTACAATGTTTCGGCCTTTCAGTATCTGTCTATATTTCTGAGATGAGGTATTATGTACACTATTAACATTATTCGGACTATTGTCCTCATCTTTATCGCCATATTTATTACAATGTTTCGGCCTTTCAGTATCTGTCTATATTTCTGAGATGAGGTATTATGTACACTATTTAAATTATTCGGACTATTGTTCTCATCTTTGTTGCCATATTTATCCAATCCTTCAGTATCTGTCTATATTTCAGAGATGAGGTATTATGTACACTATTTACATTATTCAAACTATTGTTGGCAAAAAAGATGAGGACAATCATCCGAATAATGTAAATAGTGTTCAAGTAAGTTGTTACACATCGGGATAAAAATTATGTATGAAAAGTTGATGATTATGTTTTGTTATTGTTTGTGCATTTTCTACCGTCGACCATCATCTAGATGTCTTGCATGGAGCCAAACCCATTCAAAAATGTGTAAACTGTCAGCTTTATATAACCAATTTCTCAAATCAATGATTAACAATGACTTTGATGAAAAGAAACATAGGTCTTAGTGGGGACCATCCTTCTTCAGAAATCATGGACTGGTGCTACAGGATCTCACTAAGTAATAGTAATGCATGAAAAGTCATTTAGTGAAGGATTAAGGATACTAAGTGAATAATGTAAGATTAGTCGACTAGATTCAAACCTGATGGAAGAAAATCTGGTTTAGAAATCTACAAGTCCTGGATATGATGATAAACGACATCCAGCGGCAGGGCCTCTTATCTGGAGATTGGAGGTTTTGAGGAGCATTGAACCACCTCTTAACTGCTGTTGCTGACTCAGGGTGGTAGGACCTGTTAGGGTCTCAGCTATACATTTTAATAGTAAAATATCAGTAATACATTTTTATATAAAAAGACCAACAATACAAGTAGTACATTTTATCTGTAGTTGAAAAACTACAACATAAAACATACGCAACCTCTGCCTCTAGTAATTATGTCCAAACAAACATGTATATGTACAAAAGCTGAGTATCATCTACCATTTATTCAATTGTGAAAGCAGAATAACATATATTTTTATTACTTCCAAGCTCCCAAGAAAATTAGGTTTCAGTATTAAATGACCCATAAGGAATTGATATGCCGTTTAACAGACAAACCAATGAATCACACATATCACTGCCACTAGTAATTGTGTCCACACAAACATGTATATGCACAAAAGCTGAGTATCATTTACCATGGATTCAATTGTGAAAGCAGAATAACATATATCATATTTTTATTACTTCAAGCTCCCAAGAAAACTAAATTTTAAACAAATCAACTAACAGAACCTACAAAATAATTAAGAGGAAAGCATTGAGAGGATGTGAACCCAAAATAAAATTACTGTATATGCCAGCGTACAAGACAACTGGGTTTATAAAACAATTATAAAATTTATAAGATGTAGGTTTCGGCCTATATTCACCATACAAGATCCCCCCCCCCCCAGTGTATTTTAAAATGTATTGAATTTATTAAATAAATTTAGTAAGCATATATCTTTTCACTTAAATTCAAATTAAAAAAATAGCTTACAGTGTGTGATGATGGTTTTTGAATTGTCTCTTGGCAAATATACATTTCATTTATGTCATGCAATCATAGCACATATTATATAAGACAATAGTACTTATATTACACAACACTTTTATTATAATAATGTGAATTAAGTTGTTTCAGTAGAAAATATTTGTGTCAATAGTTACCAAGACATGGCTTAGCCTACCGTCAAAAATCTCCCATGATAACAATTTACCATAAACCTGTGGTGAACAGCCCTGTAGAAGCAAGCGAGCCAGAGTGGCTTGCATCTGGTGCATAGGAAAATAAGGGTCTTACCGTAACGGGCACTACATGACATCGGCAAGTTTGCCCCGTGAAAATGACATTACTCTCCCATCTAGCAGTATGTGCGGTAACGAGGGTTTTTGTACAGTTTGGCATGCTTCCACCAATAGCAAGTCGTGTGCTGATTGGTCGAACTGGAGGAGGCTCTTTGCCTGGGTAAGTGAGAATAAAAGTGAAGAACGCTGATTGGTTGGTCGACCGCAGTGTTGGCCTGATAAAAGATGGCTGAAGCAGTGAAAAGGGAAGAAGGAAGGACGGATATATGTTGTGACATGTCCAGAAAGCAAGGATGGCGAATTGAACTAGCGGTATCTTGATTTGTACAAGTGACGTTGTAGCAATACAGACTTATTTAAACTACAAAACCACAGGATTTAATCATCACATTTTATACCTGGAGTATAAGACAGACCCTCTATTTGGGGATCATTTTTTAAGATTAAAAGGTCACCTTGTATACCGACATATACAGTAGTAAGATTTAGTAAATTCAGTATAACTGAATTTTTTCTACTCCACTTCACAACCCCAAGGAAGCTGTGTTGACCAGATTAAAGTGTTTGCCAAAATCCTGCTGAGTCTAGGAACTGTTCATTTAACATCTATCCTCCCAAATTACATCGATTCTTACCAAAATATCTAAACCCAGAATCTGGTCAGAGGTAATTTTACAAGGGCCATGTGCTTTCCTAACAAAGAGGGTCTTTATGGAAAGATAACATCCATCAATGTCATTTCATCAGACAAATAGCTATATAAGTAAGGAGGCACAGTAGCTCGTCCAGTCTGCGTCACAGGGGTTTTGTGTTGGCCAGAAAGAACGCTCTATAAGCTGCAGCAACCTCTGACACACAGACACAATAATCTGATAATTATTCCAGATTTTAATCAGTTGTTTTATTTCTATTCTCACCATAACAATCCAGAACAATCATCAGATTTTATTTAAGAGCACTCAGAATTTGTAGCCGTCAATATTTACATGAAGAGGAGAAATACACTTAAAATACTTTTAAGCTCCTCCAACAGCCAAATTTTTTTTATATAATGATATTCACTCTGTACAAGGCTCAAGAGCCACTCAAGGTAGAGGGTTACAGAGTAAGTGGCACCAGCCCAAGCAAGGTGATAATGCCACCAAGACACAAGGGGCCACCAGAAGTGAAAGAGAAGGAAAATACTGTAGAAGAAACTGGAGACCCAATCCTAAACAAGAAACAAAGGATAAGTCTATACTTCTGTTCAAAAGAACTTGGAGGAGTGTGAACCGGATGATGATGATGGTGTGTGTGTGTGTGTAAAAGTTTCACATAATTCAAAAATACGCTTTTAAGTAGGTGCCCGAGGGGGTCGTCAGTGATGGTTTGACTTGGTTCATCAGGGAGTTTTGGGTCTTTCAACATCATACCCCCCCATCACCAAATCGACCCAATCAGGGGAGATCTAACCCTGATTCCCCCTCACTTTTAAAATGCTAACAGCTACTCTGGCCTTTTTAAAGAATTCTACGAAGAAAGACCATGTATTCCGCACATCCGATTGGCTGTTTGTACAACCAATCAGCTGCGCGAACTATCTTTTAAATGGCCCGCAGTGGGGACTGGCTTCTTTTCTTTGGTGGATAGCAGCTTCAATGGATAACCAAAGTATATCTGCAAAAGGACGATATGAATAAAGACAAAAGGAAAACTTAATTTACACCCTTGTGCAAATTAAATGAAACAAAGCGAATAATTCCATTATTATTTACTTTTTTTGTTGTATTTTTCCAATGAAACATGCCCCAGTGCACATGCTAGCACTTCGTATGTTCATTAGGGGAAGTGGAAAAATCAGGCAAGGCTGACCAAATATGGAGAGTAAAGGGAGATCACCGCCCTTTGTGGGATCAGATTGAGATCATAGACAAAGAACACCATTGGAAAATTTGTAAACTTAAGGAATCAGCACATACGCTAGGCCACAAAGATCTCCTAAGTCGACCAAGCATACAAATGAATACAATATGGGAACCAGTAATAAGGAGTGCCAGAGAAAAGTGATAACAACAACGAAGTTGCAATATCAGCTCTGGTAAAAACATGCAATGAAAACAGCAAAAATTGCAACATGAGCACTGGTAAAAAACGATTGCTGAAGACATTAGGCTTATAATACACAGATGTCCTCAAGGATACATGGCACAGTGGATAAAGGCGTTAGTTAGGTCCAGTAACAGGACCCAAAGAGTGTGAGTTCAATACCTGGTTAAGGTGGTGGAGAACTTTGAGAGGGGAATTAACAGGAGATAACTGACATCCATTAGATATGGCACGTGGAACTAGAACAGTCTACACCAGTGAGCGAAATAAAGAGTTCAGTTCGACATTCCAACCACCTGAAGAAGGCTGGAGCATACAATGGCTGAAACGTTGTGATAAACATGGCAATAAAGATGAGGACAATAGTCCGAATAATATAAATAGTGTACATAATACCTCATCTCAGAAATATAGACAGATATTTCTGTAGCATAGTGTATTTTTTAATACTAGACAAGCATTAGTGCCAATATCCTCTCCAGATCTTTCAGGATTTTGTTGCGTCATAAATAATTTCCATTTTTGTTTACCAAGTATATTCTTGAAAAAATAAATTGCGATTACATTTTATTCAGTTATATATTCACCATTATTTGTGATGACTTGTTGCCACTGATCAGGCAGCTCTTCCATAAACAAACCAACATTTTAATTCTTTGATCTGTTGTTCAATGTGACAATAAACAAGATGAAAGAACATGATTGATTGATTTGTTCATTTAATGGCATATCAATTCTTTATGGGTCATTTACTGCCGAAATATAATAGTCTTGGGAGCTTTGAAGTAATAAAAATATGATATACGTTATTCTTCTTTCACAATTGAAGACATGGTAAATGATACTCAGCTTTTGTGCATATACATGTTTGTGTGGACATAATTATTAGAGGCAGTGATATGTGTGTTTTATGTTGTAGTTTTGTTAACGTTATATTTTGGAATATAGTTCGATTTAAGAAAATGAAAGATATTACATAGATTAAATGTCATGAAAGAGTTTTTTCATTTTGGTTAGTTGATTTTGTTTAGCAGCATATCAACACCTCTATGGGTTATTCAATGCCGAACTCTAAATACTTTTAACAGAATTTTATGGTTTCAACTAAATATATTTTGAACACTATTGTATACTTTCAACTACAGATATAATGTATTGTTGGTCATTTTGCTTTCAAAATGTACTGTTGCTAATTCTACGATAAAATCTATTGCTGGTCATTTTGTTTTAAGTAATAAAGATATTATGTTATTCTGCTTTCACAGTTGAATACATGGTAGATGATACTCAGCTTTTGTGCATATCAATGTTTGAATGTGAACATAATTAGTAGATGCAGTGATATGTGTGATTTATGTTGTAGTTTTATTGAAGTTACATTTTGGAATACAGTTTGATTTAAGTGTCAGATATGATACTGATTAATGTCATCAAAGTTGTTTCATGTTGGTTGTTTGGTTAATTTTGTTTAGCAGCATATCAACACCTCTATGGGTTATTCAATGCCAAAATCTAAATATTTTGAATTCAATTTTATGGCTTCAACTACAGATAAAATGTCAGTTATTTTTCCATAAAATGTATTGTTGGTCATTTTACTACAAAAATTCATTTTATACTTTCAGTGTTCTGTCTTTTCTTGATGGGGGGGTCATTATTCACCTCATAGCTAGGACCCTAACAGATGCTACCACTCCAGGTCAGAGTATACCTGGAAACAACAGCAATTAAGTAGTTGCTCCACTAATGGATCAAGGGGCACAAAAACGTTAAAGAAAGGGTGAAAGGGTAGTTAAGATGTTACCAGACTTACATAAAAAAAAAGTTAAAACTTTTTAAATAATTTAAAATGTCTTCTTTGAAAATATATTTTGGTTTTATTTGAAAGATGATAGCCTAAAGATAATCTGTTTAAAAAAAAAAAAAAAAAAAAAAAGAAAGAATTTTTCATATTGAAATAGGGTTTATTTTAGCCATTTTTAAAACATTGGTATGGTCACTCAACATTTACTGAATCTCCATCATGGATGAAAAATAAAAACAACCAATTTAAAAATCTCATAAAAAATCTTTGTCGAACAGATTTGCTTCAAAATAAATAAACACAATAAAGGCTGTTCCAATAACTTGGACCGATTTTAAATGTGAATTAAGTTTAAGCATCTAATGATTTTTTTTCTTTTTCTTTCAGATTTACCAACTTAAGTTTTTGGCAATTTCAATCATGAAAGATTAACAATCAACGTATTAAAGTTTCAAGAGTTCATTTGGAAAAATTGTTCGTAAATTCAAACAAACTGAGTCAGTGGCAGATGTGAAAACGCCACTGCGTGCTCATTTACACCATTCAGCTGAAAACATTGCTGCAGTGCTCTATTCGTCATTGCGCACAGGAACTGAACCTCTCCACAACAGCATTACATTGTTTCCAACTATACTCTCGGTTGGTCAATTATGTTGACCAAAAAAAAACCACAAAGTGTGCAAAATGCATTGCTGTTTGAACATCCATTTTCGTAATAGGCTTTGATAACTTTAACACACTGTTTGATTGTTAATCTTTCCATGGTTGAAATTGCCAAAGACATAAGTTGTTAAATCTAAAAGAAAAAGAAAAAAATCATTAGATGTTTAAATTTAATTCTCATTTAAAATCGGTCCAAGTTATTGGAACAACCTTTGATATATATATATATATATATATATATATATATATATATATATATATATATATAAGTGAACATAGAAGTCAACACTTAGAGGCGACAGTCTGTTTCATGCTAGATGCAATCGTCAGGAAACTAGTGCTGTTATTTTTCTCGGCTATTTATATATAAGGGTCAGTGATGCATTGTGGGTAGTCTATTTTGGTGGTTACTTTTACCGGAAGTTGTTTATTTGTTTATTTATTTATTTATGTCAAATTATTTTGCTTGTTTTATTTAATTTTATTTTTATTTTTTATCTTATATATTTATTTATTTTGATCGGTGTTTTTTATTAAGGTAGTAAAAATTTGTTTATATAGCTTATTGTGGGTAGGCTATTATGGCGGTCATTTACCGGTTGACTTCTATGTTCACTTTTATATTTACACACGCTCTATCTCTGATATCGAGCACTTTATCCCATAAATATAGCACACTTTAAGACTATATTTCTTTACATATATATATATATATATATATATATATATATATATATATATATATATATATATATTTTACTATAGGGATGCATTGGAAAATGAATTGACTATAGCAATGCACTGGGAAAGATTAACAATCAAACAACATGTTAGTTTCAAGAATGCATTTGGAAAAATTGTTTGTAAATTCAAACAAACTGGGTTGGTGGTAGATGTGAAAACACCATTGCGTTCTCGTTTACGCAGTTCGGCTGAAAACATTGCTGAAGTGCACAAGTATGTGGTCGAAAATCCAGACCCCTCAATTTGTCATTGCGTGCATGAATTGAACCTTTCCACAACAACATTACATTGTTTCCAAATGCGTTCTCGGTTGGTCGATTATGTTGACCAAAAAAATCACCAAGTGCACAGAATGCATTTCTGTTTGAACATCCATTTTCGTAATAGGCTTCGATGACGTTAACACATTGTTTGATTGTTAATCTTTCCATGGCTGAAATTGCCAAAGACTTAAGTTGTTAAATCTGAAAGAAAAAAAAAAAATCATTAAATACTTAAACTTAATTCACATTTAAAATCAGTCCAAGTTATTGCTTTCTCCATAGCTTGTTAGTTATCATCAGGGTTATAGGCTAACCACAATAGTTTTCTACTGTCACCCCCACTTTCAAACAAGATATGAAAAAGACCAAAAAGTACTAGAATCTAGAAACATGGGCACTAAAAGGTTACGGTTAATTTTATTTGCTTCTCAACATCATGGTTGTTCATGAGTTGCTCAACACTTTATAAAATAAAGTGAGCAAGAAAATTCTTCTGGCTTGGTTAACATAAATAGAATCAGTTTCCTTGATATTTAAGTGGACACTAACAATTACAATTTTACTTCATTGTATAAAAAAAGTACTCTACATAAAGCAAAAATACTTGTCTTCTTAAACAGAAGTAGATATTTTTGCCTATCGTTCGGTTCACACTCCTCCCTGACCTTTTGAAGAGGATTGACGGTCTATTTCATTATTTCCTGTTTAGGATTGGGTTTCTGATTCCTTCTAAAGTCTTCTCATTCTCTTTCACTCCCAGTAGCTCCCTGCGTCTTAGTGGCATTATCGCCTTGCTTGGTGTGAATTGATAAAAATATTTTTTTTTTTTTAAATAAAAAGTGAATGTCTTTATAGACATAAAATAGTTGCTATACAATCCTTGTTCAACAGTTCAGACCTTCACATCTAAGACACACCAAGCCACGTACACCGAGTTGACTCGACCACATTCCCTTTAGAATCCACTGGTGAGGAGAAAGGTTCAAATCAGACAGCTTTCTTCCCAGAAATATTTCATAAGAAAACAGACTCCCAAGAGGATGCTTTCCTGACCACTAAAATATTAACCTCCTCAAGTCAAGGGTCAACTGTTATCTTTCCTACATGTAGGCCTTAAAAAAAAAACTCATCTAAATAACCCTCTACCTTGAGTGGCTCTTGGCACTTGTATTGGTTGATGAATGAATATGAATGGATAAGAGTAATTTATTTCTACTACACGGTTAAACAGGGGATCAGTTTAGGGATTTCGTTAAAGATAAACAAAAAAACAAATAAACAGATCCACAATGAAACTCAATTGGTGGATCCTAATTTGGTTCTGATCACGGAATCTTTGATAATAAAAAAGTAGACTGTATTTGTACTTCTAATAAAAGTGCAAATACAAACTTCACCTTTAGTCACTTAATCCTGATTAAATGTTGCACCCGACCCACTGACATTTTTGAGTACTTTGTGCAGAAGACCCTGAGAAAAGCAATACTGAAAAACAAATTTCATCTGTATAATGAGAGGTGATCCGCAGAGTAATCAGAAAAACGTTTACAGAGGCGGAAAAGAAGGGGTGTCAAGAGAGAAACCAGGTTCACACTCCTCCTCAGTTTCTTGAACTAACGTAGAGGTTTATCCTTTGTCTCCTGTTTAGGATTGGGTTTCTGGTTCCTTCTAAAGTCGACTCTAAACTCCTAACATCTCTTCATGAACTCTGAAATTTTATCCACTAATTACTTATTTTTTCTTTCTCCTTTCTCAATAGGAGTAGATAGGTTTGCCTCCCATCCAGTTCACACTCCTCCCCAGTTTTTTAGAACAGGAGTAGAGGTTTATCCTTTGTTTCATGTTTAGGATTGGATTTTCAGTTCCTTCTAAAGTCTAATTCCACACTACACTTCTAACGTCTCCAACTGAACTCTGAAATGTTATTCACTAAATCTTGACCTCTTCAAGTCGAGATTTAGCTGTTATCTTTTCTGCATAGGCACCAAAAATGTTTTCTTGCACCTTCTTATGCTAACACAATTGTCTCGACCACATTCCCTTTAGAATCCAGTGGTGAGGAGAAAGGTTCAAATCAGACAGGAACCCTCTACCTTAAGTGGCACTTGGGCCTTGTATTAGACGAATATTAATGTGAAAAAAAGTATTTATTACAAGATTATTACACAATTTTCTTTTTTCTTAAGCAACTTAGGATTAAGCCTTGTGCCAAGAAATTCTAATAATCTGAAGCTGACCAGAAACTTTCAATAACATGGACTGTTTTCCAAAAAACCTTTTAATTTTTTCATTTCACCCCATGCAAGGCAGTAAAGCCACTAAGACACAAGGAGTTACTGAGTGTGAAAGAAAAAGAAAAAGAGAAACAACATGAAGGAACAAGAACAATAGGAAAAGAGTAATCAAGAAGATAATAGATAAAGATTAACATTGCATTTAAAATTGTTTTCTAATCATTTCACCCCATTCAAGGCAGTAAAGCCACTAAGACACAAGGGGTTACTGAGTGTGAAAGGAGAAGAGAAACATTATCAATGAGAGAGAACAATAAAAGAACAGGAATCAAGAAAACAGAAGATAATAAAGATCAAAGTTGACTGGGAAGCAAGAGAATTCCACAAGCAAGAAGAGCAAGAGAAGAAACTCTTGGCATAGAACTTACGTTTACATTGAGACAATTCAACTGCAAATTGATGAGACCTTGTTGCCAGTTTAGTACTGCGCTTAAATTCATATTAAGAAAAAAATAACCTATGTAGGGAAATTATGCTTTACAAGTTCTTCCACTTTTTAAAAAAATCATTTCACCCCATATGAACAGATTATATATTCTTTGGTTTATTTTATTTTGTTTTACGGCATATCAACCTCAATGGATTATTTAATGGCGACAACATTTTTAGGATAGATTCGTATGAATAGAATATATATTCTTTGGTTTAGATTGGTTTGGTTTATTTTGTTTTATGGCATATCAACCTCAATGGGTTATTTAATGCCGACAACATTTTTAGGATAGATTCGTTTGGTTTATTTTGTTTTACGGTACATCAACCTCAATGGCTTATTTAATGCCGACAACATTTTTAGGATAGATTCGTATGAATAGAATATGTATTCTTTGGTTTAGATTGGTTTGGTTTATTTTGTTTTACGGCATATCAACCTCAATGGATTATTTAATGGCGACAAAATTTTAGGGTAGATTCGTATGAACAGAATATGTATTCTTTGGTTTAGATTGGTTTGGTTTATTTTACCACATATCAACCTCAATGGGTTATTTAATGCTGACAACATTTTTAGGACAGATTCATATGAACAGAATATATATTCTTTGGTTTAGATTGGTTTGGTTTATTTTGTCCCATAGCACACCAACCCCAATGGGCTACTCAATGCCGACAAAATTCTTTATTGCTGGTAATATTTTGTTTTGTCAACAATCTGTTTCTGGTAATATTTTTCCTTCAAAATTGTATTGCTGGTAATAATTTTTCCAAAAAAGTATTGCTGGTAATAGTTTACTATTTGCCCATAGCTGGGACCCTAACAGGTGCTACTACCCCAGGTCAAGGTGGACCTGGGAACACCAGCAATTAAGAGGTGGTTCCATGCTCCATACTGAGGGCAGGAGAGATAGCAGAAAGCAATGAGTCGCTTAAAGGACAAGCTTGTGTGAATGGATGTTTGAACAGGGAGCAGGAGCCTTAGTAAAGGGAGAAAAATTGCTAAGAGCCACACAAGATAGGTAGTTTTTTTTTAGTTTTTTAAAGCAATTCACTCCAAGCAAGGCAGGAGTGCCACTAGCATGCAAGGGGTTACAGAGGATTGAGAACAAGAGTAAAGAGGCGTGTTTGAGGAAAGGATGCAGAGAAGGACAGGGAACAAGTTCAGGGTGTCAGATGTCGATTGACATTACACTTGAATATTTGAAGATTATAGTCATCAGGGAAGCAAGTAAGGAGAAGGGAGTTCCAGAAACAGGAAGCATGTGAGAAGAAGCTGTTTGAGTAGAAGAGACAGATACATTTAACCATTTTGATAGTGAAAGTGTGGGACCGAGATGCCAGCCTGGTAGCTCACTTAAATTCATGCAGTCTGGGAAGCAGCAAAAATACATTGTCGGAACAGTTGCCATGAAGAAGTTGTAGAAGAAACAGAGAGAGGCCACGGCACATCCGTAGTCTAGATGCCAGATCAGGACCTATCATCTTGCATATTCGTCTCTGGATTTTGTGAAGGACCTCGAGATGTACAGCGAGAGCACCAGACCATATATGACACTAATATTCCATGCAAGGACGAACTGTTGATTTATAGATTTGAAGGATGGACTTAGACAAGAAAAACTTTCTGGCACGACACAGAGAACCAACTTTCCTTGCAGTAGATGAAGCTATTGATTCAATGTATTTATTCCACCTCATGTCAGTGGACTGCGTGAGACCTAGCAGGCATAACGAGGCGCTCTCGAGGAGTTGGGAATCAGCCATTCTTATGGGAGGCAGGGAGGGTTTCTCTGTAGTGGGTAAATGAGAGCTGTGGAGAGCCATGATTGCCTATGTTCTAAAGGGACATAGCACATAAATTGACATCATTTTGATATCGGTATCATTATTTGATATCGGTATCATTATCTAAAACCAGTTTAATCAGATTGCAGATCATATTTATCATTCAGATATCATAATTTCGAAGAGAAATAAATCGACTTTGGTTTGATTGCTGTTTCAGTATTCTCTCATCTGGTATAATTTTTGTTTTTACAAGATGAGAAAAAAAAATCATTCAACCTTGACCTCCACCAATTCCCCTATAAGGAAATGGTCAATCAAAAGTTATTTAATATTCACTAGATTAGTTAAATATGCTTAAACAGTTTTTTTTTTTCCAGCTATTAAAATTCTTGTTTTTCATGATCCAAGTGCATCAGTTGATGCTCTGTCCGATATGCCAACAAAAGCAGATCCAATCCCGCATTTACTGGATTAAAATTTCCAAAAGCTTCACACTTCAATTCATGCTGCTTGATCCTGATTAAACCTTTTCCCCTTACTGAACTCTTTCAGTACTCGGTGCAGGTGACCCAGAGAAAAATACAATGCTAAAAAGCCAATCTCGTCTGCATAACAAGAGGTGAGATTTGCAGTGGAATCACCAAGATGTGTTTAAAGAGGGTGAAAAGAAGAGGAGTCAAGATTGAAGTCAGTATTTATCAGAAGATTATTGCACTATTTCCTTTGATGAGCAAATTAGGATTTTGACCAGCACTTGGGTTGCATAATTAATGAACGAGAATTCATATTCTCTTTATCAGTGTGAAAGCGACATAGTCAAACTACATTCTTTAGTTCTACAAATTCTAACCTTCACGGCTAAGACCCGCTGTGCTAGTGCACATTCTATTGAACCACCCTCATTCCTTTTGTATTCTATTGCTGGGATGTAAGGTCCTCTCGAATAGCTTCTTCCCACAAATTGCTGCTTTGTGGAACCGACTCTTATGAAAATCCTCCTCCGATTACTACTTATTTAAGTCTAGGGTCAACTGTTATCTTTCTCACCTATCTGCATAATGTGTACCTCTACCTGCTTTATGGTTTGTTTTGTTTTGTTTTGTTTTATAGCATATCAACACCTCAATGGGTCATTTAATGCTGACAACTTTTTTTCCTGGTAATATTTTTGTTTTGTCAAAAATCTATTTCTGTTGATATTTTTCCTGAAAAATGTATAACTAGTAATATTTTTTCAAAAACATATAGCTGGTAATATTATTTTTTCAAAACGTATAGCTGGTAATATTATTTTTTCAAAAACGTATAGCTGGTAATATTATTTTTTCAAAACGTATAGCTGGTAATATTATTTTTTCAAAACGTATAGCTGGTAATATTATTTTTTCAAAACGTATAGCCGGTAATATTATTTTTTCAAAATGTATAGCTGACAATATTTTCAACAACGTATAGCTGTTAATATTATTTTTTCAAAAACATATAGGCTGGTAATATTATTTTTTCAAAAACATATAGGCTGGTAATATTATTTTTTCAAAAACATATAGGCTGGTAATATTTTTTCAAAATGTATAGCTGGTAATATTATTTTTTCAAAAACATATAGGCTGGTAATATTATTTTTTCAAAATGTATAGCTGGTAATATTATTTTTTCAAAAACATATAGGCTGGTAATATTTTTTCAAAATGTTTAGCTGGTAATATTATTTTTTCAAAAACATATAGGCTGGTAATATTTTTTCAAAATGTATAGCTGGTAATATTATTTTTTCAAAAACATATAGGCTGGTAATATTATTTTTTCAAAAACATATAGGCTGGTAATATTATTTTTTCAAAAACATATAGGCTGGTAATATTATTTTTTCAAAATGTATAGCTGGTAATATTATTTTTTCAAAAACATATAGGCTGGTAATATTATTTTTTCAAAATGTATAGCTGGTAATATTATTTTTTCAAAAACATAGAGCTGGTAATATTTTTTCAAAAACGTATAGCTGGTTATATTATTTTTTCAAAAACGTAAAGATGACAACATTATTTTTTTCAAAAACATTATCAGAGGCCTTGGTGTTGAACGTAGTTTATCGTCTTACCCAGGACGCAGATGTAGTTTATCATCATGGAATCAACTTCCAAGAGGATGCTTCCCTGATCACTACAATCTTAACCTGTTTAAGTCTAGGGTTAACCGTTATCTTCTCACCATATCTGCATAAACAGTGCCTCTTACTCTGTAACCTTCTACCTTGAGAGTCTCTTGGGCTTTGTACAAGGTGAACATCAAAGTAAAAAAAAAAAAAATACTATTAAATAGCAATTCAGCATCCCTCATTGTTTCTAAGAATATTTTCCTATCTCCGAGTACTTTGCTTGAAAGAAGACAATCCTTCATCAGATCGCAGACAACATTAACAAATAACAAAAACCACATCTGTCTGTATCTCTGAGATGAGGTATTATGATTATTTACATTATTTGAACTGTTATCCTGATCTTCATTGCCATATTCACAATGTTTGTCCTCAACAACACATGGCCCAGTGGATAAAGACATTGGTTAGATCCAATGACTAGACCCAACGAGTTGTGAATTCAATGCCGGGATACAGCAGTGGTGAACCAAAAAACTTGGAGAGTTGAGTTAAAGGGAAATAACTGAGACATCCAGAAGAGGCATGGCACGTGGAACTAGAACAATCTACTAAAGTGGATGAAATAAAGGGTTCAGTTTGAAATTCCAATCACCTGAAGAAGACCGGAGTGCACAATGGCCGAAACATTGTGGATGAGGATAGCAGTCTGAATAATGTAAATAATGTAAATAAAAACCACATTGCTTGACGGCTTCCTACAGCAGCAACAACTACAATGTACAACACATGTAAATAGGAAGGAAAATAATGAAAACCAAAATGCTGACTTTCCACACTACCTTAAACAAAAGGTTAGGAAGGAAACGCTCATCAATGTTGGAAGGAGCCATAACAGTGAACTTAAAAAGATTATTTTCCTGGAAAACTGTTTTAAGATTTTATAGATTTCAACCGTCTGTAATGCCAACTGTTCAGTCAAAGAATGCAGAATGCTTTCTGTATGGAAATGGCTCATCTCAAAGCATCTTTTGCCTTTTTGATGAGATTTCTTTGTTCTTTTCTGTACTATCTTCTGTATATACCACTGTTGCCAGAACAGAAAGTATCATTTTATTTATTTTATTATATTATATTATTTTATTTATTTTATTTCATTTTATTTATTTTATTATTTTATTTTATTTATTATTTATTTTATTATTTTATTTATTTTAATTTTATTTATTTTATTATTTAATTTATTTTATTATTTAATTTATTATTTTATTTTATTTATTATTTATTTTATTATTTTATTTTATTTATTTTATTATTTAATCTATTATTTTATTTTATTTATTATATTTTATTTATTTTATTTATTATTTATTTTAGTATTTATTTTAGTATTTATTTTATTATTTTAGTATTTAGTTTATTATTTTATTTTAGTATTTTTTTATTTAATTTTAGTATTTATTTTAGTATTTTATTTTAATTTATTTTTGTATTTATTTTATTTTATTCCTTCTGGTATGTTTGTCCCACAAACAATATTTGGCAGACACATGTGATTCCGGTTAAAAGAAATGACACAAAACATGGAATTCAATCAACAATTAATCAATATATATATATTTTTAATAATTTCACCAACAAACAAGACAATAATGCCACTAAGACGCAAGGGGTTACTGCATGTGAGAGCTAAAAAAATAAATTAGATGTTTGTGAGGAGAAAGTATAAAGAACAGAACAATAAAAGAACAGAATTCAAAAAGACAGATGTTGCATTCAAAGTTTTGAAAATTGTAGGTGGCAGGGAATCAAGGGAACAGAAATGAGTTCCACAGGTGAGAAGTGAGCGAAAAGAAACTATTAGAATAGAACTCACAATTTCATCTAGCTAATTCAACAGCAAAACAATGAGACCCAGCTACCAATCTCATTTGAGGTACCAAGGAGGAAGGTTCATCAGAATGACTGAACAAAACATGTAACCGAAGGATAAAGTAACAAATGTTGTTGAAGTTACAAACAGTTCAATACAATCTTCAGTCTGTGTCTCTGAAGTACTTACAAGCCTTGTCACTATCGTCGTGAAAAGGAAACATATCTTGTTGCTCCGAAAGTCAAAGAGCAAAGAGGAAGAGGCTTTCAAATATCTCACCACCTGTGATTATTGTCAGGGAGCAGTAATCCAACACCATATTTGCTGATACATAGAATGATGGCCAAAGAATATGAGTGAAAATAAAAATAAAATACAGAGAAGAAATATAAATATGAATTCTCAGAATATGTTTAATTACTGATAATATCTCAAGATTTTATGAGAGGAAGCATTGTCAATTATCAAATTTTTGTGTAGTATTTCTTTCATTTTAATTTCACTTATTTTTCATTGCAACTGCAGTCTCCATCCATCAGTCATCAAGTTGTAATATTATCTGGAATTTTTATTCTAATATGAATCTTCCATAGAGTCATTTTTTGCAACTGTTTAATCTACATCCATTAGTAAATAAATATCTGGAATTTTTATTTGTAGAGAAAATGACAAAGTTTAACTTTCATGCCAACAAAAACTGGTGTAACAAAAAGACAGTTATTCCCTTCACACAGCTATTATAATATACGCTTTTAACTCCTTCAACAATGTTTATTTTAAAAAGTGAAATAAATAATATTTACTTAAAACTTAAGGAATCAACGCATGCAAAAATCTCCTAAGCCAGCCAAGCATAGACTTGAATACAATATACAAACCAGTAATAAGGACAGTTTTTTTTTTAAACATTTCACCCGAAGCAAGGTAGGAGTACCACCAGCAGAAATGGGGTTACAGAAGTGTGTTTGTTTTAGTTTTACGGCATATCAACCTCAATGGGTCATTTAATGCCGACAAAAATTTTTATTGTTAGTAATATTATTTTTTTCAATCTATTTCTGGTACTATTTTTCTTGCAAAAAATCTATTTCTGGTAAAAAAATTACCTTCAAAAAATCTATTTCTGGTAATGATTTTCTTTCAAATATGTATCACTGGTAATATTTTTCCCTTTTCGAAAAATGTTTAGCTGTTAATTAATATTTTTCTTTTTTTTCTCCAAAATATATTACCTATTTTCCAAAAATGTACAGCTGGTAATATTGTTTCTGTTTTTTTTTTTAAAAAACGTACAGCTGGTAATATTGTTTCTGTTTTTTTTTTTTAAAAAACGTACAGCTGGTAATATTGTTTCTGTTTTTTTTTTTAAAAAACGTACAGCTGGTAATATTGTTTCTGTTTTTTTTTTTAAAAAACGTACAGCTGGTAATATTGTTTCTGTTTTTTTTTTTAAAAAAACGTACAGCTGGTAATATTGTTTCTGTTTTTTTTTTTTAAAAAACGTACAGCTGGTAATATTGTTTCTGTTTTTTTTTTAAAAAAACGTACAGCTGGTAATATTGTTTCTGTTTTTTTTTTAAAAAATGTACAGCTGGTAATATTGTTTCTGTTTTTTTTTTTAAAAAAACGTACAGCTGGTAATATTGTTTCTGTTTTTTTTTTTTAAAAACGTACAGCTGGTAATATTGTTTCTGGTTTTTTTTTTTTAAAAACGTACAGCTGGTAATATTATTTCTGTTTTTTTTTAAAAAACGTACAGCTGGTAATATTTTTCTTTTTTTTAAACGTATAGTTGGTAATATTATTTTTCCAAAAACGTATAGCTGGTAATATTATTTTTCCAAAAACGTATAGCTGGTAATATTATTTTTCCAAAAACGTATAGCTGGTAATATTATTTTTCCAAAAACGTATAGCTGGTAATATTATTTTTCCAAAAACGTATAGCTGGTAATATTATTTTTCCAAAAACGTATAGCTGGTAATATTATTTTTCCAAAAACGTATAGCTGGTAATATTATTTTTCCAAAAACGTATAGCTGGTAATATTATTTTTCCAAAAACGTATAGCTGGTAATATTATTTTTCCAAAAACGTATAGCTGGTAATATTATTTTTCCAAAAACGTATAGCTGGTAATATTATTTTTCCAAAAACGTATAGCTGGTAATATTATTTTTCCAAAAACGTATAGCTGGTAATATTATTTTTCCAAAAACGTATAGCTGGTAATATTATTTTTCCAAAAACGTATAGCTGGTAATATTATTTTTCCAAAAACGTATAGCTGGTAATATTATTTTTCCAAAAACGTATAGCTGGTAATATTTTTCAAAAATGTATGGCTGCTAATATTATTTTCTTTATTTTAAAAATACTTATAGCTGGTAATAATTTTCTTTTTTTAAACATATAGCTGGCAATTTTATTTTTCAAAAACATATAACTGGTAATATTATTTTTTCAAAAACGTATAGCTGTTAATATAATTTTTCAAAAAACGTATAACCGGCAACCTTATTTTTTCAAAAACGGGCTTTCTGTTGGATGTAGTTTATCGCCATACCCAGAATGCAGATGCAGTTTATTGCCATACCCAGGATGCAGATGCAGTTTATCGTCATACCCAGGATGCGAAGTGTGTTTGGGGTGAGGATAAAAAGAAAGACGGAAGAATAAGATCAAGGTATCAGAAGATGTCGATTGACATTACACTTGAATATTTGAACCTTATAGTTATCAGGGAAGAGGAAGAGAATTCCACAGATGAGAAGTGCGAGAAAAGAAGCTGTTTGAGTAGAAAAGACTGTTACATTTAACTGTTTCGACAGTGAAAGGATGGGACCAAGATGCCAACCTAGTAGCTTGCTTAAATTCATGCAGTCTGGGCACCAGAGAAAGCAACTTGTTGGAACAGTTGCCATGAAAATACTTGTAGAAGAGACAGAGGGAAGCCACGGCATGTCTATGAGAAAGCGACTGTAGACTAGATGCCAGATCAGGACCTATCACATTGCATATCCATCTCTGGATTTTGTCAAGGATCTCGAGACTTACAGTAGGGGCACCAGAACATATATGACAGTAATATTTCATGCAAGGGTGGATGGTTGATTTACAGATTTGAAGGATGGACTCAGACGAGAAAAACTTTCTGGCACAACACAGAGAACCAACTTTCCTTGCGGTCAATGAAGCTATTGAGTCTATGTATTTGTTCCACCTCATATCAGCGGACAGCATGAGACCAAGCAGGTGCAACGAGGTTCTCTCATCGAGTTGGGCATCAGCCATTCTGATGGGAGGCAGGGACGGTTCTCTGTAGTGGGTAAATGAGAGCAGCTTTGTTTTAGAGGCATTGAAGTTTACAAACCATTCCCTGCCCCAGTCAACCACAGATTGGGGGACTCATTGAGACTGATTAAACAGCAATAACAAAAATTGTAATATAGTCTGGTAAAAAAATTGTTACTGACACATTAGGTTTCTATGTCCCAAAAATTCATTCATCGTTCCCAAGGACACATGACCCAGAGGATAAAAGTGTCAGTTGAAGTAATCCAGTGACTTGACCTAAAGAATTGTGAGTTCAATACCTGGCGAGAGTAGAGATGAACAAAAACTTGGAGAATTGAATTACTAAAGGGAATTAACCGAGATATGCAGATGAGGAATGGCATGTGGAATTAGGACAATCTACCTCTGTGGACTATAATAGGTTCAAATCAAAATTCCAATATATATCATCTGAAGAAGAACAGAGTGTACAACAGCCGAAACATCCTGAATATGGTAATAAAGATGAGAACAACAGTCTAAATGATGGAATAGTGTAAATAGAAACAATAAATATATAAAAAAACATCAGATCTACACTTTCATATGGATGTTGTGCTTAGCACCAAACTCCTTCAGAAATATTTACACTATTTATATTGTTTGGACTGTTGTCCTCATCTTCGTTGCCATATTTACAATGTTTCAGCCTTCTTCAGGTGATTGGAATTTAAAATTGAACCCCTTTTAGTCCAATGGGGTAAATTGTTCTAGTTCCATGTGCCATGCCGCTTCCAAGAACACATGTCCCAGTGGATAAAAGCATTGGTTGAATCTAGTGATGTGACCCAAAGAATTGTGAGTTCAATACCTGGCTGCAGCAGTGGTGAACAAAAACTTGGAGAATTGAGTTACTAAAGGAATTAACTGAAAAATGTGATATCCAGAAAAGGCATGACACATGAAACTAAATAAAGGGTTTGATTCAAAATTCCAACATACGTCACCTGAAGAAGGCCGAAACATACAACAGTTAAAATGTTGTGAATATGACAATAAAGATGAGGTAAATAGTCATCTGAGAAATATAGATAGAAAATAGATGTATATTCAAATTTTCTTTTTCCATAGTTTGATATTGTTTTTAAATTATGAATAAAAACTTGTTTTAATATTATAAAATGGGAAATAATAAATATAGCCATTTTGTTGGTTTATATATTTCGTTAATTTTTTTAATTAATTTTTGAATAAAAACATATCTTTCCAAATTTATTTCCTTATAAAATATTAAATAATAAATTCTGTATCATCACGAGCAAAATGCCTTACATGAAGACAGACCTTCCTATGCAACGGTCAGATACTTGTCTGCTGGACATATTTAGGGAGAGGGTTCATTGAGGACGAACCACGTGGAAGCATCATAAGAAGGTAAATAATAAATATTGCATGGTTTTTGGTTCATATATTTTTATAATTTTGCTAAAAATTGCAGAGTAAGTCAGAAGAGTATACAATAATAGTGGTGTCAAAGGAATAACTGTCTTTTTAACAGAGTGTTTTTATGCAGGCATGAAGTATTGTTGAGAAAGTATTGTCAGTTATGAAAATTATTGTTTGTTTTTCTTTTATCGAAATTTTAGTGGCTTTTCATTATTCAGACTCAGCCGCCCCTCAGTTTGCATCTATTGGCAAACAATAATAAAGTAAGAATATTATCTCGAATTTTTATTAGAAGAAACATTGTCAGCCATTATTCATTTTTGACTAGGATTTCTTTCATTGTAATTTTGATTGCTATATTTTAAAAATCAACAATTGTTAACTTTGCCAAAGAGAGATAGAAAGGGAAGGTGAAATGAGAGAGAGCGACAGAAAGAAGAGGAGAGAAGGCGACAGAAAGAACAAGAGAGAGAGAGAGTGTGGACGGAAAGAACAAGAGAGAGAGAGTGAGAGAGAAAGGAAAGAGTGAGAGAGAAAGGAAAGAGTGAGAGAGGGAAGAACTAAGGAGATTATCCTTATCCGTACCAATACAAATCCAATAGAATTAAAGCAATTCAAATAAAAATAAACAAAAAATGAATAAATGAATAAAACACTGGATAATCGATTGAATAATGTCACATGCAGCTCATCTGAAAAAATAGCCAATTAGACACGCACACGCTTGAAGAAAGAAAGAAAAGGAAAAATAACAAAGAAAGAAAAAACACATTTCCAGCCTCACTATCTTCAAATCATTTTTTGTGTTTGATCCCGTTCAAGGAAAAACTCTTCACTTTAAGGTCAGAAGATCCAGTTTTTCAACTCCAAGCCTGTTGCATTAAGCACCATTACAATCAAGAAGTACCTTCATATATATATATATATATATATATATATATATATGTATAATTCTGTGATTTCCTTTACTCAGTCCATCACAACCTCTAATATAGCCATACACTGATCAAAACAAATTTTTGTGGAGACGTGCAAACAGATAAGGAGATAAAAAGTATAGTTGGTTTTACTAGAGTGTGTAGCTTAGTACAATAAATTTTCATCATTTTTTTTTTAAATTAAAAGTTTCATTATTTAACATGAAATACTGCTACTATTTTAACAACAATTTAATGATTAAAATAACAAATACTTATTTAATAGAAATGCAATATTACTTTTTGTATATCTCTTCTTTAAGTTTTTATACATACAAGAATACAGTTTCTAGTTTGCCCTACGTTTGTGAGAACTAAAAACAAATCACAAGGTCAAATACTTCAAAAAGTTGAAATTTCACTCCAGAAAGAAATATTTACACATGTTGCATGCTCAAGAGTAAGAAATCCTAAGAATTTATTCTTTGCTATTAAAAAGGAAAAAAAAGAGATTTTCTTAAAAAATATTGTTTAACATGAAATCCTATAAAATTAAAGAAATTATTAAAATGTAAAGTAGGGTTTTTGTCAAAGTATTTTTCCAAACAAAGCTTATTTGAATTTCATTATTGCTTTGCAAAATTAAATGAAATGTAGAGTTTGTAAATCTCAACAATGCTAGTGATAATTTTGACTATGCTAAATACTGAGAGGATCTCAACATGTGTCAGTGTGTTGTCAAGACATTCTAGTCATTAACTCTTCTGCTGCTGTTGATATACATATACAAGACAAAGCTTATATTGCTTATTACGGACACACACACATATAAGTAAAATATATTCGTGGGTATATAAGCCAAGTGGATCTTAGTAATATAAAAATATTAAAACTGATCCACAAAAGGGAGCTCAATGTATTTTATAGAGAGCAATACGAATGAATAATCAAAAAAATCTTTTTACCTCATATGGGGAATAGACTATTCCCGCAGACAATGAAAGTGATTGTCTGTCTCTTCAACCCCTGATTTGGAATGAAGTTCATGTCCGTAGAAAAAAGTCACAGATAACTGTAAGGAGGTTATATTAGAAGCAAAATTGTCAACCTAAAACTTAACTTGCCGAAGATACCTAATATAGTATTCACACTTTTCAATGTTTAAGTCAAACAATAGGCACTTTAGAAGGGTTGAGATAGAAATGTGCTTTCCATTGTAATCTTTTAACAAAATCAATAATTTTCCCCATGAGAGACAGGTTAAACAAGTGTAAAAAACGGTATGGAATATTTCTTAGAGAATATTCCAGACAGAATTTTTCCATGGCAGTAGGCTGTCGAGATAGTTAGAATTTTCAGATGGAATAATCCTGAGAGAGATCAACTAATCGTTATACAGTGAAAAGTGTGAACACTATATTATGCATCTTCGGCAAGTTAAATTTTAGGTTGACCCTTTAGCTTCTTATATCACTTCCTTACAGGTAACTCTGACTTCCCTCTACAGACATGAACTTCATTCCATATTGGGGTTGAAAAAACAGATGACTACTTTCATCATCTGCCGAAATAGATTCCACAGATGAGATAGTTTTTTATTATTCGTTCATATAATTTCTCAGAATTAACCTGCAGAAAAAGACGATATGTATAAAGGAAAAAAGACAATAGGAAAACTGTAGTTTTAGCCAACATGTTTCGTACAATGTGGACTTTTAAAGGCAAAAACAAAATGAATTTACTGCAACAAAGTGTCTATAAACAACAAACAAAATGTTGATAGCAACTAGAAGACAGTATTTACATTATTCGGACTATTGTCCTCATCTTTGTCGCCATATTTGTCACAACGTTTTGGCCGTTGTACGCTCCGGCCGAAACGTTGTGACAAATATGGCGACAAAGATGAGGACAATAGTCCGAATAATGTAAATACTGTACATAATACCTCATCTCAGAAATATAGACAGGCAACTAGAAGAATTTAGAAATGCTATTGTATATTCATATGGTGAACTGAAAAATTACATCAATTAATTTTTGATTGAAGAATATATTTTCACATGTAGAAATATTGTTTGTATTGTTACGTTGACAGATTTAAGTGTTTTTTGATTTCTTCATATATTTATTGCTAAGAACATTTTTATTTTGTTTATAGATACTTTGTTTCAACAAATTCATTTCATTTTTTTTGCCATGGATAAGTCCACATTAGACAAAATGTGTCAGCTAAAACTACACAGTTTTCCTATTGTCTTTTTCATTTTTATATATATATATGTATATATATATTATGAAATGGACAAAGTCTGACAATTATTTAAAGACATTTATAAGCAGTAAATCCAACCTTGCCAACCGAACGATCCTCTGTGGCCGAATTGGTAAAAAGGCACATCAGGCTATATGACGGTTCCGTATAGGATACAGATTTGAATCCTGTCGGAGGACGAATATTTTCTATGAAAATTTCTCAGACATTCAGGCCGGTAAATGTTGTTTAATACTGTTTATTATAAACAGAGCATTTGCTGAAATACTTGTATCTATAAAAAGAATGTTAAACATAAAAATGTCTTTATATATATCTATATCTATCTCTATCTATATATACACACACACCCATACATAACACACACATTTTCAAGGCATGCTTATAGATCTTTATGAAAAATTACATTGCTTGCTGTCAATGTATGCATGCATTTTCAAGACTCCATGAAAATATCAGTACCTAGCATTTGTGTCATAACCTAGCATCCAGGGCTATTTTCAAACCAATATGAACATATAATAGCATAAACCTTGTTTTTTAATATGTGTGTGGGGGTGCTGTTTTGCTTAGTCTGTACTGCTGAGTGTTCAATTGAAACCAAAATAGTGGTGCCCAAGAGAAACAGCCATCAGCATCTTTATAATCATTATTTTTCAGGAAATGGCAACTTCCTATTCTTCCCAAATGGGCCAGTACAGCCAGGACACAGTACTATAATAAGGCAGCAGTAAAAGGTTTCAGAAATGAACTTATCTACTTAATCCAAATTTTATATTTGTTATTTGATGTCAAGAGTTCAAATATTCCATGAATTATTCAAACGAGCATCCTCATTTTGTTGCTTTGATCAGAGTATTACTTTGAAGGCCAACGACTACACTGCAGAAACAGACAGATAGTGATAGATAGATACAGAGAGAGATAAATACAGAGAGAGTGATAGATAGAGAGAGAGAGAGAGAGAGATAAATATAGAAGGCCAAAGACTTTGCTGCAGAGACAGAAATATATAGAGATAGATAGATAGATAGATAGATAGAAAAAGATAGAGGGAGAGATTGAGGAAGGAAGGAATAGCTAGATACAGAGAGAAAGAGATACACACACAGAAAGATTAACCTGGAGAGATTATTTGGGATCAAATAGAATATGAACCGGAATCTGACAATGATAAGATAAAGAAGAAATAAGAAATGTTTATTAATCTAACCTGTTTCTTTATCTTATAGATAGATGGAAGGAGGAAGAAATAGTGTCAGATACAGAAAGAGAGAGAGAGACACACACACATATATATACACACAGAAAGATAAACATAAGTAAATTGAGAGAGAGACACAGACACACACACAAAGAGAAAGATAGATAAAGAGACACAAAGTGAAAAATAAACCTAGATAGATAAAGACAGACACATACAAAAAGAAAGATAAGCCTAGATAGAGAGAGAGGTATATACAAAAAGAAAGATAAGCCTAGATAGATAGAGAGACACATAGAAAGAGAAAGATAAGCCTAGATAAAGAGAGAGGTACATACAAAAAGAAAGATAAGCCTAGATAGAGAGACACATAGAAAGAGAAAGATAAGCCTAGATAAAGAGAGAGGTATATACAAAAAGAAAGATAAGCCTAGATAGAGAGACACATAGAAAGAGAAAGATATGCCTAGATAGAGAGAGAGGTATATACAAAAAGAAAGATAAGCCTAGATAGATAGAGAGAGACATAGAAAGAGAAAGATAAACCTAGATAGATAGAGAGAGACATAGAAAGAGAAAGATAAACCTAGATAGAGAGAGAGGTATATACAAAAAGAAAGATAAGCCTAGATAGAGAGACACATAGAAAGAGAAAGATATGCCTAGATAGAGAGAGAGGTATATACAAAAAGAAAGATAAGCCTAGATAGAGAGACACATAGAAAGAGAAAGATAAACCTAGATAGAGAGAGAGGTATATACAAAAAGAAAGATAAGCCGAGATAGAGAGACACATAGAAAGAGAAAGATAAGCCTAGATAGAGAGAGAGGTACATACAAAAAGAAAGATAAGCCTAGATAGATAGAGAGAGACATAGAAAGAGAAAGATAAACCTAGATAGATAGAGAGAGACATAGAAAGAGAAAGATAAACCTAGATAGAGAGAGAGGTATATACAAAAAGAAAGATAAGCCTAGATAGATAGAGAGAGACATAGAAAGAGAAAGATAAGCCTAGATAGAGAGAGAGGTACATACAAAAAGAAAGATAAGCCTAGATAGATAGAGAGAGACATAGAAAGAGAAAGATAAGCCTAGATAGAGAGAGAGGTACATACAAAAAGAAAGATAAGCCTAGATAGATAGAGAGAGACATAGAAAGAGAAAGATAAACCTAGATAGAGAGAGAGGTATATACAAAAAGAAAGATAAGCCTAGATAGATAGAGAGAGACATAGAAAGAGAAAGATAAGCCTAGATAGAGAGAGAGGTATATACAAAAAGAAAGATAAGCCTAGATAGATAGAGAGAGACATAGAAAGAGAAAGATAAGCCTAGATAGAGAGAGAGGTACATACAAAAAGAAAGATAAGCCTAGATAGAGAGAGAGGTATATACAAAAAGAAAGATAAGCCTAGATAGATAGAGAGACACATAGAAAGAGAAAGATAAGCCTAGATAAAGAGAGAGGTATATAGAAAAAGAAAGATAAGCCTAGATAGAGAGACACATAGAAAGAGAAAGATATGCCTAGATAGAGAGAGAGGTATATACAAAAAGAAAGATAAGCCTAGATAGATAGAGAGACACATAGAAAGAGAAAGATAAACCTAGATAGAGAGAGAGGTATATACAAAAAGAAAGATAAGCCTAGATAGAGAGACACATAGAAAGAAAAAGATAAGCCTAGATAGAGAGAGAGGTACATACAAAAAGAAAGATAAGCCTAGATAGATAGAGAGAGACATAGAAAGAGAAAGATAAGCCTAGATAGAGAGAGAGGTACATACAAAAAGAAAGATAAGCCTAGATAGATAGAGAGAGACATAGAAAGAGACAGATAAGCCTAGATAGAGAGAGAGGTACATACAAAAAGAAAGATAAGCCTAGATAGATAGAGAGAGACATAGAAAGAGAAAGATAAACCTAGATAGAGAGAGAGGTACATACAAAAAGAAAGATAAGCCTAGATAGATAGAGAGAGACATAGAAAGAGAAAGATAAGCCTAGATAGAGAGAGAGGTATATACAAAAAGAAAGATAAGCCTAGATAGATAGAGAGAGACATAGAAAGAGAAAGATAAGCCTAGATAGAGAGAGAGGTACATACAAAAAGAAAGATAAGCCTAGATAGAGAGAGAGGTATATACAAAAAGAAAGATAAGCCTAGATAGATAGAGAGACACATAGAAAGAGAAAGATAAACCTAGATAGAGAGAGAGGTATATACAAAAAGAAAGATAAGCCTAGATAGAGAGACACATAGAAAGAGAAAGATAAGCCTAGATAGAGAGAGAGGTATATACAAAAAGAAAGATAAGCCTAGATAGATAGAGAGAGACATAGAAAGAGAAAGATAAACCTAGATAGATAGAGAGAGACATAGAAAGAGAAAGATAAACCTAGATAGAGAGAGAGGTATATACAAAAAGAAAGATAAGCCTAGATAGATAGAGAGAGACATAGAAAGAGAAAGATAAGCCTAGATAGAGAGAGAGGTACATACAAAAAGAAAGATAAGCCTAGATAGATAGAGAGAGACATAGAAAGAGAAAGATAAGCCTAGATAGAGAGAGAGGTACATACAAAAAGAAAGATAAGCCTAGATAGATAGAGAGAGACATAGAAAGAGAAAGATAAGCCTAGATAGAGAGAGAGGTACATACAAAAAGAAAGATAAGCCTAGATAGATAGAGAGAGACATAGAAAGAGAAAGATAAACCTAGATAGAGAGAGAGGTACATACAAAAAGAAAGATAAGCCTAGATAGATAGAGAGAGACATAGAAAGAGAAAGATAAGCCTAGATAGAGAGAGAGGTATATACAAAAAGAAAGATAAGCCTAGATAGATAGAGAGAGACATAGAAAGAGAAAGATAAGCCTAGATAGAGAGAGAGGTACATACAAAAAGAAAGATAAGCCTAGATAGATAGAGAGAGACATAGAAAGAGAAAGATAAACCTAGATAGAGAGAGAGGTATATACAAAAAGAAAGATAAGCCTAGATAGATAGAGAGAGAAAGAGAAAGATAAGCCTAGATAGAGAGAGAGGTACATACAAAAAGAAAGATAAGCCTAGATAGATAGAGAGACATAGAAAGAGAAAGATAAACCTAGATAGAGAGAGAGGTATATACAAAAAGAAAGATAAGCCTAGATAGATAGAGAGAGACATAGAAAGAGAAAGATAAGCCTAGATAGAGAGAGAGGTACATACAAAAAGAAAGATAAGCCTAGATAGATAGAGAGAGACATAGAAAGAGAAAGATAAGCCTAGATAGAGAGAGAGGTACATACAAAAAGAAAGATAAGCCTAGATAGATAGAGAGAGACATAGAAAGAGAAAGATAAGCCTAGATAGAGAGAGAGGTACATACAAAAAGAAAGATAAGCCTAGATAGAGAGAGAGGTACATACAAAAAGAAAGATAAGCCTAGATAGAGAGAGACATAGAAAGAGAAAGATAAGCCTAGATAGAGAGAGAGGTACATACAAAAAGAAAGATAAGCCTAGATAGAGAGAGAGGTATATACAAAAAGAAAGATAAGCCTAGATAGATAGAGACACATAGAAAGAGAAAGATAAGCCTAGATAGAGAGAGAGGTACATACAAAAAGAAAGATAAGCCTAGATATATAGAGAGAGACATAGAAAGAGAAAGATAAGCCTAGATAGAGAGAGAGGTACATAAAAAAAGAAAGATAAGCCTAGATAGAGAGAGAGGTATATACAAAAAGAAAGATAAGCCTAGATAGATAGAGAGAGACATAGAAAGAGAAAGATAAGCCTAGATAGAGAGAGAGGTACATACAAAAAGAAAGATAAGCCTAGATAGATAGAGAGACACATACAAAGAGAAAGATAAACCTAGATAGAGAGAGAGGTACATACAAAAAGAAAGATAAGCCTAGATAGATAGAGAGAGACATAGAAAGAGAAAGATAAGCCTAGATAAAGAGAGAGGTACGTACAAAAAGAAAGATAAGCCTAGATAGATAGAGAGACACATAGAAAGAGAAAGATAAACCTAGATAGAGAGAGAGGTACATACAAAAAGAAAGATAAGCCTAGATAGATAGAGAGAGACATAGAAAGAGAAAGATAAGCCTAGACAAAGAGAGAGGTACGTACAAAAAGAAAGATAAGCCTAGATAGATAGAGAGACATATACAAAGAGAAAGACAAGCCTAGATAGATAGAGAGACATATACAAAGAGAAAGACAAGCCTAGATAGATAAAGACACATACACAAAGAGATAGATAGAGAAAGACACATACACAAAGAGATAGATAGAGAAAGACACATACACAAAGAGATAGATAGAGAAAGACACATACACAAAGAGATAGATAGAGAAAGACACATACACAAAGAGATAGATAGAGAAAGACACATACACAAAGAGATAGATAGAGAAAGACACATACACAAAGAGATAGATAGAGAAAGACACATACACAAAGAGATAGATAGAGAAAGACACATACACAAAGAGATAGATAGAGAAAGACACATACACAAAGAGATAGATAGAGAAAGACACATACACAAAGAGATAGATAGAGAAAGACACATACACAAAGAGATAGATAGAGAAAGACACATACACAAAGAGATAGATAGAGAAAGACACATACACAAAGAGATAGATAGAGAAAGACACATACACAAAGAGATAGATAGAGAAAGACACATACACAAAGAGATAGATAGAGAAAGACACATACACAAAGAGATAGATAGAGAAAGACACATACACAAAGAGATAGATAGAGAAAGACACATACACAAAGAGATAGATAGAGAAAGACACATACACAAAGAGATAGATAGAGAAAGACACATACACAAAGAGATAGATAGAGAAAGACACATACACAAAGAGATAGATAGAGAAAGACACATACACAAAGAGATAGATAGAGAAAGACACATACACAAAGAGATAGATAGAGAAAGACACATACACAAAGAGATAGATAGAGAAAGACACATACACAAAGAGATAGATAGAGAAAGACACATACACAAAGAGATAGATAGAGAAAGACACATACACAAAGAGATAGATAGAGAAAGACACATACACAAAGAGATAGATAGAGAAAGACACATACACAAAGAGATAGATAGAGAAAGACACATACACAAAGAGATAGATAGAGAAAGACACATACACAAAGAGATAGATAGAGAAAGACACATACACAAAGAGATAGATAGAGAAAGACACATACACAAAGAGATAGATAGAGAAAGACACATACACAAAGAGATAGATAGAGAAAGACACATACACAAAGAGATAGATAGAGAAAGACACATACACAAAGAGATAGATAGAGAAAGACACATACACAAAGAGATAGATAGAGAAAGACACATACACAAAGAGATAGATAGAGAAAGACACATACACAAAGCGATAGATAGAGAAAGACACATACACAAAGAGATAGATAGAGAAAGACACATACACAAAGAGATAGATAGAGAAAGACACATACACAAAGAGATAGATAGAGAATGACACATACACAAAGAGATAGATAGAGAATGACACATACACAAAGAGATAGAGAAAGACACATACACAAAGAGATAGATAGATAAATAGGCAAATGGAGGAGAAATAGATAGAGAGAAAAATAAAAATATTGATAGACTTCTTCATTTTTAATTAGAGATTCAGCAGAGATTAATGCTAAGACCAGAGTCGCCAGGTAATTAAACAAAGAATTAATTAACATTTATTCATGCATCATGTCCAGCGTTGTAGAATGAGTTTCATAACGCTACTTGATTTGGTAATTACAGATTTCTCAATTGTTGGCAGTTGTAAAATCTAACACTTGCCATCCTTGTTTTTGCCTCGTGCAACTGGCCCTTTGGAATTGCTAAACTGTCAACCATTATTAATTTTAAATAGTGACTCGTCATTTTCTTTCATCTTAATATTTTTACGTATTTATCAAGTTGGACTGTCTGTCTACAGCAGTGAATAGAGGATTGCTAATCAGAAATAATCCCGGATAAGTTTCTGGTGCGACAGACTCCTGCTCCTTTTGATCTGTTTGGTTTGGTTTGTTTTACGGCATATCAACCTCAATGGGTTATTTAATGCTGACAACATTTTTATTGCTGGCAATATATTTTTTTCTTCAAAAATATATTTATGGTAATTTTTTTTTTTTCAAAATGTGTTGCTGGTAATTTTTTTTTTTTTCTCCAAAAATGTATTTCTGGAAATATTTTTTTCTTTTCAAAAACGTATTGCTGGTAATATTTTTTTTTTTTTTTTTTTTTTTTTAAAATGTATTGTTGGTAATATTTTTTTTCCAAAAAAAAGTATTGCTGGTAATATTTTTTTTTTTTTTTTAAATGTGTTGTTGGTAATATTTTTTTTCCAAAAAAATGTATAGCTGGTAATATTTTTTTTTTTCTTTCAAAAAATGTATTGCTGGTAATATTTTTTCTTTTCAAAAAAGTATTGCTGGTAATACTTTTTTTTTTTCAAAAAAAAAGGTATTGCTGGTAATGTTTTTGTTTTTTTCAAAAATTGTATTGCTGGTAATATTTTTTTCAAAAACTCTATTGATGGTAATAATTTATTTTTTTCAAAAATACATTGCTGGTAATAATTTTTTACAAAAGTTTATTGCTGGTATTAAGACCTATTTTTACACTTCCATACTGTTCTGACCCCATTTGGGGGCGGGGGGTTAACTATTTGCCCATACCTGGGACCCTAACAGGTACTACCACACCAGGTCAGGGTGGACCTGGGAACACCTGCAATTAGGAGGTGCTTCCATGCTCCACAACAACTTCTGATCAAAGAACTTGCTGTCAGATGTAGTTTATCATCATACCCAGGACAGCCTTTTGATGTGAGAAGCTCATTAACCATACTAGAAGTTCATACCATCTAAGCTACAAAGAATGCTACTAGTTCAGTTTTTACTTAGACTATGCTTTGTATGTTTATAAGCTCAGTGAAATCTTTGAGAGTTTTCTTATCCTGACTATGAGTACCTAAATCATCTGCATAACCCCACCCCCTCATCACCATCAGTACATTGGCCTGAAGAAGGAAAGCAGGATTGTTGTCTTCTATTAGTAGATTCATTTCGGATGTAGTATGGAGTGCTTACTGTATATACTCAAGGATAGGTCACTATTTTTTTTTTAGCAAAATTTTGATAAAAATCAGGGGTTAAACGGTAACCTGTAATCTGAAGTAGACTGTAGCGTATCAGTAGCTCATGCAAGGACCTTGGGCTTGAGCATAAACTAGAACAAGGGAGAAAATTAATTTTTGTCAACATTTTGATTTTACGCAATCGACTCTTCCAACATTACCGTGTCACACATTGAATAAAAGCATTCAATGTTTACCATTTATTACCTGATTTACAACAAAAAGTTATCATTTTCAAGTGATTTTTGGATTGAAGTGATTACCAGCATCCAAATTTTCATCTACACCAAGCAACTCCGCACGCACTCACTAAGTAAATACAAACGAAAGAAATGTTCGACAATAATGAAGAACTTTTGGGTTTCAGTCCTGAAAGCACTCGAGCTGCATTACACATGTTTACGATTTATTATCGGATTTACGATGAAAGTTGTATATGAGCATGTGGCCGAGTAGTTAGAACATTCACATTCTGACCATGAGACCCGTGTTTGAATCTCACCATGGTCAATTTGTCAGGAAGGCGACTTCCTGATGTTACTCGAGTGGGTCGATCCCAGCATGTGGCACATTTGGAAAGTTTTTTTTTTTTTCTTTTTAATCATATCGCCCCAAGCAAGGCCAGAGGCCACTATCGCGCAAGGGGTTAAAGAAGGGTTGGAGGAAGAGCAGATAGGAGTGGCAATGGAGGGGATGAGGAAGAAGAGAAAGACAGTGGGTCGATCAAGGCAAGCGGGCCACAAAAGATCCGGAGCGAGAGCAGATAGGAATGAGAAAAGAAAGGATATGGAGAAGGGAAGCAGATAGATCAAGGCAACTGGAGATGTCGATTGACGCTACACTTAAACCTTTGGAGATTGTATTTGTCAGGGAAACAGTAGTAGGGAAGGGAGTTCCATAGGCGGGATGTGCGAGACATGAAGTGCCTGAAAACCGCACCATGGGTTGACTCAAGCCTTGTGAGTGAAATTGGGTAGACAGCACCTTTAAGTCATTGTGGCAAAGGGCTTGAGCAGGCTGGTCTTGTTCAAGTTTGTTGATCTTGTACTAGATAACACGCTCTTTCCCAGAAACTGTAACTAAGGTCTGCTCAGTATAGTTGCAGTATAAACTACAGGTGGGCTCTGTGAGTGTTCAATAAACACAAATGTGCCTGAGCAAGCGTCTGCAATAGGGATTGGCTAACTGGGTATCCTTGAATATGAGTGGCCAGCTATATATATATAAGACGAAAGTGATTTAAGGACTGAAGCCTCCAAACTTTTGTTTAAACAGAGTAAGTAAATACAAATGAAAAGAATATTTGACAGTGATGAGGATGAAGAAGAATTTTGGGGGGTTTCGGTCCTGATGAAGTTTAATAACCATATTTAAATGAATAAACACTTTTCTTATATTGTCATATATGTAAGCAAACTTTTGAAATAAAGGTGAATATCCGACAAATATTTAACAAATATAAGTTACATTTACATGAAAAACGAGTCATGCAACTCCTCACATTATAGTGTGATCTATCTGCGAGTCAACCGCAAACACCCACTTTGACAACCTCAAACTAAGGGTGCAAACTATCTACTGGTGTGACCTATTCGCGAGTATATACAGTAAATGATCAGTGCCCATCTCTTAACATCTGTGCTTGTATATGCGCAGGACATAGTCTAGGAGGAGACTATATAGAATGGGAGCCTCATTTCCTTGTATTTCTATCTATAAAAGGCAGGATGTGTGTGTGTAACGAATGCACAGCCGCAATTTTCAATGGATTTGCACCAAAATTTACATGCACATGCTCCAAGTTAGCAGGAAGGCCAAGACTGACTTTGCATTTCCCAACTCCCATCAATAGTGGAAATAATCGATTTTTTCATGCTTCTATGGTAGTTTTCATGTAGTTTGCGGCCCTTTTCTACTGGCCAGCATGAGAGCCAACAGCTGACTGACATGAATGTTAACTAGCATGCAAAAATAATTGATAGCTGCATTCGTCACAAGTGAGAAAAATTTAAATCTGCATGGCACTTTACTCCACTTAGCTCATTCGCTTGCTTAAACTCAACGTTGATTCTGATTCCGCAAAACTGGGTTGGGTGTGAAAAAGTATTTGTTGTTAACATTCTTTTTTCATTCGGTTTTTCCAGTTATGAGTTCTTTTTTTAAAGCTGATCGTTTTGTGTTCATTTTGTTTAGTTCTTTTTTTGTAACAGATTTAATGTTTAGTATAGAGCTTAGAAAAAATTTGCAGTGTGAGATAGGCAAGAAGTAAGGCATGTAGCAACATCAGCACAACAAAGGGCACTCCTTTAAAGGCAAGGAAGGACAAAAATATTTTAAGTGATAGCGATTGCTGTATGAGTCGTACGATTTTTTAATCAAGCACGGGCAACGCTGCTAGTTCCTGATAAAATTTAAAATCTTTCTGTATTGTGGTCCTTGACAGACATTATTTGAAGTTGTTGGTATTTACTAGTTCCACATCCTGAATCTTTATGATGGATTCAGTATGAGATGTCGTCAACACTCTCATTCCAATTCCACATCATAGTTTCTGTTTCAGAAATGTTCATCTTGAGCTTGATTTCTTGGTATATATATTTTTTTTATTTCACCAAGCAATTAGTCAACCAAAGTTGCTAAAATGTTCAATATATACTTACATTTATAAATATACCTGTTCTATAAGAGTAAGTGTTGTCGCTGACACTGTGGTTTGAAACTAGATCGCCAGTGAGTAAAACAAGCGATCCATTATTAAGCAGATCATGTGATCATAAAGGAAGTGAATAAACAGGAAGTAACGTAATGACTACACGATCACGGTTCACTCTTCTTGTCTATCCACTATTGCTATACGTTCAGTCTCTCTACTAGTATGGATTAGGATTCTCTGCTTATCATTATACTATTTGGCAATTACTACTTGAACAAGTATTACTAGTGCAGATATTACTGGAAGGCATTACTACTAGTATTGGCATCTATGAAATCTCGAATATAATGAGCATTTTTTGAAGTGATAACGAGCTTTCGTTTGACATAACAAAAGTGTCAAGTGAAGCTGTCCAACATCACAAAAATACCAAACATGAATTTCAGTTCATAATGTCTGTTTTTATTAGAAATATTTAGCATAATTGCAATAAAACTCATAAAGCCTTTTTAGCTAATGTTGGGTATTCCTTTTGTATTGAAATCCAAAATTTATCAAGAGGTACCATTGAATGTTCTGAGTCCTTAAAAATAAAAATACATTTAAAAAAAAATGAATATTAAAACAAAGTATTTAAAATAATATAATCGAAGTATAGTGAAAAGAATTATTTGAAAAAATAGTTTAATACTTTATTCAAACACTAATACCATACCATTACTACTTCCACAATATGCTGTGACAATATTTCTTGCAACACTTTTTTTGTTTTTTTTTAAATTGGTATCAGCCTCAAGCAAGACGGTTCACCAGAGTTCTTAAAAACTGGAACAAGAGACGATGACTTCCAGCAAGCAGGAAAGCAGGAGGCAACAAGGTATTTATTACACAGTTTAGAGAGAACAGGAGCCAGTTCAGGAGGACAGTTCTTAATGACTATACCATCAGATTCATATGCTTTGTGGTGATGGGGTTAGAGATGGTAGCAGAAACCATGGAAGGGGTTATATGCATGTCACTCAAAAAGAATTAGTTCTCAGTGGAAAGATAGGCAGAGATACCCCAGATGAGTCGAGAGTAGAGATTGAATTAGAATTCATGGGCAAAGCATTCAGCTTTATCTGCAGAGGAAGATAACACCTCGATTTGATAGGTGGGGGGGGGCATAAAGACCCTGCACTTATTTAGTACCCTATTACAGAGATGCCAGTAGTCATGAGAACCAAAGTTTTTAGAGGCTATGTGGTAGCTCACTGACTTGTCTGATTTTCTGTTCAAGATCATTCCTATCCCAACTATGAATACCTATGTCATCAGCATAACGCCTTTCATCATCAGTACACTAGCCTTGACAGGTGGAGTGTACAATGACTGAAATGTTGGGAATATGGCAATAAAGATGGGAAAACAGTCCGAACAATGTAAATAGTTTAAATATTTGGTAGAGGATGTTGATTTTCTGTTCAAGATCATTTTTATCTCAACTATGAATACCTGTCATCAGCATAACGCCTTTCATCATCAGTACACTAGCCTTGACAGGTGGAGGGTACAATGACTGAAATGTTGGGAATATGGCAATAAAGATGGGAAAACAGTCCGAACAATGTAAATAGTTTAAATATTTGGTAGAGGATGTTGATTTTCTGTTCAAGATCATTTTTATCTCAACTGTGAATACCTATGTCATCAGCATAGCTCCCAATCATCATTGGCCTCAAGAGAACAAAGGGCTCTTCTGATTTGTCATTGTGTTTGTAAGTAACATAGTTTTGATCAATTCAGGCACAAATAAGGAACCTTCCAGAAAGTGATTACAAGCATGCTGATCTTACAGACCTGAAGTTAGATCACTTTATGAATGTTACTGGTACAATGTAACCAAGTATTCTTGTATGGCTGGGTCTTCAGCAATTAAACTGGTTCCCCCATCACGCATTTTCTGGTGAGGAGAGCAGTTAGACACCCAGCAAGATTAAAAACAAGACTTTTTAAAGGGTGGATGAATGTTCTTGTGAAGTTAATGGCCATCTAACACAATGAGGTAGATGAGCCTCCACAGCTATAAATGCTGCCAGTGTGGTAATGAGCTTCCTAAATTGAGTCTTACTTCTTGAAATACTTGGTCAAAGATGTTGATTTTTAGTTCAAGATCATTCTTATCCCAACTATGAATATCTATGTCATCAGCATAACGCCTTTCATAATCAGTACACTAGCCTTGACAGGTGGAGGGTACAATGACTGAAATGTTGTGAATATGGCAATAAAGATGGGACAACAGCCCAAATAATGTAAATAGCGTAAATATTTGGTAGAGGATGTTGATTTTCCATTCTAGATCATTCTTATCACAACTATGAATACCTATGTCATCAGCATGACTATTTTCATCATCAATACACTAGCCTTGGGAGGGAAAGAAAGATTGTTGTCTTCTATTGGTAGTTCCATTTGGGATGTAGTATAGAGTGCTTAAATGGTCAGTCCCCATCTCATCATATCTGAGGGTTGTAAATCCTTCTTCTTGTACTTTCGAAATGTTTCCATATTGTGGTCCACACCAAGCATGTAAGATTATGTAGATCAATACAGTTCCTCTATCAGATCAATGCATTCAGTGGATTTGGAGTTTGGAAGGTGGTTTCTAATCATTGAGAAGAGGTAGTCTCTATTGATGTGGCCATATGCTGCTGTAAGGTCGACAAAGCAGGTATACAGTTTCTAATTTGCCCGGTGGAGAGTCAGCAATTTCTTGGAGTTTTTTGATGACATATATGCCATCACTATATCCCTTAGCAAACTGGGTAGTTAGGAGTTGACTTTAACAAAATAATGAGACCCTAGTAAATAGAATGTTAATTCACACTTATCATGACAGTTCCGATTACGATACTGCAGTATGTCTAAGGGTCATGAGGGTTACCTTTCCATTTTTATAATGCATTGATGTGTCAGAGGTCCCCATTTTCTGGACAGTATTTCTGATTCCAGACTTCTTTCATAAAAAAGAGTAACTTGTTATTGAATTTGAGGAGAAAATTGAAAAGTTACCCAGATCAATAACATGACAACATGAAGTCAACTCCCTGACAAATCGACCATGTTGAGATTCAATGACGTGTCTAATTATCAAGATGCAAACCGTCTAACTACTTGGTCATGTGCCATATATATATATATATATGTATATATAAATAAAAAGAAAGAACAGTGAGATATAAAATCTGGTGTTCTTATAGATATTTTTATTTTTACACAATAGTGCTCAATGTAAATTTACAGAGCATTAATATTTTATATTAATTGATTTAATCAATTAATATAATATATATATATACGTATGCATACATGTATGTGTGTGTGTGTGTGTGTATATATATATATATGCATACATGTGTATATATATATATATATATATATACCTACACATATACATATATGTGTGTATATATATATACATATGCGCATTGCATACATGTATATATATATACATATATATACACATATACGTATGCATATATATATATATATATATATATATATATATATATATATATACATACACAAATTTATATATCTATATGCACACAGAAACATATATATACATGCATACATATATATACATTTATAAATTTATATATATATATATACACACACAGAAACATATATACATACACACATGTACATATATATTCATGCATGCATATATACATATACATTTATAAATTTATATATATATATCTATATACATACAGAAACATATATATATATATATATATATATATATATATACATACACACATGTACATCATATATATACATACACGTGTTAAAAACACACACAAATATAAACAATCACATCTCTCTCTCTCTCTCTCTCTATATATATATATATAAACACACTCACACATGTGTGTGTGTGTGTGTGTGTGTGCATGCAAATATACAGAATCATGTATATGGTTACTTCAGTGAATATTCTGTCAGTCATCAAACACCCACACATAATACACCATCAACTGCAAAAGAAAAGCATGCATCTGTCTGGCAAGTGAGTGCAGAATGTTTTGCCATTTATCAATCATTAAATCTGATCAAATGAAGTTGCAATTCACAAAACAAAAATACGTTTGACAGATCAATAACTGATTAAGATAGGAGGTGGTGGGTGGGGGGAGATGCAGTGATGAAATGAGAAAGCTTGTGTGAACAGGAAGGTAGAGAATGAGAGAATAGAGTAAGTGGAGAGTGGAAAGAGGGGGTGTGGGGAGAGAAAAGAGTAATGAGGAAAAGGGGAGGGTAGAGGTGAGAGAAGAGAAAGGAGGAAAGAGGGAGAAGGAAAGTGGAAAGAGGGTGAGGGAAGAGAAGTGGAAAGAAGGAGAGAAATGAAAGAAGGAGAGAAGTGAAAGAAGGAGGGAAGTGAAAGAAGGAGACTGGAGGGAAGTGAAAGAGGGAGAGTTGAGAGAAATGAAAAAGGGAGTAAGAAAGAAAAAAGGAAAGAGGGAATTGGAGGGAGAAGAAGAAGGAGACACGCAAGGAAAGAGAGAAGTCAGAATGAGAATGATATGTATTGTGGGGGTAAGGGAATTTAGAAAGAGTGGAGAGAGAAAAGAGTAATAAAGGAGAGGGAAAGGTAGAGAAGTGGGAGGAGAGAGAGAAGTGGGAGGAGAGAGAAAAGTGGGAGGAGAGAGAAAAGTGGGAGGAGAGAGAAAAGTGGGAGGAGAGAGAAAAGTGGGAGGAGAGAGAAAAGTGGGAGGAGAGAGAAAAGTGGGAGGAGAGAGAAAAGTGGGAGGAGAGAGAAAAGTGGGAGGAGAGAGAAAAGTGGGAGGAGAGAGAAAAGTGGGAGGAGAGAGAAAAGTGGGAGGAGAGAGAAAAGTGGGAGAGAAATGAAGAAGGGAGAGTGGAGAGAAGTGGAAAGAGGGAGTGGGAGAGAGAAAGAGAAAAGAGAGGAGGACAGATTGAAAATGATGTGCATTGTGGGGGTAAGGGAATTTAAAAAGAGTGGAGAGAGAAGCAAGTAATGAGGGAGAGGGGAGGGTAAAGAAGGGGGAGAGGAAAGTGGGAGAAGAGAGAGAAATGAAACAGGGAGAGTAGAGGAAATAGGGAGTGGGAGAGAGGAAAGAGAGGAGAACAGAGTGAAAATGATGTGCATTGTGGGGGTAAGGGAATTTAAAAAGAGTGGAGAGAGAAGCAAGTAATGAGGGAGAGGGGAGGGTAAAGAAGGGGGAGAGGAAAGTGGGAGAAGAGAGAGAAATGAAACAGGGAGAGTAGAGGAAATAGGGAGTGGGAGAGAGGAAAGAGAGGAGGACAGAATGAAAATGATGTGCATTGTGGGGGTAAGGGAATTTAAAAAGAGTGGAGAGAGAAGCAAGTAATGAGGGAGAGGGGAGGGTAAAGAAGAGGGAGAGGAAAGTGGGAGAAGAGAGAGAAATGAAACAGGGAGAGTAGAGGAAATAGGGAGTGAGAGGGGAGGACAGAGTGAAAATGATGTGCATTGTGGGGGTAAGGGAATTTATCTCAAGTGATAAAAATTTCATATATTTCAAATATAAAATCAGAAGACGGATAATAAGAACTGAAAAATTAACATCTTTTAATGAATGCACACATCTGCACCTCCAGCAGATGCGTGCATTAAAAAAAATGCATAAAATCCCCACTCCAAATGCATATATAAATTAATCTATTTATAAATACAACATGAAGTGTGTACATTTGTGTGTCTCTTTCACTTTCTCTTATGAGAGAGAGAGATGTTCAAAAAGAAGAAAATGTCAAATCGATAGATCATTATCACTTCTATGCAAGACTTGTAATAGAATGTTGCACTCATTTTGCTCTAATCCCCTTGGGAAAGACATCAATTGATTTCTACTCCTCCACCAAGCTATGGGTTAAACAGCAGATTGAGATCTCTAGCCTTAGATAGCTGCCAGTCTATCTAAAAGGACTTCCCTGAATTCCAAACTAGGGAGAAGGCAATGGGAAACACTGTGGCAACATACTGGCTTGTAGAAAAGGATTCTGGGATGAAAATTTCCACAGATCCAATTTTCTCAAAATGCTTTCATAAGCATTTGTACCTGTCTTGTTTCCTCTAAAAAAAAATAAAAAAAAGACAAGTAGTAAAACGTTCTCAGCATTCCAGAAAACTGTTGGCAGTGCCTTTCCTCTCGACTAGTTTTCTTTTGCTTTAACATCATACCTTTAAATAACCCACTGCTTCAAGTGAGCTTTGTCTTTGAGATCAGAGTGGAAGGGCAAAATTTTATTTATGGTTCGAATTCACCTTAGAAAGCCTTCAGGATTTCATGAACGTCTACACTAAAACAAATTAGAATTAATGTCCCAGCCTTCAGCCACATGTCGACTGAACCGCAAGATTACAGTAGGAATTAAAATTTACATCCTTGCCCTCAGTTTGTGATGCAAATTCTAGTAAAGATTGGAATATTCAAAACTGTAAAAATGCACAGATTCTGAAAAGAATAAAATAGAAATTATCCTTTTGATGATTCTTGCAGACAAAATTCAAGCATGAACGAAGAGAAATCTCTAGTAGGAACATTCCGATTTAATGGGAAACAAAGGATAGATCCCAAAATATGAGGAAGAGGAGGAGGAGACAGGAGAAGAAGTAGAAAGAGGAGACAGGAGGAGAGAGAGGTAGAGAAGGGGGAGAAAGTAGAGAGAAGAGAAGAGAAAGAGAAAAAAATGAAGACAGAAGAGAGGGAGATCCAGAGAGAAGACATAAGAACAAAGAGAGTGCAAGAGATGAGGAAGAGAAGAGGAGAAAGAGAGAAAAGATAGGGAGGAAGAGAGTAGACAGAAACAGAGGTGGGACGGGAAGACAGAAGAAGCGAGAGAGAATGAGATAAGACAGAAGAAGAGTGGAAAAAAAGAGAAAGAAGACAACAGAAGTTCAAAGAGAGGGTGAGAAAAAGAGAAAAGAGAAGAAGACAGGTGGAGTAAGAGAGATGAAGTGAGAGAGATGGAGTGAGGGGGAGTGAGAGAGATGGAGTGAGGGGGAGTGAGAGAGATGGAGTGAGGGGGAGTGAGAGAGATGGAGTGAGGGGGAGTGAGAGAGATGGAGTGAGGGGGAGTGAGAGAGATGGAGTGAGGGGGAGTGAGAGAGATGGAGTGAGGGGGAGTGAGAGAGATGGAGTGAGGGGGAGTGAGAGAGATGGAGTGAGGGGGAGTGAGAGAGATGGAGTGAGGGGGAGTGAGAGAGATGGAGTGAGGGGGAGTGAGAGAGATGGAGTGAGGGGGAGTGAGAGAGATGGAGTGAGGGGGAGTGAGAGAGATGGAGTGAGGGGGAGTGAGAGAGATGGAGTGAGGGGGAGTGAGAGAGATGGAGTGAGGGGAGTGAGAGAGATGGAGTGAGGGGGAGTGAGAGAGATGAAGTGAGGGGGTGTAAGAGAGATGAAGTGAGGGGGTGTAAGAGATATGAAGTGAGGGGGTGTAAGTGAGGAGAGAGAAAGAGAGGAGAAATGGAAAAAAGTGAGAAGACATGAAAAGATAGGAAGAAAGAGAGAAGACAGATAGGAAGAGAGAAGAGAGAGAGAAGACATATGAAAAAAGGTGGAGAAAAAGAGAAAAACTGTTGACATGAACAGAGAGATGAGAATGTCAGAAAGGACCAACTATCTGGAAATTCACCAGAGAAAATCTCTTCCCAAACTGATTTTCCCTGAAAGGGAGACATTCTAAGTACAAACAATTCCCTGGAATTTTCAGCAAATGAATGCAATACAGGAAAGATAAAGAAATGGCTCTATTTTCTGCTATATTTGGTGACCATTGGGACAGAATTAATCCAAATCAAAATGGGTTCCAGATGATATGGAATAAAAGAAAATGCAAGCAAGAAATTGTGTTTTTGTCATTTGAGTATAAGATTTATAATGATTACTTCTACATAGGAATGTCAATCCTTCTGAAGACAGACCCTTCATTGTAGCAGTATCGGTGTCAGCTGGTATCTTGTTAAATGAAAACATTTGATAGATGTTAGAGAAACTGTTTCAACTGAATTGTCTTGATGATTATCAGCTCAGTGAAGTGGATATCACAAGAACCACGTAAAAAATCCCTAACAAGGAAGGTCACTGAGTGGAACAAGAGCCTGGGTTATTGATAAATTACATTTATAGACAAAGATGACAAGACAAAGAATGCTGTTCTCTCTAAGACAGTGAGCACTAGCAGCTGAAAATAGAGACCCACAGAGAGCAGGCAGGAAGCAATGAGAGACTGCTCATGACAACATGAAATGGAAGACAGGCCCATTAAACTGATTGCCCCCCTCTAACCTCCACCCCACCTCTGCCTCACCCATCTGCAACAGAAGGTTACAACCAGAATAAAATTCTTCTACTGCTAGAGTTTAGTAGCATGGTTTTATTTTGTGGGTAATGATCTGGCCAAAGAGTTATTTTTAAGCCACAAGCATTTGACTGGAAGTAGCAGCACCCTGTGCATGATCCTAGCAGCAAGGTTACATTATCGCCTTATTACAGTGATTCTCAACTGCCATAATGTGGGACACTAGTGTGCCACAAAATATTGTCACAGCATACATACATACATACATATATATACATATATATATATAATATATATATAATGTATATAATACATATACATATATAATGTATATAATACATATACATATATAATGTATATAATACATATATATATATATATAATGTATATAATACATATATATATATATATAATGTATATAATACATATATATATATATATAATATGTATATAATACATATATATAATGTATATAATACATATATATATATATATAATGTATATAATACATATATATAATGTATATAATACATATATATATATATATAATGTATATAATACATATATATATATATATAATGTATATAATACATATATATATATATAATGTATATAATACATATATATATAATGTATATAATACATATATATATATATATATAATGTATATAATACATATATATAATGTATATAATACATATATATAATGTATATAATACATATATATATATAATGTATATAATACATATATATATAATGTATATAATACATATATATATAATGTATATAATACATATATATATATATATAATGTATATAATACATATATATATATAATGTATATAATACATATATATATATAATGTATATAATACATATATATATATATATATATATAATGTATATAATACATATATATATATATAATGTATATAATACATATATATATATATATAATGTATATAATACATATATATATATAATGTATATAATACATATATATATATATATAATGTATATAATACATATATATATATATAATGTATATAATACATATATATATATATAATGTATATAATACATATATATATATATATATATAATGTATATAATACATATATATATATATATATATAATGTATATAATACATATATATATATATATATATAATGTATATAATACCTATATACATATATATAATACATGATACATATATATAATACATATATATATACATAATACATACATATATATACATACATATAATACATATATATATATATATACATAATACATACATATAATACATATATATAATACATACATATAATACATATATATATATATATATACATATAATACATATATATATATATACATATAATACATATATATATATAATATATACATATAATACATACATATATATAATACATACATATAATACATACATATATATAATACATATATATAATACATATATATACATAATACATACATATAATACATATATATATATACATAATACATACATATAATACATATATATATATACATAATACATACATATAATACATATATATATATACATAATACATACATATAATACATATATATATATACATAATACATACATATAATACATATATATATATACATAATACATACATATAATACATATATATATATATACATAATACATACATATAATACATATATATATATACATAATACATACATATAATACATATATATATATATACATAATACATACATATAATACATATATATATATACATAATACATACATATAATACATATATATATATACATAATACATACATATAATACATATATATATATACATAATACATACATATAATACATATATATATATATACATAATACATACATATAATACATATATATATATATATACATAATACATACATATAATACATATATATATATATACATAATACATACATATAATACATATATATATATATACATAATACATACATATAATACATATATATATATATACATAATACATACATATAATACATATATATATATATACATAATACATACATATAATACATATATATATATATACATAATACATACATATAATACATATATATATATATACATAATACATACATATAATACATATATATATATATACATAATACATACATATAATACATATATATATATATACATAATACATACATATAATACATATATATATATATATACATAATACATACATATAATACATATATATATATATATACATAATACATACATATAATACATAT
>OZ038519.1:49528147-49570647 GCA_964036315.1 Acanthosepion esculentum | reverse complement strand
CCCGCACTTCATTAATTAACCAGCAGTCTGTTCATAATAACACAGGCTTTCCTAAAGATTATATCAAGAAGACACTTTTAAAACCAAGAATCAAATAAAATAAAAAGAACGTAATCTTTATAGCCAATCATTTATTACTTCCTAACGAAGTGTTAATGACTGTTAATATCTTGAATCAGTAGATTTCTTCTTTAGTATTAATAGGTTTAATTATCAGATATTTACACAAGTAAATGCCATATATATATATATATATATATAAAAAAGATATTTTTGTAGGTACAAAATTTTATAACTGAAATGTAGGTGTTAAGCTTAATATTACTAGACATATTAAAATATTAAAGCAAAGAATAAAAAGGGAAGTAACCGGTTTCTTCAGGCTTCTATGGGAGATTTTAATGTAATTAAAAAACAGAATATGCAATGAAAAAGGAAATGAGTGTGAGGGGGAGAAAAAAAAAATTGGAGCTAGAGGCAAATGACAGCGAGCCCCAACAGACACTCACGCTGTTTACACAGGGAGGGTTTGCAGGACCCGATGTAAATTGACTCCAGCACCTTTAGATGAAATGAAGGGCCACCCTATATACATACATATATATATATATACATACATACATACATACATACATACATATATATATAGGGTGGCCCAAAAGTTACTGACCCATGAAAAAAATTCATAACTATTTTATTTCTGAATATTTTTCTTTTATTTTTTCAGAGCATCTAGAACTGCCCTTCCGGCGTTACCATGAGCAGATATAGCACCGAGGACCAAACTCATTGTACAGGAGTACTTTGAGTCCCATGGGTCAATTTCAGAAATGCAGCTTTCTTACCGTCGACATTTCAATACCAGAGAAGCCCCGAGCAAAAACACGATTCACGGAATAGTTAGCCGTTTTCAGGAGCACGGTGCAGTTTGTGATCTCCCAAGATCTGAAAGGCCTTGTACAGCAAGAACTGTTGAGAATCAACGAAACTTGGTGCGAAGCCTGGAAGAAAATCCATCTGTTTCAACCAGGAGAAGATCGCAACAAAGTTTTGCATTCCTCCCTACAATGTATATTGCTGAAAATCTCGGAAGTATCATTTTACCTACTGCTGAAATTATGTAAGTATAACTTGAGAATTATAAAAGTTATTAAAGATTTAAAAGGGTCAGTAACTTTTGGGCCACCCTATATATATATATATATATATATATATATATATATATATATATATATAAATCACATATTGTATGGATTGAGCTTCCATTACAATAATACAGTGTGTGTGTTTAGGCAGCATTTAAACGTGTTTCATACCTTCATTTTTAAAAATAATTAAACTGTTATTATAAATTGGAGGCACGGTGGAGTAATGGATAGCAGCTCGGATTGAGGAATCAGAGTCCAGAGTTCAAATTCTAGTCGAATTCATTAAAATCATTTAGGAAAGGTATGAATCCTCTTCTTCTCCCCCCAGCTATGGGTAAATAGCAGGGCAGACAAGGTTCTATAGCCTTGGATGGCAACTGGTCTACTGCAGAAAGTAATGGCAACCTACTGCAGGAAAAAGATCTGCCTCATCAGTCATGTATTGAAAGATACATGATCGCCTAAGTATGCATCATGCATGGTACATAACTGATAATTATCAATTATAATTTTGGAATATGGAAAATTTCACTGAAATTTGCTATAAAATTTCAAACTTTTTACCTGAAATCAAGAAAATACCAACTTAAAGAAAAATGGCAGCAGTATATAGAAAAAAAAGATGGAATCAGTTTAAACTGACACCAGAATGAAAATATCTCTCAGAAGCTACACATCCATCTTGTATTGTTGTTTTCCTTTCAAAGATTAAAAAGGTAATTTTTTTTTTATTATATTCTTTTTAATATTTCCTCCCAGGTAGTAAACTTCTAGGCACTTAACTTAATTTTTCAACATTTTTCTTATTTTAATTTCTTTCTTTTACACTTGGCATCTTTAACAAGAGTTTTCTCTAAGCATTTTCTTCCAGATTTCTTTCTTTTATACGTTTGGTATTAAAAAAAAAAAGAAATATTTTTTTCCAAGCAGTCAGTCTCTTCCATCATGAATGCAATCACCCCCAACTGAATAGATGCCAAAAACAGCACAAATTGAACAAAATAAAGAAAGACGAAGCCCAATTGTGAAATGTTTTTATGTATCTAAGTACACAAACTTTTTTTTATGTATGCATTATTTTAAAATGCACATTTTTTTTTTAAATTAAAATATTCTTTTGTGATGTGTACAAAATAACTTTTGCTTGGTTTACCATTCCAAAGCTCTGAAAAATTCTTCACTAATTCAGAGGATGGAACCCTGAAAGTATGTTCCTGGCTTGAAGCTGAAACAGGAACATATTTTATGCTCCTGAGATATATATATATATATATATATATATATATATATATATATAAAAAAAAAAAATCGACCTTGTGTCACATCCCACTTTAGTGGGGAGTCCAGGTAAATGGGATGTGACACAAGGTCGACTTTTTATATCAGGAGCACTGGCATCAATATTACACCCCCCCAGCAGGAAACTCAATCCTAAACAGAAAACAAATGATAAGCTTCTGCTCCTGTTCAAAAGACCAGGGAGTGTGAACTGGACAGTAGACAGACCTATTTGTTCCTATTGGTGGAGGAGAAAAGAATAAAATGAATTGTTAATGTAATATCAAAAAAAACAAAACGTATTATTCCTATTCCTATTTCGGCTTTTAAGCTGTAGAAAACAAATCAATCATTTCACAGTCTGAACATTTTTCTGCTTTATATTAACTATCTACTTAGGAGCATTCTCAGATTATTATTAAATATATTACCCTGCCAAACATTTTCAGATTATTATTAAATATATTACCCTGCCGAACATTTTCAGATTATTATTAAATATATTACCCTGCCGAACATTTTCAGATTATTATTATTATTAAATATATTACCCTGCCGAACATTTTCAGATTATTATTAAATATATTACCCTGCCGAACATTTTCAGATTATTATTAAATATATTACCCTGCCGAACATTTTCAGATTATTATTAAATATATTACCCTGCCGAACATTTTCAGATTATTATTAAATATATTACCCTGCCGAACATTTTCAGATTATTATTATTATTAAATATATTACCCTGCCGAACATTTTCAGATTATTATTATTATTAAATATATTACCCTGCCGAACATTTTCAGATTATTATTATTATTATTAAATATATTACCCTGCCGAACATTTTCAGATTATTATTATTATTATTAAATATATTACCCTGCCGAACATTTTCAGATTATTATTATTATTATTAAATATATTACCCTGCCGAACATTTTCAGATTATTATTATTATTAAATATATTACCCTGCCGAACATTTTCAGATTATTATTATTATTATTAAATATATTACCCTGCCGAACATTTTCAGATTATTATTATTATTATTAAATATATTACCCTGCCGAACATTTTCAGATTATTATTATTATTATTAAATATATTACCCTGCCAAACATTTTCAGATTATTATTAAATATATTACCCTGCCGAACATTTTCAGATTATTATTAAATATATTACCCTGCCGAACATTTTCAGATTATTATTATTATTAAATATATTACCCTGCCGAACATTTTCAGATTATTATTATTATTAAATATATTACCCTGCCGAACATTTTCAGATTATTATTATTATTAAATATATTACCCTGCCGAACATTTTCAGATTATTATTATTATTAAATATATTACCCTGCCGAACATTTTCAGATTATTATTATTATTATTAAATATATTACCTTGCTGAACATTTTCAGATTATTATTATTATTAAATATATTACCCTGCCGAACATTTTCAGATTATTATTAAATATATTACCCTGCCGAACATTTTCCGATTATTATTATTATTATTAAATATATTACCCTGCCGAACATTTTCAGATTATTATTATTATTAAATATATTACCCTGCTGAACATTTTCAGATTATTATTATTATTATTAAATATATTAACCCTAACCCAGACAATACCACAGTTTGTGGGTGCACCACTAAAATCTAGATGACCAGAGCCCAGCAGCAGATCTAAGCTCTGATCTAGCTCTTACAGCTCAATGACTGAGGAACTGACTTGAAATTCAATATCTCCAAACAAAAGCTAGTGATATTTCGTCATCACCAGGCAGATCCTTAATTTTCTCTTGTCATAATGAATGGTTGTACTTTTCATGAGATTCCTTGTTTTGAAGTTCTGCTTGGACTAAAGCTCTCCCCAGACCTTAAGAGGAACTTGTATATATGATCAATCAATAAGCAAGAAAAATGGTTGGCAAGTAAGAAAAAAAAGGTGATGATAATGCTCTCATGCCTTCAATACCTGCTTCAGTGAAATGGAAAACAGTCAATTTTGAATCTTCTTATTTGTATGTTCTTATTACTTCAAATGACCAGGAAGATAAATTGATGTGAAAAAAATGCTAAAAGATTTCTGCAGATTCCTGCTAGTAAGCGATCTTGCAATATAGAAACACCCCTATCCAAAGCATTGGCTTATCACCAGCGCAACTCCTGCTTCATAGATGTCTCCGGGATTTTATCCCATCTCACCCACACTTATATAAACCACACCCTGCACATGCCCTATCCCTGTTTCAAAAAGGCGACACAGTTTCCATTCAAAACCCAAATAGCCATCGATGGGACATAGCTGGGCAAATAGTAGAGATGCTTCCCAACCGTCGATATACGATTAGAGTTGCAGGACCAGGTAGAAAAACCCTGCGGAACCGTAGATTCCTAAGGAAACTTGTGGCACCTGTAATCAAGACCCCTATACCAAGCGCCTTGCCTGCGTTCCATGAGCCAATGATTACAGATATGTGTAGGCCACATCAATCTGCCAAAGAATCAGGAAATGGCGGCATTACATTGCGAAGTGACCTGGCATCCCAGGGACTACTCAGTCACTGCCATCAAGAACCAGGATCCCCAGGGCGCTATCCCAAGTACTCCCATACAATCGGCCAGGCAATAAAGAACTGATTCCTCCCCAACGGCCGATATGCTTCCGCAATGGGGAGATGTAGAAGTCAAATGACTTACCTGCTAACATGGCTACCTTCTGTATCTTCTTGTAAAGAGAAGCCAGCTAATTCTACCTCATTTATAGGAGAGTACCTAATGCAGCAGGTGGGTTAGCCCACTTTGCTGGAATGGACCTGCCTAACACATTTGCATGAGTGGACTCTATTCACCCATATATCTCTCCATCAAGTCACTCATGAAAAGGCAGCTTGAAGTGACTACACCAGATTACTTGTGTGTCTAGACCACTTGCAAGCTAACCAATATTATACAATATGGTGACAATAATAACAATGATAATAACTAGAAAAACCCATAATAATTTCAGTTTTCCTATTTGAATTTTCCGATGAATCTTAGTTCTTAAGTTAATAGGTGAATAAGCTCATGGTGAGTTCTACCACAATAAAATATCCGTAGAAATTCCCCTATCACATCATTAAATATTTGAGCTTAACAACTTTAACAAAATATTGCAACAACAATTATAAATAGGAATGCAGGTCATTATTTAAAGAAGTATGTGGGTACAAATGAAAAGATTGACAACTTTTTCCATTTCACTGAAGTGGATGTTAAACACTTCGATCTTCTGTTCTGTTTTTCTTACCTCATACCAAGTAGCATTTCTAATATGTCTTTTCATTTCTTTCGACACAATCAAAATGGAATAGTCCATTATTTATGAGATAATGGCAGAATGTAATGGTCAGTTGTGTTAAGGAAAGGACAAGCAGAATGATAATACGATGGTTTTATTTTATTAGTTGTTAATTTACAGAAATAAAGGGGTACAAATGAAAAGATTTGAAATTGATAACTTTTCCATTTCATTGAAGCAGACAAACACTCGTATCTTCCATTTTTTTCTTTCTTTCTTCCATTTTCTCACTGAAACTAAGTAGAGTCTCTGATATGTCTTTTCTGTCTTTCCGCTCGATCAAAATGGCATAGTCCATTATTTATGAATTATTGATAGATGTTAAACACTTCTCTCTTCCCTTTCTCTCATTTTCTCACTGAAACCTAGTAGCTGCTTTGATATGTGATTTCTGTGTTTTTAAATGATCAAAATGGAATAGTCCATTATTCAGAAGGTATTGGTAGTGCATAACAGTTGTGCAAACTAAGGAAATAACTAACAACAAAAGGAACAAGCAGGATAATAATAATAAACACCGTACCGATCCGTGATTACGTAGTGCAGAATTAAAAACTGAAACTGAAGGTTTAATTCTTGCTGCGCAGAACCAATGCTTGTTGACTAAAGATTACCTAGCACACATACTGAAAAATTGTGTTAACCAAAAATGCAGATGCTATGATAAATATCCAGAAACTATTGACCATCTTTTATCAGGTTGGACAGTGTCAGCACCTACTGAATATAAAACTCGGCATGATAGATTGGGCCAATATCTGCACGGGAAATTATGCAAATTTTGTGGGAAAGAAACTGGTATGAACACCACCCAGACCCGGTTATAGAGATAGGACCTGTAACAATATTTATCAGACTTTACAATACACACATACAAAACAATCACAGTTAATCACACAGACATTGTGATCAAAGATCATAAAAACAGGATTTGCTTACTTAAAGCTAACAAAATAAAAGGATCTTGAAGTGGAAATCTTAAAAATCTGGCACATATAGTTGGAGTTGGAGTCCTTGGATTGATTGAAAAAGGTTCCAAAAGACTCATTGGAGGGATACCTGGCAGCCTATGCCTTAACGAAATACAAAAAAATTGTACTCATGCATTACAAAGAGCTTTAGCTATCTAAAATGTGTGTGATCTTAGTTGTTTTTTTGTTTTTTTTTTACAAAGACGATGAATGGGAAATGTCATGAGCCATTTCTGACCTTTGGTCTCTGGTTGGGACCCGGAAGGAAATAATAATGATAATGATAAAAAAGCTATCAAAATACAAGGACCTTGAAATCAAAATCGGAAAAATGTGGCACATGGGAACATCAAGAATCCCTGTTGTAGTTGGAGCCCTCGGATTGGTCGGAAAAGATTCCAGTAGACTCACTGAAGAGATTCCTGGAAGCCCATGCCTTAAAGAAATACAAAAAAATTGTTCTTACGAGTAGAGCCCACACCTTACGAAGGGCTTTATCTATGTAAAATGTGTTATTGTTTTGTTTTTTGTTTTTTTTAAATTGGTCAGTGGAAAATGTCATTATGCCATTTTCAACCTTAGGTGCCTGGGCGGGACCCGGAAAGAAATGCGTACACACCAGAAATCAAATGAAATAAAATCATAATAATCACAGCTTACCTGTTGATGAATGAAGAACACTCAATTTATGGGCCCTTTGCCAGAAAGGTACCTTTTTACATATGGTATAAATTGTTCTACTTGAAAACACTCAAATATTCAGAGAGAAGACAAATTTCCACATACCTGAAAAAAAAAGAATATTGTGTAAAAATTAGACACAAGACAGACACTTATTGAAAAAAGAAGAAAAAAGGGGTTGTGACAGCTAGAAAAAATAAAATAAAATGACTTCAGATTTAAAAGCCACATCAAATGCTTACCTGTGAAAAAAGAAAAAAAACGGAAAAAAAACAATAAAGGGAGGTAATTGTGATTCATCTATATCAACCTGCTCATTTTCAAAAAACTAGGAATTGATTACTTTGAAGATGTCAAAGAAGAACGGGAATCAGGATATACCTTCAACCAGGAATTTGACATTTTATTTGCCTTAGTAAAACAATAAGAAATCTATAAAAATAGGTGAAGGGAAGTATATATATATATATATATATATATATATATAGATGTGTTCTTGTTTATGTCAGGTTGGAATGAAGGTACTGTTCACTTTTTGAGGTGGAAATGTTGAACAAAATTTAATAAAGTATTGCCTCTTTATTTTGCTTATTGATCTGACTATGTGTAATTTAAATCTTTTGCATTCAGATGACAAGAACATTATTCATAACTAGCTTAAAAGCTGCACTCTCTGGACTTTTAAGCGAGCTCCTGGGTGCTAATTGGATCTCCAGCCCCAAACTAAAGGGACGTCTTTTCTTTGTTTCTAATGAACTTTCTTTGTTGATTATTTGTTTACTTCCTGTTTTTAATATTCCAATAAATTTTCTAATTTCCTGTTTGTATTTGTAAATATATCTTCCAGTGTCTAAGCACTTTCAGCAAACAATTTCAAAAACATTTCTTGCTTGTTATGTCGTCAATTTGATTTTTTAAATATTGCATTTTTTTTAATCTTTGATGCTCTATGTATTCATGTGGGAATTTGTGTCTGCTGCTTTTAGTCAGTTGGGTTCCAGGCATGATGTTGCTGTAATGTGTCTATTACTTTGTTAAGTCCAGTCGTTCTTAGAGTAAGTCCTGCTCTATTTTCTCAGAACAATGACTAAATACAGCCTTTGCCGTTTCCCCTAGCCCCACGTTCCATTCTCACATTTATACATATACGGGTGAGTTCACCTAATTGCTGAGGGTATAACAGATGTAATTTTGTTGATCACTGCCTGCTTGCTTTTTATGATCAATGTTTCCAGTAACTATAGTCGCTCTTTGCAGTATGTGTGATATAGCAATTTTGTGCTGTTGTAAAGGATTTATTTTCCTTTATGTTATCAGATGATATGTTTTTGAGTGGAGCTTTTGTTAGAAAAGTATTAAATGGCATAAGAATTCTGTAGTAGTCTGAAATTAGCTAATCTTAGCAGAAAGTATTTAAATATGGGATTTTCATAAAATACATCTATTGGGTGCTTTAGTACACATCATCAGTTATGTTTCTAGTCAAAGTTCATTAGGGGTTTTGGGTCTTTCAACATAATACTCCCTCTCCACAGTGACCCAGTCGATACCCGATCTTTATCAGCTGAGTCACTGTGGAGAGGGGGTATGATACAGATCGGGTATTGACTTGTGTACCTTCCGTCAGCTACAATTTTTTTCATCTTCCAAAGTACACAGCATACGACTCCTGGCAATTTATTGTCCAATCCCAGATGACTTCTGGTTCGCCAGCAAAAAAAGGAATGAAACGGCCATAATTTTTATCTGATCAGGAATATTGGGAAGTTATATAAAGCATATCCCAATTCCCATTCTTCTTTGGCATTTTCAAAGTAATCAATTCCTAGTTTTTGAAAATGAGCAGGTTGATATGGATGAATTACAATTACCACCCTTTGTTTTTTGATCCGTTTTTTTTCTTTTCTCACAGGTAAGCATTCGATGTGGCTTTTATACTTAACAGAAAGTATTTAAATATGGGAACTTATACAAGGTATTTGTAGATTTTAATCAGCAAGCATAGTGAATGACATTCTGCTGTTTATGCAGTAGCAGAAAGAAAGAATCTAGCCTATGGGAGGCAGGCTAAGGAAGCTTACCTGTACTGTTAAGGTTAGCTGAAAGTACTGTGAAAATGTAGGCATACGAGATACGTTATGGTCACTTTAATTTTAACCCCTACACAAGAAATTTGCCTGTTCATAGTGTAACTGGTCACAGAAAATGCATTTTTAACCTCTTCAAAAAGTTAACTTGTGTCTGATGCACCCACTATTTTTAGATTATTCTACTAAACATGCTTGAATGAAGTTATTCTGCCTATATATATATATATATATATATATATATATATATATATATATATATATATAACTTTTAGCATTTCTTTTTGCTTCCTAAGTGAGTCAGGACTTTCTAGGAGGCAAATGTTATTAAAGCCAACAGACATTTCGATCGACTTTTCCAAATTATGAATAATCTTTCTCAGATAAGATAAGGCAGTTATCATAATTTTTTTTTTTCTTTCTCTTTTATTTTCATTTTTATTTTTATTTTCTCAAGCACTTTCAATCTTATCCAAGATCATCTTCAGGGATGAATTGCCAAGACAAAAAAAGCATCAAAGTAACTGATAGTTGTGATTTTTTGGTGAACACGTACAAATGCATTCTGTCACAATTGTTTTTAAAATGAAATGTTTTAGCAATATTATGTTTTCCATGCTTTTGATCTAAGGGAGGTAACTTGATCTATATAAGAAATCTATAAGAGACTTTGAGAGGAGCAAAATAACAATAAATTAGACATAATATCTCCAGATTATTCAACTAAACATGCTTGAATGAAGATATTCTGCCTATATATATATATATATATATATATATATATATATAAAATAATTTTATCATATAGACAAAACCATTTTACTCACTACAAAGATGCAACTTGGTTTCAGTGCATTTCAACTGCACATCGACGGGTGAGAATCGAAAATGGTTATGAACAATCCTGCTTGTAGGCAAGCTGGATGTGAAACGTCACTTCCTTTTTTCCATTTGTTTGAGAAGAAAAATATACATAAAAAATATATATATAGGTATCAGAGTGAAACAATAGTGCTTGTTGATAGCAGTTTGGTGATGAATGGACCGATTTGTAGTGAATAAAATGGTTTTGTCTATATGATAAAATTATAATAAATAAATAATTATCGCTCTACTACCGGTATCGAGCTCTTTTTAGAATTAACGCTGTGAACATTAGAATTTATATATTACTTTCATTCTCATCACATCGGATATATATATATATATATATATATATATATATATATATATAACTTTTAGCATTTCTTTTTGCTTCCTAAGTGAGTCAGGACTTTCTAGGAGGCAAATGTTATTAAAGCCAACAGACATTTCGATCGACTTTTCCAAATTATGAAAAATCCTTCTCAGATAAGATAAGGCACACACGTGGGTGCTTATGTAGGTGATTTCCAAGCTATGTTGAAAATCGGGCTATGTCACATCCTAGGAACGAATCTCCAATGTACTGTAGGACCCCCTGTATATGTATATATATATATATATATATATATATATATATATATTATATGCACAGTACTTAGTGGAAAGTGCTAAATATCAGTGATAGAGCTAACATAATAAGTTGTATGGATATGAGTTTGTGCCTCTGGGTTTCACACTTGTGTGATCGTCAGACAAACTGGTTATATGGAGGCGTTGATATGAACTAAAATGTGTACACCTGTATGTATGTGTCTACACATATGACAGTGCCATCCCAAACAAACACAGAAGTAGATTCCCTCCTGACACAAAAACATAGTCAAACAAGCATAAATAGATCCAATTTTAAAAAAATAAACCAGTTTCTTTGATGATCACAAAAGTGTGAAACCTGGGATCATAAACTCATATCCATACAACTTTATATATATATATATAATGAACTCTACTGACAGAGAGATTATTTAATTTTTTTTACATAATGGTTTTAGTGACACAAGTCTTACTAATTAATCCATTCTTGGGGGGAGAGAGAGGGGATTCCTTTTCCAAGGTTTTTAGGTGTAAGTGCATATAACAAATAACCCATCTGGAATTGGACTTGGCTCTCTAACAATTCCGAGCCATTATCCATTAAACTACTCACACATCCAAAACTTACAGAACCTAGTATTCCCAAGCAGTCACCCATCTAGGTACTGACCAAGCTTGACATTGCTTAACTTTGGTGATTATACAGGAACCAGATATGTTGGAGTGCTAGATTCAGCAATCAGAACTTTTTGGTTACAATCCAAGCGGCTTGGCACAGTAAGAGGCTGCAACTCCTACTAAAGGTCACAGTGTCTCATTTTTAAAGACGGTATCTCCTTGTTGCCAGTGATGTTCCTCTACCAAGCTTATCTAAGATATGATTTGAAACAACGGTGTGTTGTCATATGCACCACCATCTTTTATGACCATGATGTATTCCAAAGGTGGGATTTGTAATGAAGTATACAGAAATAGACCAGCTAAATATTTGAAATCATACAATATCAATATACAATCAAATAATCAATGAAAACAAGTGTTTTTGACTTTTCTTTGCAGCAAACAGTTTAAATCCCTTGGAGGGCTTAAAAGTTAGCGTAGAGTATGCAGTTTATAGGTCACATGCATGTATTTCACGGATTTCCATTTTATTGATTTATGATTTTCTTTTTTTTTTTTTTTACTCTGCAGTATAATTCTTTCTTTCTTTCTTTCTTTTTTTGTTTTTCTTTTCAAAAAAATCAAGTTCAACCCAAAGAATGCAGTAAAAATAAAAAAAAGGAGTTACAGGTTTGAAAGAATTAGGAAACAGAAACATTACTAAGGAGTGAGAATAAAAGAAGAGTAATCAGGAGGACAGCAAACAGTGATTAAAATTGCACCTGAATTTTTGAAGATCAAAGTTGACTGGAAAGCATGGAGCCAAAAGGGAGTTCCACAAGCAAGAAGTGCAAGAGAAGAAACTGTTAGCATAGAACTTACGGCTACATCTAGCCAGCTTAACTGTAAATTGATGAGATCTTGATACCAGTTAAATATTGTGCTTAAATTCATAAAGTCTAGGTACCATACTTTTGTCTAGCACATATACACGTGTGTGTGTGTGTGTGTGTGTGTGTGTGTGTGTGTGTATGTATGTATGCCTTTATTGAAAACTGTCAATTCAATTTGTTGGACATTTCTGCTAATTACTCTACACAAACCATCTTCATTCTCTTCATATTCCATTAGTAAGGAGGAGGTTCCATTCAGACAGCTTCCCCCCCCCCAAGAACCCAACCACTACTATATAAACATAAAAGTGGACACTGAGGCCAACACTCTGTGTACACTTTTATATTTGCATATGCTCTATCCCTGATATTGAGCAATTTTACCCATGAATATAGCATACATGAAATATATATATATATATGGTTCTATGATAAAATACGAAGAAGAATCTGTAATGCTATCAGTCCTGATCTGGCATCTCATAGTGAAGAGCTCATTTGAACAATTGCTATGAAAGTATTTATAGAAAAGACACAGAGAGGCAACCTTATGGTGGTGAGAAAGTGACAATATCACTTAGTTTTTTTTGCATGTACTGTTTTCTTTAATGTTCAAGGAGCAAGAAAAAATTGTTAGCATAGAACTTATGGTTACATCTAGCCGATTCAACTGTAAATTCATTGTATCTCATCGCCAGTCTAGTATTGCACTTATTGAATATTTATTTTTAATATCATGTAGTTTAAGTAAATCTGTATTGCTACAACATCACTTGTACAAATCAAGATACCGCTGGTTCAATTCGCTGTCCTTGTTTTCTGAACATGTCACAACGTATATCCGTCTTTCCTTCTGCCCTTTTCACTGCTTCAGCCCTTTTTTATCAGGCCAACACTGCGGTCGACCAACCAATCAGTGTTCTTCCCTTTTATTACCCAGGCAAATAGCCTCCTCCAGTTCGACCAATCAGCACACGACTTGCTATTGGTGGAAGCATGCCAAACTGTACAAAAACCCTCGTTACCGCACATACTGCTAAACAGGAGAGTAATGCCATTTTCACGGGGCAAACTTGCCGATGTTACGTGCTGCCCGTTAAGGTAAGACCCTTATTTCCCTATGCACCAAATGCAAGCACTCTGGCTTGTTTGCTTCAACGCGGATGTTCACCACATATCACAATATAGTTTATATTGTGTATAATTTTAATTAAATGCATTTTAGTGACACATATGTATGATTTAGTATAAAATTAGCCTAACAGTTCATCAGTGTAATAGTCATATTCAATATGGCTGCAGGTAGCATATATGCTAGGAGTTGATATCTACATTTGAATTGTTGATTTATCTTCAGTCACATGTGAAAATATGGACAGACAGACGGACATAGCCGGGCAGTTGGAGGCTCACAGACAGTTGAATATAGGTGGATAGACAGGCAGGCAGAGATGGACAGACAGACATAACATTATATATGTGATATAAACCTCACAGAACAAATAATGTCAATAAATTTTTTACAAAGAAAGAAAAAGAAAAAACATTGCTACCATTTTTTTTTATGATTTGTTTTTTTTTTTTCAGGCAAGTACCAAGGTCTTCATATTTAATCAATATAGATTTCTGCCTTGTAGAAACAAAAAAAAATGTTGAAAATATTTCCGCAAATGGTTTATTTTAAGGCTAAATAGCCATCATCAATTTCTCCAGCACAGACAGCAACGTTGTAAATTAAGTTGATGTGTGGGTAAATCAATCAGAGAAAATTGCGACGACTGTATAGGCAGATTGAACTAATTCTGGAAATGGCAAAACAGAATCAGACTGAAGAGAGTAATGGCTGTTGTGGTTCTCTGGAATATTTTTCAGGCAAATGAGAAGAAAATAAAGTTTGTGGAGTGGGGGAGGGAAGATACTGTTGACAAGTGTTGGTCTTAGTTTAAATATGCCCAACTATTTAGACTGGCTACTATACAATAAAGAATTGCAGTTCTGGGCTTCAGATTTGTGGGGGTAAGAAAAAAGTATACAGAATAGAAAAATAAATGGCACTGAGAAAAATGTTGAATGACTGAGAAGGAATAAAACATCAGATTGGATAAAGAGAAAACTAGGAAGTGAAAAAAATATGGAGAAGATTGGATGAATGAAGGAAAAAAATATATTGAATGGGTGACAAAAAGAAATGGACAGAATGAGTGAAGAAAAAAAGCAAATGAAAAATAGAAAAAATAAAAAAGAGAATGAAGGAGACAAAAACAAAAAGAATGAATGAAAAAGAATGCAAAGAGAATGAATGAAAAAGAATGCAAAGAGAATGAATGAAAAAGAATGCAAAGAGAATGAATGAAAAAGAATGCAAAGAGAATGAATGAAAAAGAACCCAAAGAGAATGAATGAAAAAGAACCCAAAGAGAATGAATGAAAAAGAACCCAAAGAGAATGAATGAAAAAGAACCCAAAGAGAATGAAAGAAAAAGAACGCAAAGAGAATGAAAGAAAAAGAACGCAAAGAGAATGAAAGAAAAAGAATGCAAAGAGAATGAAAGAAAAAGAATGCAAAGAGAATGAATGAAAAAGGATCCAAAGAGAATGAATGAAAAAAAAACGAAGAAAAGAGTATTGAACTTTTCTTTGTTTCTAATGAAATTTTTCATTTTCTTAATACTTTGCTTAGCTTTTGGAAAGCTCTTTCTCTATCAGATTTCAATGTTACATTTTCCCTCCTCTGTTATAACAATCCCCAGATATTAAAATTTTTGTACTTGCTTGATTTTGACATCCCCAATTTGTAATTTGCATGTTGCACTGTTCCCTTTTGCTAACAATCACTTATTCTGCCTTCTTTCAATTGATGTTTCGTTCTTTAATTTTGCTTTCTTTCACTATCTTCTGTAGAAGTTTTTGTAGTTTCCTTTCTATATCTGCTATCAACACTGTATCATCTGCATATCTTATGTTGTTAAGATTGTGGCTGCCAATAATGAAACCTTGTAGGACTTCTAATTCTCTCAGAATTGCTTCACTGTAAAGGTTGAATAAGTCTGGTGAGAAGACCCATCCTTGTCTTATAACCTTTTCTAGTTTTGTATATTTACTGAACTCGCTCCTTTTGCTGACAACTATACATTCTAACTGCTTGAAATTGATGCTTAGTCTTTTCTTCTCACTTTCCTTTTCTTCCTTCTGTAGAATTATCTGTAGTCTCCTTTCTGACACAGTGCTGATAGCAAAGATTATTTTTACTACAAAATCAAAAAGAAGTAAATCTCATTCAAGTATTCTGTGCTTAAACACACACACATATTGCCAATTGAAGCACAAGTCAAAACTGACTTATTGTACAATAAACGTTCTTTATTTGTCTTGCTCTTTCATTAAACAATGTTTGCCTGACAATATATTAGCCTGTTTTACTGAATAAACTATACATAATTTAATTTGTTACTTCTACTCCACCCCACACTCTTCAATTTCTTGTGTTTTCTGCACTGATATACAGGAAAGCCAGTCAAAACGTGTCCCATTTTGATAGCTTTTTGCCAAGGCAAATCAATTGTCCTCTCCAAATTTTAAATAGAAGTCAACTCCAGACGTTCCAATAGTGAGCAGCCTGGTTAATGTTGGGTCGCATGCAGTCTTTGGATCCTTGTGGTTTATCAGTAATTCCTCAGTAGGGACCCCTATGCTGCATCACAGACTTAATGAATGACAGATTTATTTTATTTATTTATTTATTTTTTTACTGTTTGTTCACCAAATTCAAGGCCCAGGGGTTACTCAAGGTAGGAGGTTACTCAGTGTATCAGTTTATCCTAGAGTTGAAGATTATAGTGGCCAGAGAAGCATTCTCTAGGTACTTTGATACACAATGTAGCAATTTTGGAGAAGCTGTCTGAGTGGAACAGAACTATTACTATTGTTTGTTTAGTGGCACATCAACTCCTTATGGGTCATTTAATGCCAAAATTTAATTTTCTTGAGAGCATTAGTAATTTCTATAACAAAAATGTATTACTGGTAAATTTTTTTAATATGAAAACATACTTTTATACTTTCATAGTGTTTTGACCCCAGTTTAGGGGTTAACTATTTCCCCATAGTTGGGGCCTTAACAGGTGCTACCGCCCTTGGTCAGGGTGAACCTGAGAACAACAGCAATAAAGAGGTAGTTCTATGCTCCTCAAAAACCTCCTTATCAGAGGCCTTGCTACTGGATGTAGTTTATCATCTTACCCAGGACACAAAGTATCAGAAAGTGAATATGAATTATTTGCCACAGTGAACGTGGCACAGCAAGTCCTAGCTGTGAAGGTCGGAACTGGTGAAACTAAGGATTGTCACTCGGCTCAACATATGCCATAATAATGGTGATTGAGGAGTGAAGAACTAGAGACATTTCATTTTATAAGATAAGGGTTGCAGGGTAAAGAACAATTCATCCGTGAGGGATGGGCAGCACCCAACCAGATATGGCAGCAATACTCCATTTTTTATTCCGATCCAACTCCTGATTATGGTAGCTGGAGTTGGTGATTTTCTGAAGCAATATCAGTGAACCAAGCATTTGTTCCAATATTTTCTGCAATGGCACAAATATACATTCAGGGTGAGGCCAATCCTGGGACACTGCAGTCTCTCTCTCTGACGCACCGTCGCCTCTCTCTGTCTCTTTCATAAATACTTCCATGGTAATTGCTCTGATGAGCTGCTATCTCTGGTTCCCAGGCTCCATGAATTCAAGCGTCCTACGAGGCTGGCATCCCGTTCCCACCCTTTCACTGTTGAAACTGTTAAAAGTAGACGACTCTTCTACTCCAATAGCTTCCTATCTCGCACCTCACGCCTATGGAACTCCCTTCCTCATTCCAGTTTCCCTGATGACTATGATCTCCAACTATTCAAGTGTAACGTCAATCGACATCTCCAGTTGCCTTGATCTGTCTTCTATCCTTCTCCACATCCTTTCCTCTAACACTCCTATTTGCTCTCACTCCAAATCCTCTGTAACCCCTTGCTTGTCTGGGGTGAAAAGCTTAAAAAAAAAAAAAAAAAAATTTTTTTTAAATATATAATTTTTTTAATTAAAATACTACTATATTTTTTTTTAATTTCTTACTTTTCACAACCAGTGACCGGCTTTTAATAAATGGTGCATGCATTCACACACAAGAAAAAAACTTAAATACTTCTTTTTAAACAGATGAATGAAATCTAAATGAAAAAAAGAGCTTTATATCACACGCATTATTCTGTAAATCTCTACCTTGAGTGGCTCTTCAGTATTGTATTGAAGTGAACATTACGTAAGAAAAATATATATACATAAAATCTCTTTGCACTGAAATTCAAAGGTGCATTGGGATAGTGAAAGATGCCTTCTAAAAGCTAAGCTAAATATTAAGAAACAGAAAAATTATGTTAAAAACAAAGGAAAGAGTATTGAACTGTTATATAATATCAGTCCTCCTATATGGCAGTGAATGCTGGACAATCTCCTCAAAGATGAAGAAGAGACTTGAAGCAACAAAGAAAATAGTACTGAACTGTTATGTAATATCAGTCCTCTTATATGGTAGTGAATGGTGGACAATCTCTTCAAAGATGAAGAAGAGACTTGAGGCAACAGAAAGAAAGAAAAGAGTGCTGAATTGTTATGTGATATCAGTCCTCCTATATTGCAGTGAATACTGGACAAACTTCTCAAAATTGAAAAAGAGACTTGAAGTAGCAGGAACAAAGAAAAGAGTACTGAACGGTTACATAATATCAGTCCTCCTGGAAGCAACAGAAATGTGGTTCTACAGAAGGATTCTGAGAATACCATGGACCACGCATGTGAGCAATGTTGAAGTTTTATAGAAAATGGAAACAAAAAGGACAGTTATGCTTAACATAAGGAACAGACAGTTGAAATTTCTAGGTCACATAATGAGGAAAGAAGGCTAGGAAAATCTGATATCCACAATATAGATCAAAGGCAACAGGGATAGAGGAAAATAATTCATAACCTATCAAGAGAGCCTGTGTAAATTCAGGGTGGGAGTAGATTTAGGATAGATAGCAAAAGGATAACATTTATTAATTTTATTTATTTATAAAATTTATTTATTCTACAATGGACAAGAGATTGTGTAGAGCTATGATCCCCAACATCAAAGAAGTGAGTCAGCATGCACAGATGCTACACTGATCCAAGATTAAGAAGTGACACATTCATGTTAGCATGCAAGGATACTACAATGATCTGAAGTGCACAGTTGCAGTATAAACTATAGTTTAGCTCCATGGATGTTAAAAAAAATAAAAACATTAATGTGCCTGAGCAGGTGTCTGCAACAGGGATTATCTAGCCAACTTAGCAGATGGACATACTTGGTAAACTAGCAGTTAGTCATTATTACGTCCAGGTGGTGTGATGGTTAACAGCTTGGATAGGAAAAATTGGAGAGCTAAGTTCGAATTCCAGTCAACTTTGTTACATTCACTTATACACAAATACCCTTGGGAAAGATATGAATCCATCTCTTCTCCCACCAGCTTTGGAGTAAATAGCAGGACAGACTGGGTCCTATCACCTTGGGTGGCAACAAAAGTAACGGCAGTCTTCTTTGGGGATTCGCTTTCCCCCAACTATGGGTTAAATAGCACAGTAAGACAGACTGGGTCCTATCACCATGGTCTACCACAAAAAGTAATGGCAGCCTACTGTGTGGATTATTCTGCTAATTCAATCTTGAATCATAAAGAAATATGATTGCCTAAGCATGTCACATCACACATGGCAAATAAAGAAGGAGACATTATTATTATTATTATTATTAACTGAAAATGTTGAAACTGGATTTTAATATCTTTGTATAAGGTTGTGCTAGAGTTAGCTTGGTTCAACAAATAATCACTGGTTCATCAGGAAAAGAATACAAAGAGAGAGAGAGAGAGAGAAAAGGATACAGAGAGAGAGAGATACAGAGAGAGAGAAAGAAAAGGACAGAGAGAGAGAAAAACAAAGAAAAGGATAGAGAGAGAGACAGACAGAGAGAGAGAGAGAAAGAAAAGGATACAGAGAGAGAAAGAAAAGGATACAGAGAGAGAGAGAAAAAAGGATACAGAGAGAGAGAAAGAAAAGGATGCAGAGAGAGAGAGAGAGAAAGAAAAGGATGCAGAGAGAGAGAGAGAGAAAGAAAAGGATGCAGAGAGAGAGAGAGAGAAAGAAAAGGATGCAGAGAGAGAGAAAGAAAAGGATGCAGAGAGAGAGAGAGAAAGAAAAGGATGCAGAGAGAGAGAGAGAAAGAAAAGGATGCAGAGAGAGAGAGAGAAAGAAAAGGATACAGAGAGAGAGAGAAAGAAAAGGATACAGAGAGAGAGAGAAAGAAAAGGATACAGAGAGAGAGAGAGAAAGAAAAGGATACAGAGAGAGAGAGAGAAAGAAAGAAAAGGATACAGAGAGAGAGAGAAAGAAAGAAAAGGATACAGAGAGAGAGAGAAAGAAAGAAAAGGATACAGAGAGAGAGAGAAGGAAAGGATACAGTTTAGGAATGTTTAGGAATGTTTAGGAGAGATAACAAAAATAAAAAATTTATTAAGGAAATTGTGGAGAGCCATGATCACCTACGTCCTGAAGGGCCATGGTTTGTTGAAAAAGAACAAGCTTGAGTAAATGGACGGCAGAAGAAGGTTTAGGAAAGATAGCAAAAATACTATTTAATAAGATCTATGAAGGACAGGAAATTGGGGAGAGCCATGATCGCCAGCATCCTGAAGGGCCATGGCTTATAGAAGAACAAGCTTGAGTAAATGGATGACAGAAGAATGTTTAGGAAAGATAGCAAAAATATTATTTAATAAGACCTATGAAGGACAGGAAATTGTGGAGAGCCATGATCGCCAACATCCTGAAGGGACACGGCCCATTGAATAAGAAATGTAGAGACAATCAGACATTGCAAAACTTGTCCAGCCAACATGTTCGGGTTGGAATGAGGGACAAGTCCATGAGAAAGGAATGAGCATGGGATGTTTGCGGAACGCCAGAAATCGTTTTGTTTCTTTTCATCTTGAAGTAGTTAATGCTTAATGGATTTGAAATTAGCACTCGAAGCAGATCCGTTTTGTTTTGTGTTGTTTTCGTTTTTTAAATATGAACAAATAGAGAAAAAAAACAAACAAACAGATTGACTCAGAGTGGGTTAATTTCAAACCCACCTGGCATTAATGGCTTAAATAAATAAATAAAAAAAAATCAACTTCCTGGCTGTAGCATATGATAAGATAATTTATTAACCTTTCTTCTTAAGATGAACTGAGAAAGTCAAGGTAAGCTATGGAGGATGCTAAGTGATATAATTTGATATCTAATAAACGAAATTGTGTAAATGTTGAATTTTTTATTTTCTTATTAGTTTATATATATTTATTTAGTTTTTTATTAATGCAATTATTATTATTATTATTTTAATTTGATAAAATTATTTATCTGTTTCAAATAATAGGTTTTGATTTAACTATTTTCTTCTAATTTTTCAAATTTCTATGGTCATGCACATTGGCTTGAAATTACACAGATAAAAAAAATAAACAAATAAATTGTTATGGTCCAAGTTCCTTGTACCACGGTGATGGTCCAAGGTAGAACCAATGAAGAATAACTCGAACACAGGTATGGAATAACACAGATATATTACAAACAGAAATATGTACAAAGAAGTAGAAGTATTAGTAATGACTATCAGATTTGGTTAGAGTGAACTATGTGTCTCGACAAGTATCACAATTCCAATGTCTTACAGTAATCATCTGACTGCGACTGACTGACTGACTCTGAACACTGCTCCCTCTTGAGGAGCAGTATTTTTGATGTCCGGAATAGTCCATTATTATTATGGGTAAGTTCCCATAACATAAATATAAACAAATAAGAAAATAAAAAAATAAAAAAATTCAACAAGAACATTTACTCAGTATCTGACTCCATTTCTGAGATGAGGTATTATCTACACTATTTACATTGTTGCCATATTTATCACGTTTCAGCTGCTGTATGCTCCGGCTGTCTTCAGGTAGTTGAAATGTCGAACTGAACCCTTTATTCTGCTCGCTGGGGTAGACTGTTCTAGTTCCATGTGCCATGTTTAATGAATGTCAGTTATCAGTTATCTCCTGTTAATTCCCCTCTCCAAGTTCTCCACTGCCTTAACCAGGTATTGAACTCACAGCTCTTTGGGTCCTGTCATTGGATCTAACTAATGCCTTTATCCAGTGACATAGCACATGCAGCTAGAACAGTCTACCTCAGTGAGCGGAATAAAGGGTTCAGTTCGACATTGCAACCACCTAAGAAGGCCGGAGTGTACAATGGCTCAAACGTTGTGATAAATATAGCAACAAAGATGAGGATGATAGTCCAAGCAATGTAAATAGTGAACATTTACTCACTCTCATTTATTAAATGTTATTGTTGATTTTTTAAATTTTATTACTGGTTTAAATTTATTCATTATTGTATTGTTTCCTTTTGGTCAAGCGGGTGGACGTTTTGAAGTTCTTACTGTGTAGACTTTACTGCTGGTCATAAAAGCAGTAAACACTTCAAACACTGATAAGAAGTCATTTAGAGCCCACTTGACTTTGTGTCTGCATTCTAAGCCAAGTTCTATTTTGTCAAAAAGTGATTAGACTCTATGGAAATAATATGGCATATCCAAGTTGTCTGCATGCTGAAAAGCTTTACAGCCATGGAGGAATGCATTTCAGAGGAATACAAGCTTTACACCCATGGAGGAATACATTGGAGGAATACAAGCTTTACAGCCATGGAGGAATACATTTCGGAGGAATACATTTCGGAGGAATACAAGCTTTACAGCCATGGAGGAATACATTTTGATTCTTAGTGCCAGCTGTCCCTCTGAAAATGTAGCTCCATCTTTTATTTCAACTTCCTCCAATTTATTCAAATTATGGAAATCAAAATACTCCCTCTTTTTATTTGATATTCCTCATTTATGGATGAGACAAGTGTCAAGAGGGTGGGGTATTTTATGGCCAGGTGGAGCAGGGACATAATTATGGCAATGGTGTGCAAGGAGAGGGGGGTGTAATGTTCATTTTCATCATTATTTATTAATAATTTTAATAGATAATTGTTGTGATTTTTTTTTTTTTTCCTAATTAACCCACATTAGATTTCATCAAATAGATTAATTAGAATAATCCCAAAGTGAAAGAGAGAAGGGAGTCTTAATCCAAGATTGGGATTAAGACAGAGAAACGTGCAGCAAAAACTAGTTATAAGCTTTATTATTTATAATCTTGCAGATTTCATAATCAATAACGAACAAAAAAAAATACTTATTACTAACAGATACCTAACAGTTTTAATCTTTTTTATCTGCTGTGTCCATTTTGAATATTGGCGATCATGGCTCTCCTTTATCCTTTGTAGCCCTTAATAATTGTCTTTTTGCCATCTCTCCCAAACACGGCTCTGCTATCCATTCACTCAAACTCGACAGGTAAGTTGTGTGTTGCTTTCTTCTAGTTCTATTGTTTTCAATCTGTCCTGTGAGTATCAGATTTTCCAAGCCCCCTTTCCTCATTATGTGCCCCAGAAATTTCAGCTGTCTCTTCCTGATGTGAGACACAAGTGTCCTTTTTGTTGCCATTGTCTCTAGAACTTTGTTGTTGCCCACATGTTCGGTCAATGATATGCTCAGCATATGGATTAGAATCTCTTAAGGAATCTCAGAATGCTTAAATGTGATTTGGAATCAAATAACAGAATGGTAAGACGGAGAACAAATAAGAAACATTTATCAATCTAAGATGTCTCACTTTTATTAAAGCAGCATTCTCTTATGAAGCTTTAATGAAAGTGAAACATGTTAGTATCTGTCTATATTTCTGAGATGAGGTATTATTTACATTATTCAGACTATTGTTCTCATCTTTGTTGCCATATTTATTACAAAATTTTGGCCGTTTCTTCGGTGGTTGGAATGTCGAACTGAACCCTTTATTTCGCTCACTGGGGTAGACTGTTCTAGTTCCACATGCCATGTTTAATGGATATCAGTTATCTCCTGTTAATTCCCCTCTCCAAGTTCTTCATTGCCTTAACTGGGTATTGAACTCACGCTCTTTGGGCCGTGTCACTGGATCTCACTAATGACTTTATCCACTGCGCCATGTGTCCTTGAGGACACCTGGCACAGTGGATAAAGATGTTTCACTTTTGGTGAGACGAAAAAGTACTAGGAAGAGGAAAAAAGTCAAACAGTTATGTCCTGACCCCAAAAAGAAGAGGTATTGAGCAAAATTTCATGGGAAAATTAGCTCTGGGGGAGGAGTTGTAATGTAATGTCCCACTCTCCCTATTGCCTATTGTGGACTGACTATATCGGTAGATGTATATAGTGTGCACGGGATATACCTGGCAGACTTGCTTTGGGAATTACTAGCCTGCTAACCGATTCCCTTTCAGTAGTGTATTCTCTTTTACAATAAACCTCTCTTTCTTTCATCTACACTCTTGTTGTGGTTCCTTTCACACAAGTACCACCTTTGTCTGTTTGTAACCTCTTTAACGATACAGCAACTTTTATTAAAGCTTGATCCAAAAATAAGATATCTCATTCTCTGATGAAGCTTTAATGAAAGTGAAACATGTTAGATTGACAAATGTTTCCAATTTGTTCTTTATGTTATCATGGTGTAATGCAGGGGTAACCAAACTACGGTCAGCGGGCCGGATCTGGCGTCCGATGTCACTTCATCCAGTCTGCCGCTTTACTATGCCACAAATGAGCTAAAATATAATTACTTATATGGAATTATCAATAGATTGTAGTTAAACTTACTATGTAGAAAAATTTAAATAAATGTAAGTAAAATGCCAAAATTTGGCCAATTTCATTTTTGTATCTGACAGTAATATAAGTTTTAGGAAAATCAGTGAAATAAAAAAAAATTTGGCAACTTTCGATATCCGAACGCTTTTTGTGCAAGTGCCTGCAATGAAGTTTCTAAGAAAAGTGATAACGAGCCTGCTGCCGGAATTATGTTTTAACTTGCATTGCCGTGTTTAAACCGGTTTGAAGAGTGCCGTATGTAAAAAGGATTGACTTCAGCGAATTATGTCATATATTTTGCTTGAACTTATAAAATCTAAAGTAGGTAAAGTCAGCACATGTAATGAGGTTGGCTGACGAACATTTGAAAGCATTTCTCTTGGTTGGATGCCACAATACCAAAACAAATATTCATTATATCTTAAAAGGTAAACTCCAGTTTCACAAATCTCACTAACCTTTCGTGCTGCTTAGTTTTGAGATTCGGATATGTGTGCACTTTGTGTGTTATAAATATTTTATTGCTATTGTCACCTTCTTGGATAACTTTTTAGTAAATAAGTATGTTTGTTGTCTTTATTTTTTGTGCGTTTAGTGTATTGTATTGACCAAAATGGTTGTCCGGCCCATGCTTGTCATTCTCTCAGTTATGTGGCCCTCTGAGAAAAAAATTTAGTGACCCCTGGTGTAATGAATGAGGGTCATTCAAAAAGTTCTAAACCTTGCCCAGAAAGAAAAGCCATAGCTGAACATTTTTGTTTTGGCAACACACTAACACTTCTAGAAAAACTAATTCAGATTTCTTTTTTAATTTCTGCACAGGTGAGGCCCATACAAAGGTGAGGGGTGTACAACAAATTTAAAAATGGACAAAACAGTGGCCCAAGCAGTCATAAAATATTTGCAAAAGAAAAGTATGACACTCAAGGAAATCCATGGGGACATGGTACAGACACTTACTAAGGACTTCCCTTCCTATACAACTATGAAGAAAAGGGTTGTGTAATTGGGCAGGAACAGCACTTGACCCTCAGACAGGTTGTTCAAAAACCTCAAACACTAGTTGATGCCATTCACTGTATGGTTTTGGATGACAGATTTATTACTGTTCAGCAGATAACTAGGTCCATAGGCATTAATTCTAACTCAGTCCATATTGTTTTAACAGATCTTACGAGATGAGCAAGCTGTTTGTAAGGTGGGTCCCAAGAATGCTGATACCAGAGCAGAAGCTGAAAAGGGTCAACATTTGCAGGACACTTCTGACTCGCTTCCAGACTAACCCTGAGAATTTCCACCACAGATTAGTTAACTCAAGATGAAACCTGGGTTCAACACTTTGAACCTGAATCAAAGATTCAAAGCAAACAGTGGAAACTCTTTGGTTCTCCACCCCCAAAGAATTTGAAGCAGGCAGCATCTATTGGCAAGGTGAGGGCTTCTGTTTTTGAAAGCATAGTCATGATAAACTACCTGGAAAAGGGAAAAACTATTAATGGGCAGTAATATACTTGAGAATTTAGACAACTGAAGGAATCAATCAAGTCGAAATGCAAAGGAAGCTGAGGGCAAGTGTGCTCTTTCTCTAGGATAATGAGCCAGTTCACATTGCAGTAGCTGAAGCAGCCAATTGTGACTTTGAATTGTTACCCCATCCCCACTTACCAGACTTAGCTCCATCGGACTTCTTGTTTCCTAAACTCAAATCCCGCCTGCAGGGTTGCAATTTTGGAAACAATGATGAGATCATATGTGCTGTGAAGGAGTTTTTGAAGGACCAGAACGCCATCTTCTTCCATGATGTGACCCCCAAGTGCATTGATATCAAGGACTATGTTGAAAGTAGTGAAAAAAAACTTGTTTTTCCAAATCCTTCAAGGTGAGGCTTAGAACTTTTTGAATCACCTTCATATAAAAAGAAGGACGTTAAAAAATTAAATATTACTAAATACATTATGCAAGAATTCTACCAATTCTATTAAAACATAATTCAGTGCAACTCTTGGTATCTTAACTATTACTAATTTAACTCCTATATATATATATATATACATATATATATATATATATATATATATATATTTGATATTTCAGATCGCCCCAATCTTTCATCAGAAATTAATTAAATAACATATTTATTGAACAAAGTAACTAATAATAACAAAACAAAAGTCACTGAAACAGATCAAGTTCAGTTGACCAATGATGACAATTCCAGAACAACGTAACTATAAACAATTTTTTCTTTCCTCTGCCAGCCGCAGAAAGCATTACCTCGAACTGTCGCCAGTGAGACACGCTGCAAGAGCCACTTCATTTCGCGAGGCTCGTTCCTTAATCGAGACGCAATTGCGCCAATCCTCTGAAGGAACGCCATCGAACGAGGGCCAATAACCCCTGAAGTCTCCACTGCCACAGGAGTAAAAAAAAAAAATCTATCAGCAAGAGAAGAATATTTAGCTATTTTTTTTATCTCTGCATCTCGGGCGACGAACCCCGGCTCAACCGGACCTGATCGAATTACTGGCCGAAAATGTATCTGCACAGGTCGCACCCCAAATCAACGACTTACCCATTTCTATTAGTTTAGTAACATTGAAATGTCTTTCTCTATTTATTAGTATTAGTCCAAGTCAGAAAAAAAGAAATAATTTAAGCAACTTTAGTACTAATTCCTATGCAAAAATTAAGCACCCAAAGTGCTGGTCAAAATCTTCTTTACGTTCTGTGTTCCCGCAAGACATAACAGTCATAGCTCTCCACAACTTCCTGTCCTTTGTAGTTCTTAATAAATTTTGCCTGTTATTTCTCCTAAAACCTGTCCTCAAGCTCACTAAGTATGTCATACATTGTTTTCCTCTCGCCTTCAATCTGTCCTTTTGAATATCAAATTCTCCAAGCTCTCTTTCCTCATTACGTGCCCTAGAAATTTTAACTGTCTCTTCCTGATGCTAAGTATAAATTTCCTTTTTTTCATTTTCTCTAAAACTTTCTTGTTTCTAACATGTTTGGTTGATGGTATCCTTAGAATTCCTTTAGTGGAACCATATTTCTCCTTCAAGTCTTCATCTTTGAGGAGATTGTCCAGTACTTAATACGTACAGGCAATCTTAAGTTGCTTGAAAATAGAAAGAAGATTCTTACGAAAATGTGTATCAATCCAGAGTTTTGTAAGAAACAAAAAAGCAACAATAAGAAAAGACAATGAAACTGGTCATAAAATAGTAACAAAAGTTGTTTTCTTGGTTTAAAAGGTCCTTTCTTTGCAAAGAGGACAGTGTGTGTGTCATACCATGGTTTAGAAGAGTAGCTTGTTAACCACAGCACAATGCTACAAGAACTAAGTAACAAATAAAGATTTAACTCCTCTGTAAGTTTTTATTAACTATTGTTGATGATAGGTACTGATTACAAAAAAAGTTCCTGTAATTGAAATAGTGACATAATTTAAAGAGACGTTAAATGAAAAATAATCAACACACGAGAAATAATTATATCTTTATAAAGAGAAAAGATTAAATCTTGCTTACAAATTTTATCAACACAGCTTAATAATGTAAGCAAGATATCAGCAGTTGAAATGGAAGGAAATTTTACTATTTTGACATATGTTTGTCCTGTATACTAGCGAGCTAACAGTTTAGATTAAATATTTTTATTTTGTCCAAACTGTCAGCTTGAATTTAAAAAAAAAAAAAAAAAAAAAATAATAATTGCTTTATGCAGTTTTGAAATGAATGATTTAAAGCAAGTATTTTTACAAAAAAGAAAAAAAAAGAATTAAACTGTGTCATATTCATCAATAAAACAAGTTTGATTTAGTTGGTGGTGTTTGTTTTGATGCATTAGGCTAAATTTCTTGCATAAAATGAACTCTGTATACCGCCTTTATGATTCAAATGTGCATGGGTGCAGAAATATGAAACCGGTTATTAAATTTATCAAAATTGCTTAAAAAAAAAAGTAACAAGCTATCAGCAGTTGAAATGGAAGGAGATTTCACTATTTTGTCATGTGTTTGCCCTGTATACTAGTGAGTTTGGTATACCTATTTATATGGGTTGTTGTGCAGGTGGTGCCAGGGTAAATGGCTTGGAACATGGGACTGGAGAGTTCGAAGTTCATTACATTCACTTTTGTGTAAATACTCTTAGGAAAAGTATGATTCTCCTTTTCCCTCAGTTAAGGGGTAAATAGAGCAAACCGAGTTCTTCAGCCTTGGCTGGCAACTAGTCTAGGAGAACAGCTGAATTCAAAACCAGTCTATCTCTGAATGTTTCACTGTTCTTCAATAGTAAAACAAAAACTATACAAGCTGCCAAGTTCGTATGATTATCCAATACCTGTGTGGATAGTCAACTGATTATTAAAGACAAGACTTTGCTTTACAAGAAGTTGCAATTTTCAGGGTTTTTTGGGTTTTTTTTTTTTAAAATGTTGAATTCCTCTGATATTTCTTCCTCTAAAGTTTACAACTTGGAAATATTTTGTGAAAGACAACTTCAAACTCTGTCTTAAGCCCACCAAATTGATGAGTGTCTTTTTTTTTCTTTAAGATGGGAGTATTTTGATGAGTTGGAAGACAGTTTAGAGCACGACAAGATTTTTAAAAAAACCAACACTATGAAATTGTCAGCTTTGAAAATGCGGAAAAAGAAGTTCCTGTCATTGAAATAGTGAAATAATTTAAAAAGATATTAAATGAAAAATAATCATCACACGAGAAATAATTATATCTTTATAAACAGAAAAGATTAAATTTTGTTTATAAATTTTATCAAAATAACCTAACAAATAAACAAGATATCATCAGTTGAAATGGAAGGATATTTCATTATTTTTGCCTGTTTTTGCAGTGTAAACTGGGGCATTTTGGGATACCTCCTCTTTATACTTGCATAATGGCAATTCTTTGTATATGGAGTGACATTTCCAGCTTGGTTTAAAGTATGTCTTTTCTGCTTCTGTTCAGTGTCCCTCCTCCTAATAGACTCAAGCAGGAAAATATTTAAGCAACTTGAGTATTAATTCTTGTGCAAAAATTAAGCAAGCCAAGTGCTGGTTAAAATCCTAAGCTGCTTTAAAAAAAAAAAAAAAAAAAAAAGAGAGAGAAAAGTGTGTTGTCATGTAATTGTGTATCAATCCAGAGTTTTATAATAAAAAGCAACAATAAGAAAAAATAATAAAATTGGTCATAAAATAATATTAGTGAAAGTTTTTTGTTTTAAAAAGTTCCATAGTTTTTCTTTGCCATTTTCAAAGAGAACAGTGTGTGTCATACCATGGTTTAGTAGACTAGCTTGTTGACCACAGCACAATGCTGCAAAAAATGAGTACCTAATAAAGATTTAATTCCTCTGTAATTGTTTATTAACCATTGTTGATGGGAGGTACTGATTACTTTCTGATAATACAAACTCATTCTTAAAATATATTGAGCCATTTTGAAGATATTGGGGAAATAGTTGATGGTGTTTGGATATTGAATAACACTGTTTAGACTTGGCATGGTTTACACTATACTTATTTTTTAAATTTCTTTTATTTTTTTTTTTTATAATCTGGAACTGACTTAAGTTATATATTTCCATATTGCTTAAAAAAACCCCCAAAAACAGAAAATTGTCATATCTTGTGTATCAATCCAGAGTTTTGTAATAAAAAGCAACAATAAGAGATGACAATGAAACTGGTCGTAATATTAGTGAAAGTTTTTTTTTGTTCCATGGTCTTTGCCCTTTTCAAAGAAAACACAAAGTAGTATGTGTCATACCAGGGTTTACAAGACTAGATTGTTGGCCACAGTACAATGCTACGATATATTGAGCAAATTTGAAGATATTGGCGAAATTGTTGATGGATATTGGATAACATGATTGGTTCAGGTTTACAACATTTCAACTCTGAAGCTAGACCTCTTCAGACCTTATCTGAATTCAATGTGTTTGGAGGCTTCTCAGTGCTACACCTACACTAGAAATGAAAAGCAAGGAGCAGAAAGCAAGGAGACCCATTCATCAAACAACTGTACACCCACCTTCATATAATGAAACATCTGATCCCATGACGAAAGGTTCTTGACCCTGAAGTTACCACGGGAAGACGCATCATGTCATGCTAGTAACCAGGACAATGAGCCTGTTCTCGGCATAGTTTTTCACCAGACCATTCACATTAAACCTGCAACTCGCTACAACTAATATATTGATTGATTTGTTTTTTATCGTTTATCAACCTATTGCACGTTATTTAATGCCAGAAATTATTTTAGAGTCTAAGAATTTTATTTCATAAATAATAATTATTTATTAATACAAGTCTTACTAATTAACACATAGCATGGGGAGAAGAGGTGGATTCATACCTTTCCTGATGGTATTTGTGTGTAAGTGAATATAATGAACTTGACTGGAATTTGAACTTGGCACTCCGATTTCCAATTCTGAAGTGTTATCCATTACACCACCCACACATCCAAACTTACAGCATCTGGTATATAGTAATGATAGATTTACTTGTAAAACCTACACTCAGGGGTGCCTACTTAAACACACGTACCCAGTAAATGTAACTTTTATAGAAATAAGAAACAATGTGAGATTAAAACACTGATTAATTGCTTTAAACAGGATGGCACTACTTAACTAAACTGATCCGCTTGTAAAAAAAAAAATTATTATCCTGTTATCCTCATCTTTGTTGTCAATATTCACAACATTTCAATGGTCATTTTACACTCTGGCCTTCCTCAGGTGTTTGGAATTGTTTGAATTGCAAACTGAGCCTTTTATTTCATCTCCTGGAAGAGGGATGGCATGTGGAACTAAAACAATCTAAGAGGTGGCTGAAATAAAGAGTTCAGTTTCTTGTTCTGAGACACTATTACACCACTCGTGTATCACTAAACTTAATTGGGGTGGGTAATGTTCCGATAGTAATTGTAAAGATGAAATTAGCCGCTTACATACAGGAAACATTTGATATTCATTGAATTGTTATTGTCTGTTGAAACTAAAATATTTTTCTTAAAACGTTTTTCTTGAGGGATGGAAATTAGACTTTTCATGTTCACTGTTATAACTCTTTCTCATACTGATTGGAGTTTCCTTCCCAGCATTTTGTTTTTGCTCATGTGAGAAGTTATCAGCTTACTTGTATCATTATTTTATATTTATCATATTTTTTTTTATATCAAGTGTCAATTACACACGGAAGATTTCAGACTTCATTTAAACGCCTTACCCATTGAAACATGTTTTTTCTTTTTTCATCCACATTTGGGAACGGCTGTTCAAGAGCATTTTGCAAACACAATAAAATCAAGAAAAGTAACATTGCAATGGATAATGATAGACATTACATTCGAAGCACAACAGCTGGCAAAGACATCAAACAGAAGTCTTAGGCATAATCTAATCCATCCAGTGTGCTTAACACAGATGGACAGGGCATCTAGCTTATCGTCAAGACAACAGATGGACCGTCAATCACTGAATGAGACATGACCAGAGTCAAAAATGAGGTGAAGTGATTAGTTAGCGTGTCATCTAGATGCACTACGGCCGCACACTGTCAAAAATAAACATCTGTGGTGTACAATGTGGGGGTGATACCTCCTTTGGAAATGGAGAGGGGGTGAAACTGTTTAGTCAGCAACAAGAAGTTAGTACTTTTAGGACTAATGACTAACAAAAAACAAACAATATTATGACCAAATATTTGCAGATGTTTTTAAAATTGACAATATGACACTGATTAGTATTTTATTTTAAAGCAATTAGACTTACTTTTTAATTTGTTTTCTTTGTAATTCAACCTTATATTTATCAGTAAGTAAACTTCCCTGTTATGTTATTTTTTAATCTCTCCTTTTCGGCAACCTCTCATGGTCAGCATGGATTGAACTTAAAATACCTATAAGTTACCAAATATAACATATTACTTGTCCTGTGTGTAAAACAACCAAGATGAGGATACCCGTTTGAATAAATCAGTCTTTAATCTGCCTTACAGTTAGCAGGTGCTGAAAAGTTCTTGGCTTGACCAAATTCCCAAAATCTGAATAAATATCAATTTTTTGTTAATCCCTTTTTGTTTGGGCTGAGAACTTTTCAGCACCCTCTCGTACATACCCACAGCTTTGAAATACATGGTAACCCTCTAAAATCTTTATTTTCTTATTTCTGTATAAAGACTCATTTTTAGTCAGATTTTGGGAAGTGGGTCAGGCTGAGAAATATTCAGCACCTGCATTTACAAATTACCAGAATTGCAAAAAAGTGTATCCTCCAAAAATCTCTCTAGACCAGTGATTTTCAACTGCTGTGCCACAGCACACTGGAGATGATCATAGGTGTGCCGCAAAATTTTTTAAAGGTCATTAATTAATTAAATTTTTTTTTTTAAAGAAGTCCAAAGCACAACACGCGTACATGTGAAAATCAAAATCCCTTTAAATTGATTATACAACTATATTGTTGTTATAGACATTATGTCATTAATATAAGATTATATTAATAATATAATATATAGATTTAAGGTCATTAATTAAATTTTTTTTAAAGAAGTCCAAAGCACAAGAAATGTAGATATCAAAATCAAAACTAATTTAAATTATTTATACAAGTATATCATTGTTATAATAAATAAACATATAATTTTTTTCTTTTTAATCAATTCATCCCAAGGAAGGGAATAATGCCACTAAGATGCAAGGATTTACTGGGAGTGAAAGAAAATGAAATTTTAGAAGGAACAGGAAACAAGGGATAAACCTCTTGTTTGTAATATACAAATGTGACTAAATCTAGAATGATATACAAATTTGACTAAATCTAGAATGATATACAAATTTGACTAAATCTAGAATGATATACAAATTTGACTAAATCTAGAATGATATACAAATTTGACTAAATCTAGAATGATATACAAATTTGACTAAATCTAGAATGATATACAAATTTGACTAAATCTAGAATGATATACAAATTTGACTAAATCTAGAATGATATACAAATGTGACTAAATCTGGAATGATATACAAATGTGACTAAATCTGGAATGACATACAAATGTGACAAAATCTGGAATAACATACAAATGTGACAAAATCTAGAATAATATACAAATTTGACAAAGAAGTCCAAAGCACAACAAGCATACATATGAAAATTGAAACCCTTTTAAATTGATTATACAAGTATATCATTGTTATAGACATTACATCATTTTTGTTGTCTCATAAGAGTGAATTTCCTAATATTACCAAGATAGCAGTAGAAACAGTCTTCCATTCTCAACGTCATACTTGCAAGAAGCAAGGTTTCCTACAATAAATAACATTAAAAACAAAAAGCAATCATTGCTAGAATCCTTGTAATAAGTTTTTAGAATATGCGAAAAAAAAATTTTTTTTCATCGATTTCGCCCCAAGCAAGGCAGTAAAGCTACTGAGATACAAGGGGGTTACTGGATGTGGAAGAATTAGAAAACAGAAACTTTATTAGGAAGCAAAAACAAATGAAGAACAATCAGGTGGACAGTAGAAAACGATTGACATTGCATTTAAATTTTTGAAGATTAAAGATGCTGGTTCAAAATTTGACCTTATAAAGAAGATAGTCTAAAAGTGACAAGCTCAGAAATCTCATTAAATGTTAAATCAAAATAAATAGTTTTTTTTTTTATCTTTTTATTATTCCAAAAACCTGAGGTAGGCCAGAAGGTACAATGACAGAAATGTCATGAATATGGCAAGAAAGATGAGGATAACAGTCTAAACAATGTAAATAGTGTAAATAATTACAATATCTCATTTAAGAAATGTAGGCAGGTCCTGAAAAAGGCCGGAGTGTACAATGGCCGAAATGTTGTGAATATCGTAACAAAGAACTGGAGTGTCAAATGTTTCTACTTCCCACACTAGCAAAAATAAAATTCTTGGAAGGAAACTCCAATAAGTATACGTGAAAAGTTTAATTTCCATCACCCCAAAAAAACAGCAGTCCGAATAATGTAAATAGTGTAAATAATTACAATATCTCATCTAAGAAATATAGACAGGTCCTGAAGAAGTCTGGGGCATACAATCGCCGAAATGTTGTGAATATGGCGAGAAAGATGAGGACAACAGTTCAAACAATGTAAATAGTGTAAATAATTACAATACCTCATTTCAGAAATATAGACAAATAAATATAACATTTTTTGAAGAATTTCAATTATTATCTTTTTTATTATAAACTGTTTTGTTTGTGTTCATAAAAAAATCATAAAAATGACATTTTTTTTTTGGTCCTCATAATTTAAGTGTACTGCAGAAGTTTAACTTTTGGTCCAAGTTCCTCATTAGATAAAAAAACGGTTGGGAAAACATTGTTTTAACTGGTGAATGTCTTATCAATTGGCTTAGAAATAGAAATGTCCTACTAAAGAAAGTGTACCTCCCAACAGAAATTGAACATGGTTTCCTTGATGGCTAGAGAGAATAGACCAAGTGTACCTTACCAATTAGGTCACGGGAAACCATCATGATTAAAAACAAGGTTGTTACCTATTTAAGAAATGTACTTCTCTTGTTAGCACCTTTTAGAAGTTGATATAATTTTTCAGATTACCATTCTTTTTAACTTGCTTAGACTGTGACACTTGTCAGAATAAAAAAAAAATTTTTTTTTTTCTTTTTTAATCTTTTTGGAAGAGGGGTTCCTGTTAATGATATTAAGTGAAATCGATCACTGATTTTTATTGAGTTATTGGACCTAGTTGTTATTTACAAATGTCAAGCTTCAAAGTATAGTGATATTGATATCTACATATTTTTTTAATTTTCTGAATTTATTAATATTTTTCATAATTTTTTTTACACAATTTCATTAAAATGTTTTTTTAAAAACTTAAAACTTTTTTTTTGCGTATGGTTTTGAGGCTCATAATTATTGATCTTGAATTAAGAATAAACGATATAAACATTTATTAATTTATGTAAATCTTTGTTTGCTAATTAAAAATACATATACTCTAGCCACTGTTCTTTATTTGAAAGAAATCTTTTTCTAACCACCCAATGCCTGTCTACACAAAATAGCAAAGTCGAATAACTGTAAAAATCAGGGATCGATTTGGCACTGTGTGGATATTATAAGCAGCTCCCTCCTCCTAAATTGATAATAAATGAACTAATACATGTTCTAACTGCCCAAAGTCACATTTAAATTTTTGAAGATTGTTGGTTGGAAAGCATGGCGCCAGAAAGGAGTTCCACAAACAAGCAGTACAAGAAAAGAAACTGTTAGCATAGAAATTGCAATTACATCTATCCAACTCAACTGTATATCAATGAGGCCTTGTTGCCAGTCTAGTACTGCATTTATTTTCACAAACTCTTGGTACCATAGCAAAGACCTTATCCAAACAATTACCATGAAAGTATTTATAGATAAGGCACATGGAGGCATCTTTATGGTGGTGGAAAAGTGACCGAAGCCGAGATATAAGATCAGAACCAAGAATATTGCTGATTCTTCTTTGGATTTTATCAAAGAGCTCAAGATAAATAGGAGGAACATTGAACCATATGTGGCAAAAATATGAATGGTAGACTTTTAGATGATATCTAAGCTAGATTCAGGAGAGAAAAAATGTCTAGCATGATGCAAGGAACCAACTTTCTTAGCAGCTGACCTACCAATAGATTCAATACAGTCTTTCAACTTCATATCAGCCAAGAATGCAGCCTTGTAGGTGATGAATTATTTTCAATCCTACAACCACTCTCCCACATCCAACATTGCAAGCCTCTCTCTATCGCTATTTCCATGGAAACTGTTTCTGATGAGCTACAACCCGGTCCACCAGTTCGGGCCTTCACAACTAAGACCCGCCATGACATGTGCACAGGGCTGAAACATTCTCGTTCTTTTTGTATTCCATTGGTAAGGAGGAAGTTCAATTCAGACAACTTCTTCCTATGATCTGCTACTTTATGGAACAGACTCCCGAGAATGTATTTCTTTGAACACTACAAACTTAACCTCTTCAAGTAAAGGGTCAACTATTATCTATCCTACATATCCTCATAATCTGAACGGAACCTTACTTCCCCCTTCTTATGTCTACAACAACCCCATTTAGTAACCCTCTGCTTTGAGTCACTCTTGAGCCCTACTTTCCCCTTCCTATGTCTCTACAACAACCCCATTTAGTAACCCTCTGCCTCGAGTCGCTCTTGAGCCTTGTGTTGAATATCAGCAAAAGAGCATGTGTAAATATAATGGTGGACACTGAAGTTGACATCAAGATCTGTAACTGTCCAGTCTTTTCTTTCCAACCATAGAGTTCAAAAGCATTTATACAGCCCTGCAGGTGATGAATTAGTTACAATTCTACAGCCTCCTTCTCACTGTTGCAAGCCTATCTCTAATCTACTGACTTTTCCACGGAACAACTACATCCCTTAGTTCCACTAATTCAGACCTTCACAGCTAAGACCCACCCTGACTTATATACGGAAGCAATCTCTGTAAAAAACAAATTTATAGACAAATCATACAAATGCAGGTTTGGATTTCTTCTGAGCCAATATGATAGGCCACTTCTAGATCTTATCCGCCATATTTCTACAATCACTTGCCTGTATCCCTTTTGTGTGTTACCACCATTCTTACTTAAAATTTTTGCCTTATTACCATTGTTTTATGTACTATTGTCTTGCATATATATATATATATATATATATATATATATTTTAGAATTGGACATAGTCCGACAATTTATTTAAAGACATTTATATATTATGTTTAACGTTCTTTTTATAGATACAAGTATTTAAGCAAATGCTCTGTTTTTATAATAAACAGTATTAAATAACATTTACCGGCCTGAATGTCCGAGAAATTTTCATAGAAAATTTTCGCTCTCCGACAGGAATCGAACCTGTATCCTATACGGAACCATCATTTCGCGTGATGTGCCTTAACCTTTCGGCCACGTCTGGTTAGCAAGGTCGATTTTACTATCTTTAAACTTAAATCTTCCATGAATCTCTTCTATTCATATCTGCTCTAGCGTATCAAATGTAAACAAATGACGTCATATATAAAATCTATAAAAAGAACGTTAAACATAATATATAAATGTCTTTATATATATATATATGTATGTATGTATATGTATGACAAAATAAAAGAACAAATAGGAAATGTATATCAATCTAACAGGTTTCATTTTTATTAAAGCTTCATCAGAGAGTGAGAGAAAATGGACAAAAAGACAGAAAAATGTGCTCTCCAGTGGGATTTAAACATGTGTTCCTTAGGAAACTGTTGCTAAATCTGATGTGTGTGTGTGTGTGTGTGTGTGTGTGTGTGTGTGTGTGTGTCACATACTATGAAATGGACAAAGTCCGACAATTATTTAAAGACATTTTTTTTAGATACAAGTATTTAAGTAAATGCTCCGTTTTATAAAAAAAACAGTATTAAATAACATTTACTGGCCTAAATGTCCGAGAAATTTTCATAGAAAATATTCGGTTCCGTATAAGATACTAGTTTGAATCCTGCTGAGGACGAATATTTTCTATGAAAATTTCTCTGACATTCATGCCAGTAAATGTTATCTAATACTGTTTATTATAAAACAGAGCATTTACTTAAATACTTGTATCTAAAAAAAAGAATGTTAAACATAAAAATGTCTTTAATATATATATATATATATATATGATAAAATAAAGAACAAATAAGAAATGTATATCAATCTAACATGTTTCCCTTTTATTAAAGCTTCATCAGAGAATGAGAGAAAACAAACAAAAAGACAGAAAACACTGGTATTGTCAATTATGTTTGGGTCAGTTCTCATTGGTCAGACATGTGTCATGTATATTAAAACCATGGATAATTCTATGTGTATGTAGGTTTGTGAAATTTTTCGTATGTCTAAGTGGGCAACAGATGGTAATGTGTATTTGTAATTGTGTGTTTATCAGTAAATTAAGTTTTTTGTCTTCTTTTTTTATTTGTTCTATTTGATTTACATTTGATTTTTAACTCTATCTCTATATATATATATATATATATATATATATATATATATATATAGTAGTGACCGTAATATAAGGAACGGAAACAACAAAGACATGAATATGTGTATTACTTAAAAAGTAATGCATGATTAGCAATGAAATTTTTACCGAATAAAGATTAGGGTATAATGCATAAACATTATGTAAATTTTTGTAACTTTTTATAATATTTATGCATTACACCCTAATCTTTATATATATATATATATATATATATATATATATATATATATATATATTATGAGGCAAAAAAAATGAACACACTCATAGAAATGATAATGAACAAATTATAAAGCTTATTACATTTGTATTTATTTATTAACATGCCTAAGCATTGTGTTGACTTTGAGAAATGCCAAGTCGCTGCTTTTCATGATCTTGGGTTGTTGAAGAGAGTGATAGTTGATAAGATTAATCGAAGTGAATCATGTGTCCGCAAGTTAATCAAAAAGAGAAATCAAACTGGAACATACAGGGTGCCCATAAAGTATGTGTGCACTTTAAAAAATTTATAACTTTATTTGTATTTGCGATAGAAATAATTTGTAAAAAGGATTAGAAAGAAGTAGACCTATATTTTTAAAAGTTTTATTGAAATTTTATTTAAGTTTCCACATGTCCTCCATCATTAGTGTTATGGTCCAGGTTAGGACCAAGGAAGACAAACACAAGAGTAGAAATAACGAAGGTATATTACACGAAATAATAATACAAGATGTGGAAGGTGTTAGTATGACTGTCAGTCTGGTTTGGAGTGAACTACTATCGGCTCGACTCGATTCGTCCCTCTCTCTTGGGAGGCATAGTATTAGGAGGAGTTCATTCTGTTATTATAGGTAAGGACCCATAACAATTAGCAATACAAAGGGTAATAGGATTTTGCAGTTCACTGAAAACATTCGCCAACTGATTTACAGTAATGCCTGAAATCACATTAGTTATTTTAGCGATACTTAAAACTAGGTACATTAAACTTTATAACATTTTGTTACAGATTATTTCTATCGCAAATACAAATAAAGTTATAAATTTTTTAAAGTGCACATGAACTTTATGGACACCCTGTATAATAGACGTAGCGGATCTGGCCGAGTACTATAAACTACCAACAGGGAAGACAGAAACTTGGTTCATCAATACGAAAATACATCAATTCGCAACAGCACAAGATATTTCCAAAGTGGATAGTTTGGTGGTTTCTTCAAGAACACTCAGAAACAGGATTAAAGCAAAAGACATTGTTTCCAAATACATAAAAAAGAAACCTTTCGCATCTGGAAAAAAATCGACAAGCACTATTGGCTTGGTGCAAAGGTCATTTACACAGGACTAAATCTGATTGGGAAGATGTTATGTGGAGTGAGGAGAGCCCCTTTACTTTTAGATATGAAGGACAAATATAGGTATTTGGTGTACGCCCGGTGAAACAAATACTCTAGGGACTACCAAGGGCACTGTTGAATACAATTAAAAAAAAAAAAATCAACGTTTGGTGTGCATTCTTAGCAGCAGGAATTGGTAATTTGTACAAAATCAAGGAAATCACGGACCGGCATCAATACTACAACATTCTTGTTAATTAAATGTGGCTTTCTGCACAAAACCTTTTTTACCCAAGGTCAACGCTTCATGTTCCAACCTGATAACAATCCTAAGCATATTGCCTTAAAGAATAAACGTTATCTAGAGAGGAAGCATGACGAGAGTAAATTGCAACTCTTCCAGTGGCCTAGTCAGAGTCCTGACTTTAACCCCACAGAAAGCCTTTGGGCAATAATAGTCAAGCATGCTCATAATAGGAAAATTAACACTGAAGGTGAGTTTTTCATGAATTAAAGAAATGCTGGAAATATATGCAAAGGACTGTGACTTACTAAAGAATTTAGTCTATAGCATGCCACGAAGACTTAAGGCCGTTATTAAAGCAAAAGGTTTCCCAACAAAGTACTAAATCATTTTTTGACTTGTAAAATGTACACCGGTATTAATAAACAAATTCTATTACTCACTTGTTTTGGAAAAATAAAAAAAATTGACTTTGTATGGGTGTGTCCATTTTTTGGCCTTGTATGAAATATATATATATATATATATATTATATATATATATATATATATATATATATATATATATATATTATCTGCTTAGACTTTTTTTTTTAAAGAACATTTTGCCTTATTACTATTCTCTTTTTTTGTTTTAGTTATTAGTTACACCCCATGCAAGGTAGTAAAGCCACTAAGACACAAGGGATAACTGAGTGTGGAAGAATTAGGAACAGAAACATTACTAATGAGTGGGAAGAGAAAAGAGTAATCAGGAGGACAGTAGATAGCGATTGACATTGCATTAAAATTTTTCCAGATTAAAATTGGCTGGAAAGCATGTAGCCCAAAGGGAGTTCCACAAGGAAGAAGTGCAAGAGAAGAAACTGTTAGCATAGAACTTAAGGCTACATCTAGCCAGCTCAACTGTAAACTGATGAAATCTCGATGTGAGTCTAGACTGTGCTTAAATTCATAAAGTCTAGGTACCATACTTTTGTCTTGCACATACACACTATATATATATATATATATATATATATATATATATATATATATATATGTATGTATGTATGTATGTATGTATGTGTGTGTGTATGTATGTATGTATGTATGTATGTGTGTATGTATGTATGTATGTATGTATGTATGTATGCCTGCTTAGAATTTTTTTATTATTGTTTATTGAAAACTGTCAATTCAATTTGTTGGACATTTCTGCTAATTACTCTACACAAACCATCTTCATTCTCTTCATATTCCATAAGTAAGGAAGGGGTTCCATTCAGACAGCTTTCCCACCTCCAAGAACCCGACCACTACTATATAAACATAAAAGTGGACACTGAGGTCAACACTCTGTTTCATGCTTGTGTACACTTTTATATTTGCATATGCTCTATCTCTGATATTGAGCAATTTTACCCATGAATATAGCATACATGAAATACATATACGGTTCTATGATAAAATACGAAGAAGAATCTGTAATGCTATCAGTCCTGACCTGGCATCTCAGATTTCATATTATAATTTCAGGGTAAGTGACTTGACAAACATTCCTCTTTGGTACTTAGACTTTATTAATTTATGTGCAGTACTAGAGTGGCAGCTAGGTCTCATCCTTTAGCCATTGAAATGGCTAGAAGTATCTGTAAGTTCTATGCTAACAGTTTCTTCTTTCCCACTTCTTGCTTGTGGAATTCTCTTCCAGCTTCTTGCACCCCAGTTAAATTCGATCATCAAAAATTTAAATACAATGTCAATCGATATCTTCTGTTTTCTTAATTCCTATTCTTTTGTTCTCTCTCCTTAATAGTGTTTTTCTCATATTCTCTGACACTCAGTAATTCTTTGCATCTTAGTGGCTTTATTGCCTTTAGTGGCTTTTTTTATTTAATACATATGAAATGGCCAGCAACTTGTTTTGCAAGCACACCAGCCTGCTAGGGTGGCTAGCTAATTCCTGTTCCAGGCTGACTCTGGCTTCTTTGTTCAATTCATCTGTGGCTTCTACTGCAATTATATTCAGCTGACTTTAATGACAGATTCTGTGAGAGAGTGAATAATCTGGAGTGACCAACAGTTTGAACTACATCAGTACATTCAAACCCTCGGTCACGATGACTTGTGAAATCATGCTAACATGACTGGTAATGGTTTCCTAACAGTTCAGTCTACACAACTGCACTCACAAGGCTTGGGTCAACTTGTGATATGGTTCTCCAGTACATTCCAAAAGGTGCCACATGGTGGGATTACCTCCATAAACTGATAACATCAAGAGGTCACCTTCTTGATATATTAACCCTGGTAGGATTCGACAAAGTTTTATGGTTGGAAAGCCAATGTTCTAACCACTTGGCCATGCAAACACATTTTATTTATATATATATATATTTTTTTGTCATCCACAGACAGACTGTTTCGCAGCTCATCAGTGTGACTAGACGTCTAGTTGCCTCTAGCTAGGATCGAAACCCGACTGAATTTGCGTCAGTCGGAACTTCTCCCACTAAGCCATCGACGCA
>OZ038519.1:49515647-49523147 GCA_964036315.1 Acanthosepion esculentum | reverse complement strand
GACGAGGAAGCGAGACCAGACACCTTAATTCAACTTAATTTCAAAAATTATACTAAGGGTCTCAGCTCTCGCTTTTGAAACATGAGAACTCTTATGTAGCGAAGGAATCATATTTTTTTTTTAAATATTACAATATAAGCTCTACTTCGGTATGGAGCACTGTCTTTTTAAAAATAAAAGCAGAAATACTAAGGAACTCCGGATTATTTACCTAACGTGTTATTTCCTATTTTTCTGCATACCTGCACACACACATACATATGTATGTATGTATGTATGTGTGTGTGTGTGTGTGTGTGTGCATATTTCATTGAATACAACAGACAAGGTGCTTTAGTTTAGTTCCTTATACAATTTCTCATGTGATCTAATCATCTTTTTCCTTTTTGAATGATAAATTATATAAAAACTGTCCAATTGTTCTTTTTGTCCGAGCGCTTTCGGATATACATTTAGCCATTTTCAAGGTTGAAATATATTAACTGTTAACAAGAAATAGATTGTTGCATGTACGTATTTATATAATGTTTTCATTTTCAAAACACAGCCAAGATATTGTGTCCATGTTCATAGTTGATATTATTAAGTGTTGGTTTTTTTGCTTTTATTAATAAGGTTTTCATTATTTTTAGCCTTTTTTTGCATGTTGATGATGCTATTATATTTGTGTTGTTAACAAGTATGTTATGAATATGGTCCAGTAGGTGTCCAAGGGTATTCAAATGAGACCTAATTGAGCTATGGTCAGAACGGTATAGTTTGAGTCTTTGGGTCAAACATGCATATAAAACTATTTATGAATTTTGATTGAGCAAGAATACAATTCCTTAATGGACATTTAAATTCGTAAATAATATTTGTCCTATTTAATTTTGTCCTAAGAGGTGAATTATTATTTTTAACTATATGGTTAAAGATTTTAAATATTTGCAATAAAGAATTAATCTAATTTTTTTGCTATCATCAACTTCTGTTGCACATTTTTTATATTCTTAATTCTAGTTTCGTCTTGTTTGTAATTTTCGTTCATTTCATTTTAATAAAAAATATTAATATTATTGTTTAGGTTTCTATTCTTGTCACTGCTATTAGCCACCTTAGACAGAAAAAGCCTAATATGGAAATCCAACAATTGATTAGGAAATCTGTTATTAATAAACATTTGTTTTACTTTATTTAATTCCTTAAAGAAAAGCATGTGAAGGAAGGAATTCTTGTGTGCGCTCTGGAGGAAATTTTTAATAGCACCTATTTTATATCTAAGAGGGCATTTACTAGAGAAATTAAGATGGCAAAAGTCTTTACTAGTTGTTTTTTATAAACAGAAATTGTAAAACTATTATTACTAAATTCGACTAGAACATCTAAGAAAGGAAGTTTATTTTTTTCACTAAGTTCGTAAGTAAAATTTAGGATGGAATTTTGTTGAAATGTAGTTTTCAGATTTTCAGGTTTTTTTTGTTATTAGCTGATAACAAAAAAAGAAATTGAAAATCTATTTCTTGTTAACAGTTAATATATTTCAACCTTGAAAATGGCTAAATGTATAGCCAAAAGCACTTGGATAAAAAGAACAATTGGACAGTTTTTATATAATTTATCATTCAAAAAGAAAAAAAAATGATTAGATCACATTAGAAATTGTATAAGGAACTAAAACAAAGCACCTTGTCTATTGTATTCAATGAAATGTATATGAAAGAAGGATTGCTGCCTAAATACACACAAGCACATATATATATCATGTATACGCATACATACATTATGAAAAAAAGAAACTTGCACCAATGGAAAAAAAAGAAAAATTGAGAAGTATAAGCAGTCAATTACTGATGCCCATGACGTGTAGAGACAGTAATTCCCAGAGGGTCCATCTACAAAACTCTGGACTCAGGATTCTGAAGGTAACATCAATCAGCTAAGTGACAAGCTTTTTACTTGTATTAATTATATATATATATATATATATATATATATTATATATATATATATATATATATATATATATATATATATATAATTAAATGGTCAATTATTTTTTTTTTCTCTACTTTGAGTTTTACAGAAATTATATCCACTCATCAAGAGACTAGATTGAAAAATTGTATTTTTTTTCTTTTAAGTAAAACAAAATCTTTGTCACTATATATATATATATATATATATATATATATATATATACATGATAAAATATACTTTTTCATGTATATTATATTTATAAGAGAAAAGCGCTCAATATCAGGGCTAGTGTGTATGCAAACAAAAACAGTGTGAACATAAGTATCTATATCAGATGGGGGCCACATGTTTAGAATGAAAATTTGTTCATGCCTCACCAAATTTATTTATTATAAAAAGTACATTTAAAAATAAAAAAAAACAGAGAGAAGTTTAACCATGGATTCAAAGTCAGAACATTATCATTGATAACTCTCTCCTCCAATTTGCAGACCCTAATTACTATATTCTTAACACTTGATATAATGCAAAAATATCACGATGATAAAATTGGTCTGCAATTATTTATAAACTATTTATACTGGGGCTCGTACATGCAATTACAAGTAATCCATAATAATAATTTCAATTTTGAAATCATATTTATTTTTGGCATATGAATTTTTTAAAACTGTTTCTAAATCTTTGATTGTCTTTCAATCATTCCGCCTCACCTGCTATTCTCTTCCGCTTCACCTATGAAGTAGGTGATTGCTGAGCATCCAACCCCATCTCGCACCTTGACTAGGTGTCCAGAGCAGTGAAAATGCATGCTTTTTAGCCTCTTTAAAAAAGTTACTCATGTATAGTGCAGCATTGAACACTTGCACTATACACAGGTAATTTTTTTTTAAGATGATAAAAATCATGCATTTTCAATGACTGGTTTGTACTGTACACAGATAAATTTCTTCTGGTGGTGTTAAAAATTCATGTAAAAATATTGGGCGGGTGGAGGGGGTCATGGAGTTGGCTTATACACAAGTATATAGGGTAATGTTAAAGAAGGCCTGGATACCAGTTTAAAGGTCTTAACTTCACTTCATAAATCATAATACAAAATGCCTCATATTCAAGAGCAAACTAACTCATTTTAAAATCAATAACCAATGACAAAAATCAAGATATGACTTACCTCCCTTGGGTCTTATTTAGTGTAAGCATAAGAATTAAGAGACAAAGTCACTCTCAAATGTGTCAGAAGAATTATTCTCCAGCAAACAATGATATCCGAGTCTTTTCTCTCAGGAAAGACATACACAACTGAACAAAGAGCACATTAATAGATACAAAACAAAGAGTGATTGCTTATCCGAGATAACAGACAAGGTTACATATGTACAAATGATACTTTCATTAATTTTAGGCAGCAATGACAACTAAAAGCTTGTAAATACTGACATCTTGTGATGGATGGGGTACTTTGAGGTTAAAAAAAATCTGCTGGAATTTTTGAGGTGAGGAATCTTCATTATTACGTTTGGTTTTTATAATCACATTTCGGCCATTGTATACACCAACCTCCTTCAGGGAATTGTTTTTGTACTCTTTAACCCTTATTCAACATATGTGAATAGATTGTTCTGATTTAATGTTCCAAGCTTAGAGAATATTTCATATCGGTTTATACTACCTAGTTGATTTGATTCATTTACCACAGTTTATCAAACCTTTGCAGGTTATTTAAAGCCAGAAAATATTTTTAGATTGTAAAATTTTTTTTTGTGAAAAATAATGGTTTAGTGATACAAGTCTTATTAATTAACCCATAGGTGGTGGTAGAAGGGGCGGTTTTATACTAATCAGAATCTGATAAACAAGAAATTATAATGTGGATTTATAATGTGGTATCAATTTTATATTACAATCAATATATAAAATGATCCCTCACTTTGTAACCACAGTAGTATCTGGCCATTTATATTCTAAAGGATGTAAATAAATTTAAGACATGTCTGGTTAGCTAATTAGTATTTCATTGATTGATTCATTCATTTTCTATGGCTTATCAACCCTTTGTAGGTTATTTAAAGCCAGAAAATATTTTTAGATTGTAAGAATTTAAAAAAAAATAATAATGGTTCAGTGTTATAAGTCTTACTAATTAACCTATAGCTGGGGGAGAAGTGGTAGATTCTATCTAATCAGATTTTGATAAACAAACAAGAAATTATAATGTGGATATAAAGTGAGGGATCAATTCTATATTACAATCAATATAAAAGCTGAGCCCTCATTTTGTAGCCACGGCAGTTTCTATACATGCCTGTTTAGCTAATCAGTATTTCCTTAATTGATTTGTTTTCTATGCTTATCAACCATTTGCAGGTTATTTAAGGCCAGAAAATATTTTCACATGGTAAGATTGTTTTTTTTTTTGAGATAATAATGGTTTAATGATACAAGTCTTACTAATTAACCTCTAGCTGGGGGCAGAAGATGCAGCTACATACCTTCCTCAAAGGTATTTGTGTCTAAGTGAATATAACAAACCCAACAGGAATTAGAACTCAGCTCTCCTGTTAACAATTCCAAGCCATTATCCATTACAACACCCATGTATGACAAAATGGAAAATGTTTTCTTGTGATGCGTTTCCTTTTTTAGAACTTCAGACTAAATTTGTTATGTTGGTGCAACTACACATGCACACAAGCAAGGGATTCTGGGAATTTTAAATTTTAAATTTTTTTATTTAATCTAGCAGATTTCATTTAGATTCTTTTTCTTTCCATTCTTTTGTTAGTAGATATCCCACACTGTGATAATAGAAGTTCTGCCAGGAATGGTGAAACATTCTAAGAGCCAGGGTGCAAATTTACTGTGGTTGACCTTTCCATCAAGGCACACTCTAAACATAATTTTTTTAATCTAACTGATTTCATTTAGATTTTTTTCTTTTTCTTTCCTTCACTTTTGTTAGTAGATATCCCACACTGTGATAATAGAAGTTCTGCCAGGAATGGTGAAATGTTGTAAGAACTTGAGCGCAAATTTACTGTAGATAACCTTGCGATCAAGGCACTCTCTCTGACAAAAATGTTTAGAGAATGTCTTGATCGCAAGGTCATCTGCAGTAAATTTGTGCCTGGACTCTTATTCATATTCCACCATTCCTGGTAGAACTTCTAAATTCTGTATAAAAAATTGAAAAAAATTGAAAATCCCTTGGATCCCTTGATCATGCACATGTGTAGTTGCACTAAGATAACAAATTTAGTCCGATGAAATCCCAAAAGACGAAAACACATCACAAGAAAACAAGAGTGAAAACAACACACTACGAAAGACTTTTGTTGCTTAGAAATAGATATACTTGAATGCTAACTCACTCGGGTCAAGCGCAACAAGCCCGACCACCAGTGTCAACATGGATATATATATATAAGTATTTATAAATGTAAAAGACTTGTTCCTCCCAATATATTGGAGAAACAAGTAGAAATTTAAAAAAAAACGCATTTATGAGCACAAAAGAGACCTCACAAAAAACAACTTAGCTAATGTACTAGTCATACATAGAAATAAATTCAACCACAATTTTGATTTTAAAAATGCTACACTCATAAAAAAAGAAAATAACTCACTCAGAAGGAAAATCCTCGAGAGTGCTGCCATTGAATATTACCCAAATATTAATCTACGCCCAGGCTTTTTCCCTATTTCACCGTAACAGAATTACTACTCTCCCAAGCAAACGTACACAACTGTATCGTGAAATCAAAAGAAAATGGTTGAATCCGTCAACACAGCAATAATAACACTATCTCCACACGTGACAGTAACTGACGTAATTTTCAGTTAACATTATGAAAATAGCGTTCTCTAACTTCTTCCAGTTGCTAAGGACATTTTGTTTTGTTATTATTAGTTACTTTGTTTAATAAATTCATTTCATTTTTGCCTACAAAAAGTCCACATCGGACAAAACACGTCGGCAACTATTTATTTACTAACTTTGATTGCCATGATTTTATATTTTAATCATGCATCAGTTTTCCTCCATAAACTGTTTTTCGTTGTCCCTCTTCTAAAAGAAATTAATAATTTTACTAACAATTTTCTCCAATGAATGATTAACAGAAAGGTTCTTCAGATATCCCCACCCACTTGACATCTAGCCTATTTAAGGCAATAATATTCTGTGGTATCAAATCATTGTTTTTATATATATAAGTGAACATTGAAGTCAGCACTCAGAGGAGACAGGCTGTTTCATGCTAGATGTAATCATCAGGCCACCTGTGTCTAGCATGAAACAGCCTGTCGCCTCTGAGTGCTGACTTCAATGTTCACTTTTATATTTACATACACTCTATCTCTGTTATTGAGCACTTTATTCCATAAATATAGCACACCTTAAAACTATTTCTTATATATATATATATATATATATATATATATATATATATAACACACACACACAAGTAAGTAAAAATCCATAGGTAAGTGGTCCAAGTGGATCTTAATAATATAAAATATTAAAACTGATCCACAAGGAGAGATCAATGTATTTATTACAGAGCATATAAATTACATATAATTAAAATTTAAAGATATCCATTTATATAGCTATTTCTCCTTGCAAGAATTCTTGCGAGGAGAAATAGCTATTCAAATGGATATCTTTGAACTTCTATTATCTGTAATTAAAATATATATAGGTTGTTAACTCAACTATTGGTGAACATTTATTAAAATCCAGGTGCTCACAGACTCATGGCTCCGCTATCAGCAAGCACTTATTAAATTCTGTGGCTTGCAGGACAGACTATTCTCCTGAGTTCTCTCTCTTGCACAGGGCACAAACCAAACTACATTTAGACATCCTGGAGTCTGTTATTATTAATATGCGGTGTCCTGCCCTGTGCAAACAAGGGAGTTAAAACATAACCTGGCCTTATTCAGGGAATCAGTCACCTAAAAAAAAAAAAAAATATTTTTCTCCTTTCCCTCCACTAGTTTTGGTTAATTTTTTTAAAAATATAAGTAATAATTCATGCCTGATGAGTTGGTATAACAATGAAACTGTAAGTTGCACTTCAAATGCAGGTGTATATTACATAACGGGGAAATCAAAATTACCTCATGAGAATAGACGATTTCTACCGATGTCAATGCATCGGCTTTATTCAACTCGAAATGGATTTTATACCAACGGATTTATCACCTCTACTATATATTTTTTTTCCCTTAATCTGACAGATTTTTATTACTTAAACACCATTGACAAGATATTTTATTAAACATCAGATGAAAATAAATAAATATGCTGTTTAATAAATAAACGCTGAAGCTAATCAGATATGAGTGTCCATTAAAAATGGTATTTAAGCTATATATATATATATATATATATATATATATATATATATATATAAAGAAATATAGTCTTGCAGTGTGCTATATTTATGGGATAAAGTGCTCAATATCAGAGATAGAGCGTGTGTAAATATAAAAGTGAACATAGAAGTCAACACTTAGAGGTGACAGTCTGTTTCA
>OZ038519.1:49488147-49513147 GCA_964036315.1 Acanthosepion esculentum | reverse complement strand
GAGGACAACTCTGAATTCAAAACCTGCGGAGGGTCATTTGGGGACCTTGTGGCATGTAGTGCACCAGGTCTCTGTATTCAGCCCTTCAAAAAGGGTGGATGGTCCTGCACGAAACCTTCACCACTATAATCAAATCTCATGTGCTGTTGTCAGGCTGTTGGTTTCTTAGGAACTGATCTGCTTATGTTTATACATTCTTTTTATAGATACAAATATCTAAGTAAATGCTCTGTTTATAATAAACAGTATTAATAACATTTACTGGCCTGAATGTCCGAGAAATTTTCATAGAAAATATTCGTCCTCCAACATTAATTGAACCTGTATCCTATATGGACATTCAGGCCGGTAAATGTTGTTAATACTGTTTATTATAAACAGAGCATTTACTTAAATATTTGTATCAAAAAAAGAATGTTAAACATAAAAATGTCTTAAAATAATTGTCAGACTTTGAATTTTATCATATAGACAAAACCATTTTACTCGCAACAAAGATGCAACTTGGTTTCAGTGCATTTTAACTGCACATCTACGGGTGAGGGTCGAAAATGGTTATGAACGATCCTGTTTGTAGGCAAGCACGGATGTAAAACGTCACTTCCTATTTTCCATTTTTTGAGAAGAAAAATGTACTTACAAAATTTACATAAAGTATCTAAATGAAACAATAGTGGTTGTTGATAGCAGTTTGGTGTTGGGTGGACCGGGTAGTTAATGTTGAATGGTGTGTGGACATTTTTTTTGTTGATAAACATCGGTCAAAGTTTAAGTACGTCAACTCACAAGCGTCCTAAGTTTGAGAGGTAGGGGAGGGAAGATAGCGATAGGGGATAATATTACATTAGAGTAGGTAAAAAAAATTTTCTAGTTAACTTTTGTTATTTTTTGGTTTTTCTATAAGATTTCTAAAGTTGGATTGCATTTCTTTATGTTGGGGTTATCACTATTTATTTTGTAATCGAAAGAACGTTTTTTGTGTATATATAATTATAAAAGGTTCATAGTTATGGAATTGGGAATTTAGCAAGATTGTAGTGTTAAATCCTTAGTATGTCTACAGAAAACGGTAGTCTCATATCTTTGGTATTTTTTTTACCTACTCTAATGTAATATTATCCCCTATTGCTATCTTCCCTCCCCTACCTCTCAAACTTAGGATGCTTGTGAGTTGACGTACCTAAACTTTGACCGATGTTTATCAACAAAAAAATGTATACACACCATTCAACATTAACTACCCAGTCCACCCAACACCAAACTGCATCAACAACCACTATTGTTTCACTTAGATACTTTATGTATATTTTGTAAGTACATTTTTCTTCTCAAAAAATGGAAAATAGGAAGTGACATTTTACATCCGGGCTTGCCTACAAACAGGATTGTTCATAACCATTTTCGACCCTCACCCGTAGATGTGCAGTTAAAATGCACTGAAACCAAGTTGCATCTTTGTTGTGAGTAAAATGGTTTTGTCTATATGATAAAATGATAATAAATAAATAATTATCGCTCTACTACCTGTATCGAGCTCTTTTTTGAATTAACGCTGCGAACGTTGGAATTTATATATTACTTTCGTTCTCATCGCATATATATATATATATATATATATATATAAAAAAATAGAGAGAGATGCCACCACAGAGTTAATTTGTCAAATTTATATCTTTAATATATCCATTATCTTCAGTACATTTATTGGTGAAAATAATACATTTTAAATAATAAATTTAACAAATCATGTAATAGAAATTGCACTTTTTCATTTTTATAAAAAACAATTTGTATGTACCTAAATTTTTGTCTCGGAATGCAAAATTAATTCTTTTTTCTGTAAAAGATAGCTCATTATTAGTACAATTTAGATAGTAAAATGTTTATTGGGATGGTAGGCAAAACATCAGTTAACTGCCAATCTATACAAACTTTATGAAATGATAAATAAAGATTTCCTTATAAATGGTTCCCCTATTTTAATAATTATGTAAATGTTTATAAAATTATAAGAAATTGTTTTCATATTTATTTCTTTATAAATTGGTAAATGATAAATGTTGTATCTGTCTATATTTCTGAGATGAGGTATTATGTACACTATTTACATTATTCAGAGTATTGTCATCATCTTTGTCGCCATATTTATTACATTTCGGCCATTGTACACTGTGGCCTTCTTCAGGTGGCTGGAATGTAGAACTGAACCCTTTATTTCACTCACTGGGGTAGACTGTTCTTGTTCCATAGCACAGTGGATAAAGGTGTTTGTTAGATCCAGTGACAAGACCCAAAGAGTGTGAGTTCAATACCCAGTTAAGGAAGTAGAGAACTTGGAGAGAGGAATTAACAGGAGATAACTGACATTCATTAAACATGGCACATGGAACGAGGACAGTCTACCCCAGTGAGTGAAATAAAGGTTTCAGTTCAACATTCCAACCACTTGAAGGCCAGAGCATACAATGGCCAAAATGTTGTAATAAATATGGCGACAAAGATGAGGACAATAGTCCGAATAATGTAAATAGTGATAAATTTTGTATTATGAAATGGATAAGTCGATACACATATAAAAAGTAGTACTAATTTATTCCAAAGAATAATACAGTACTAACAGATGAGAACACAGTCTATTGGAATAAGAGTTAATCGTGAACTTCATCTCGGTTCTGTTTAACATCCAATCTCTCAATAGGAGAGTGTGCTATTTATCTTTTTAGTCCATCTTGTGGAGGTACTCAGCTACTCCACAACATCCCCGTTTTTTGAATTTACTACTTCCTCTAGAAGTTGTATTTTTGCCTTTTGGGGTTTATTTGTATAATCTATGACAATTTCCTTTTTTCATTTACTCAAATGTCTCTCATCCAGAGCTACTAAATGCATTGGTACCTAGAATAGGTCATAAATAACCTTCATCCACCCTTTTTTTCAGTTATTCATATTGTCCAAGTACCTTTTTCTCATCTGGTTGTGATGTCTCTTAACCGTCTTTTCCAGGTCTTTAATCATGTATATTAATCTCCTGATGCATTTATCTATAACACCAACATTCCAGAACTCTTTACCATACCTATATTCTTTGAAAAAAAAAAAAACTTTTCTCCTGGTGTACAGGATTTTGTAATTTTGTTTTTTCTCTATATCTTTGTCCATATTTGGCCAAAAAACATAGCTTCTCATTAAAGCTTTTATTCTTGATATACCAGTACGTCTCAGACAAATCTAGTTTTGAGAACATTCTGCCACCATTCAAATTTGGGAATGTGTCTTCTGGACTCGGGAGAGGATAATTGTATATTTCCAAACAGTTATTCAATCCTGTAGAAAAATCAGCACAAACTCTAATTTTATTATTTTTCTTTTTCACGTAAATAGTAGAGCTTGCCCACTCACCGCAGACCATTTTGCTTAAAATGCCATTTTTTTCTAAATGGTCCAACTCCTTAGTAATTTCTATTATTTGCTTCTGCTGCAAAGAGTTCTTTGCTTTTTGGTTTGAATATAGGCGTCACATTAACTTTCAGTTTGAATGTCACTTTAGCTCTGGTGCATCTGCCAACACTGTCAGAAAAAGATTTCAGGAAATTTTATCGTTAATTCATTTTTTAAAATTTTTCCACTCTGTTCGAATTAATACTGACATGAAAGCAGAACGAATTAATTGGTTAGATTAGAAGGTCAAATGACTTAATTAATTCCATACCAAACAGTTTCTGTTTGTTTCATAACGAATCTTTTTAATTTCATAATTTTGCCTATAAATATCACATTTGTATTAAATTCCTCTTCAAAATTTAGTTTATTTCTTATAATGCTATGAGCAATTCTTATCGTGATCAATAAAGTTGGTCCGCCATTTTTTTTCAAGTTTGTTCATTTATCAATGTCAGATCTGAACCCAGTATCCAATTGGAATTTATTTTTCTTCTTCGTCTGTACATTCACAAACTTTCTCATTTTTATTCCTTTGTTTTCTATTGATGTTTAGTTAACTTCACTTGTCATTTTTGACCCCTTTTTATTTTTGGGTTTTTCTGCAACACGTATGCATGTGCCCTTTTTTGCTACAATTAAAGCATTCTTCACTTCTAAATGGACTTTCCTCATCATAATGAATCTGTCCACAGCCATAACAAGGATTTATTTTCCAGGCAACATTTTCTTTATGATGTCTTGATTTATGTGACGAAAGACACGACTTACTTCAGAATTCGAAACGAGCATGAATGTGTCTTGCCTGCAAAGTGATGATAAAAAGAAATATGGCCGCTATTGAAGACAATTTATGCGCACCTATCTCGTCCAAAACGAGATGATATTTGCACACATGCAAAATTTGGCCGTAGCATAAAAAGCAGGGTGTCAGCAGCGCAGGGGAATCAAAGTCATTCGGCAGACAGTGTGCAATAGAGTTGGACGTACAGATTGACAGTCGGACAAAGAGGAAGTTGAAATAGGCACGGCTGAGCTGGTGTCTGTTCCACAACTGCCCAGTATAATGGCTGAGAAAGGGAGACACAAGATCCATTTCTTTGAGGCAACCGAAGAAGAAGAAGAAAAAATAGAGGGCCTGCGGGCGAGCGCTGCACTTTTTGACACCCCCACCCTCTCATCTTCATTTTTTTTTTTCTACAGTTTAACTGTCTGAATATTTGACATATTGTGTTCCTCTATTTTTGCCATGTCATGTGGAAGATTTTCTATTCATTCACATTCTTCTGCGACCATTTGCAGACTGATCTTTGGATTTTGTTCTAACTTAGACAAAATTCTGATTCTTATCATGGCATCCTCTGAAGCCGCCGGTCCCTGCACAAAAATCAAGTACTTAAACATATTAGGAGTAAATTCTTTTAGCTTAAACTTCTCACTCTCTCTATTGACAATTCAAGCTAAATTCGAGTGATCTTACCCACTTTTCTTTTTAAGCTGTAAAGATTGCCATCTTGTGTTGAAAAGAGAACTTTTCTCCCCACAAATTTTTCCAGAATTAAGACAGTTTCTTTGAAAGACATTTCCCCAGGCTTTTTTGGAAGTATATAATCACATACTTTTCATGTTCACTTGAACCAATTTTCTATTTTCAAGAATAAAAAAAAAAAAAAAAATGAAACAAATTTACATTCATGTGTTTAAGTTTTATTGCAATTTTAACCATGTTTTTTTAAAACAAACATTACTGAGGAGTAAAGGTAATTAAAATAATAGTGGTGTCACAGGAAAAACAATTGTCATCAAGTTTTTAGTTTTATGATGAGCAGAATGCAGAGAATATCAATCAATAGCCGAGGGGAATTACAAACTGAACTCTTTTATTTAATCTCTGGGGTCAGATTGTCCTTGTTCCACAGTCCATGTCTAGGGATATCTCATCTTGTTCTTATTTAGTACTGCTCAGTTATTGCTCACCCTGTTTCCGCCAATCAATAACCGAGGGGAATTACAAACTGAACTCTTCTATTTAATCTCTGGGGTCAGATTGTTCTTGTTCCACAGTCCATGTCTAGGGATATCTCATCTTGTTCATATTTAGTACTGCTCAGTTATTGCTCACCCTGTTTCCACCAATCAATAACCAAGGGGAATTACTAACTGAACTCTTTATTTAATCTATGGGGGTCAGATTGTTCTTCTTCCACAGTTCATATCTAGGGATATCTCATTGTGGAGTCACAGCAGAGAATATAAGAACACGCTGAAAAACACAAATTCCTTATTTGCAAGTTTTACCAATTTGCTTGAATTTTAAGGACAATCTCTGGCATTTTGACATGGATCTTTCTTCAGTTCCTCAGTCACAGTAACTCCTCTCCCATGATAAATTGCAATATATCCAGCAAGCTTTGACACATCTGTACATACCTTTACAGCATCTTTATATATATGCTGCTCTTAGAATTCATACAAGTCTGAATGCACTATAAATGACACAGTGTTTTAAAATGTTTAAAGCATTGTATGCTCTGGCTTTATTCAGGTGATATTTGTTATCTGGCCTTGATAATTTTTATTTTTTTTATATCTCAGTATAGACTGAACTCACAACACTTTGGGTTAAGTCATTTCTAGGATCAAACAACCAGAATTTATCTATGTATCCTTGGGGACACCAGTGAATGAATTTTTGGGACTTATAAACCTTATGTGTCAGTAACTATTTTTTTTCCAGAGCTCATATTACAATTTTTTATTTTTTTCGTTATTCAATCAGTTATGTGCTATGCGTGATACACGCTTAGGCAATCATGTATCAAAAGATACATGACTGACAATGCAGATTTTTTCACTCAGTAGGTTACCATTTCTTTCTGCGGTAGACCAGTTGCCATCCAAGGCTATAGAACCCAGTCTGCCCTGCTATTTATTCGTAGCTGGTGGGAGAAGAAGAGGATTCATATCTTATCCAAGGGTATTAGCACGTAAGTGAATGTAATGGATTCGACTGGAATTCGAATTCAGCTTTCGGATTCCTCAATCCGAGCCGCTATCCATTACTCCCGAGTGCTAAATTCCCTGCTGAATGGACCTATTTACTTCCTTTCCTTGCAGAAATTAGTACGCACTTCCGTTAAGCGATTTTTTTTTGTACTTAATTTAAGAAGAAAGTTAACTTTCATTCAAATATATGTAAACATCAACAAATAAAAGAATAACAAAGTAATTTTTTTTTCATGAAGAATGAAAAAAATTAATCGTTCTCTCTTACCCCAAAAAGATTCGGGCAATTGAAGTAATTATTTAATTTAATGTTTTTTATTTTTTAATTTGTTCCCTTCTTCTTTAGGGTTAGGTGTTAAGGTTAGGGGAGGGAGTTTCTCTCTGCATAGAAGAAGGGGACAAATGAAAAAAACTAATGAAAAAATAGAATCAACCCATCTACTTTAACAAGTTTGTGCATTAATTTTTAGGGGTTACTAATTTCTGCAAGGAAAGGAAGTAAATAGGCCCATTCAGCAGTGAATTTAGCGCTCGGGTGTTAAAATGAAAATTTACCCTATCATAACTTTAAGTACATTTTACAATTACTGTATATTTTCAATCATTTGTAATAATTTTCAACTAATTTTTTTATTCCCAACTAATTACTGATTCTATATTATAGTGAATTGATATCGATGTGTGTTGTGGAGTTATTTCCACAATAGAACTTGTATTTGGACTAAATGCGTCCTAAATGGGGTAAACGTACAGAAACGTTAGGAACTTGTAATAAAGTGTTACGCAGAGTAATCGAGTTGTGGTCGCTGAACACTACGCCATCTCTCGACTACTCCCGACTCCTACTTATAATAGGTGGGAGAGTCTGTTATCTAGAGACTAGGTGTCTTTCACTATAACAATGTGATAATAGTGTAATATAGGTATTGATAAAGGGAAACTAAGCATGTAAGGGTGTGATCAGGTGGGACCCCAAACATGAGGGTCAAAAGATTATACACATTTTCATTCCTTTAATAAATTGCTCTTTTTATTATTGCTCTCTATATCGAAAGGCACTTAAATTACATATATGTGCCACTACTGGTCTACGGAAAGACTGTCCGTCATGAAGCCAATCTGAGGTATAAAAAAAGGTTGGAAACCACTGGGCATAAATATTTACAATAGCCTATATTAGAAATATAGACAGATGTTTAAATGATGCACTGTTGGAGAAAGGAGAGGATAAATGAATTCTAGACACTGCTTCCTACCATACAACCTTGCTTCAGACTTGGTTGGTTGGCACATAACTGTGAAATATGGAACACCCTAATAGAAGAGATTATAAATGAATTCTAGACACTGCTTCCTACCATACAACCTTGCTTCAGACTTGGTTGGTTAGCACATAACTGTGAAATATGGAACACCCTAATAGAAGAGATTATAAATGAATTCTAGACACTGCTTCCTACCATACAACCTTGCTTCAGACTTGGTTGGTTGGCACATAACTGTGAAATATGGAACACCCTAATAGAAGAGATTATAAATGAATTCTAGACACTGCTTCCTACCATACAACCTTGCTTCAGACTTGGTTGGTTAGCACATAACTGTGAAATATGGAACACCCTAATAGAAGAGATTATAAATGAATTCTAGACACTGCTTCCTACCATACAACCTTGCTTCAGACTTGGTTGGTTGGCACATAACTGTGAAATATGGAACACTCTGGTTGACTCAAAATTTATAATGGTAAAATACATAATTCCTTTCCAAACACCTGAATTTTAGCTTCATTTTCAGTTAAGATTATTTAGAAAGTTTTAGGCCAAATTCTAATTACTTTTTTTCTTTTTCTTTTTTTTCACACACAAGCTTAAAGAAAACACCATTAATAAATTAGACAATACCATTTTGATTGTTATATGGCAAAGCACCTGTAAATTTTAGTTAATGTCTTTTGCCAAGAATCTTTAAATAATTTGGCTTTAACTTAATTACTTCAGAATTTAATGAATCATTAAAAAAATTATCCTTGAACTGGTAATTAAAAGCTAAATTTGAATATTTTTTTTTTCTAAATAGGAAAACATTCCATTGTTGATCAAGCAAAAAGCATTTTTTTTTCATTTTTTTTTTTTTTTTAATTTCTTAAAATTAATTCTCTAAGATTCAAGAATAATACATTTCACTAATCTTGGATAAAAAGAAAAAGAAAGGACTGGTTTGGCAGAATAAAATTCCAAAGAAATGCTAAACTAGATTTTATTAGATTTAATCAAGGTTTTTAAAGCTTCATCAATGTAATTTGTAGTGTTCACTTAAAGTAATGAAACTCAAAGCAGAGAAAGTCTTCATTTCAACAACCACAAGCTGATGGGGAAACTTTTTGTCACTAACACTTCTTTGATGTGTGCCTTCTAGATGTTGATGATCATGGCTCTCCACAATTTCCTGTTATTTGTAGCTCTTAATAAATTTTGTCTTTTTTTTGTCTCTTCTAAATCATGTTCAATCATCTATTTATACAATCTTTCTTTTCTTCTTTTACATGCCATGTCACTGCAGGACATAGGCGATCATGGCTCTCCACAATTTCCTGTCGTTTGTAGCTCTTAATAAATTTCGTTTTTTGTTCTCTTCTAAATGTTCTTTCGTCATCTATTTAAACAATCTAGTTCTTCCATGTGCCAAGTCCCTTTAGGATGTAGGTAATCATGGCTCTCCACAATTTCCTGTTCTTTGTTGCTCTTAATAAATTTTGTCTTTTTGTTGTCTATTCTAAATCTTTTTACACAATCTTTCTTTTCTTCTTTTACATGCCATGTCCCTGCAGGACATGGGCGATCATGGCTCCCCACAATTTCTTGCCCTTTGCAGCTCTTAATCAAATTTATCTTTTCATCGTCTCTTTCTAAACGCTGTTTTTTTGCTATCTCTCTCAAACCCTCATCTGCCATCGATTCAACCAAGGAGAGAGAGAGCAATAAAAGAACAGGAATTAGGATGGAAGATAATCGACATTACATTTAGATTTTTGAAGATCAAAGAGTGACTTGAAATTAAGAGAGTTCCACATGCAAGAAGTGCAAGAGAAGAAACTGTTTGCACAGAACTTGACGTTACTTCTCGCCATTTCAACTAGAAAACGATGAGACTTTGGAAACTTTATCTAAAGCTCAAGATCTGTTCTATCTCTAAGGCATCCTACAGCTAAAAAATCAACTTTCGCACCCTTTTCTTACAGCCTAATTTTTATGATCATCTTAGCATTTTGATCAGCACTCAGGTTATTTTAATTTTATTTTAAATTAGTACTCCATTTACTTAAATAGATGCTTGGGTCTAATTAATTATTAAGATTAGCATTTCAAAGTAACTAATCTAGCAGAATTGGTAGAATTATGGAATACGGTATAAAATAAATTTAGTTTTAGGTTCTGTTTTTTTTTAATGTTTTTTGTTTTTTAGGATGGGTGTTACTTAAGCAACTCTAATGTCAGTAGTGGAATTGCTAGAGTCTTGTTGCTTATAAAGAAGTTGTTTATAGCAAATAAAAAAAAACAAAACAAAAGAACAATATATTAGTCAACCAAACTTGAAACACATCAGAAGATATAAAGTATAATAATACAGTGTAACCCGGATATAAGCGAGTTGTCGGGACCGGATAAGAAGTATCTTATATCCGGGTTTCTCTTATATCCGGGTTTGGTCTATTTTGGTTAGGTAAGTATGGCTAATTTGGGACCAGATAAAATCTCTTATATCCGGGTTACACTGTAGTTACACATTACACAAATGATTCCAATTTTTCATTTTGTTTCGGATTGAGTTTCTGGCTCCTTCTAAAGTTTACTTTGATTTTGTACTCCCCAAGTCTCTGTCTAAAACCACTGAACATTTAGTTACTTTTTATTTACATTTTTTTTCTTACTCAATAGGCGTAGAAAGCACACTCATCTCTGGTCTTTTAAACAGGAGTTGAAGTTTATTTGTTGTTTCCTGTTTAGGACTGGTTTTCCTGCTCCATCTGAAGTCTTTTCCTCTTTCACTTCTGGTGAGCCCTTGCATCTTGGTGGCTTTATCACCTTGCTTGAAGTAAAGCCTCTTACACTGTAACCCTCTAGCTTGAGTGGCTCTTGGACCTTGTACAGAGTGAACATTGTGTAAAAAAAAAATCCAGGTAGTGTAATTTTACAAGTGCTATTGGTAACATGCAGCCTAATACTACCCAGGATATTGTTAATGAATTAATCAATCTAAGAAGCTTGTGTACTTGGATGGCCAAACAGGGAGACAATGATAGTAAAAAGATCAACATTATTAAGAGCTACAAAGGACAGGAAGTTTGTGGAGAGCCATGATTGCCCATGTCCTGAATGGATGTGACACATTGAATAAAAAGGAGAGGGTAAAGGGAAACAACTCCACTAACTTTTCCAATAATGCATGTTCAATTCCCAGATAAAGAAAAGGTGGCGAGCCATGACTGCTTACATCCTGTACATTCTAAAGAAGAAAAAAAGAAAAAAGAAAAGTATTTTGCATTAAAATCTCTCCACTCCAGCATTCACAGCTTTGAGTTCTGCACCCTCAGGGTCATCAAAGGAGTGTACTGCTCCCAAATTGTGTCTAATGAAAAGTGTTCCTGGAGGACCAACCAGCCAAATATAATCTGCACCATCACTCAATGTCATGTCCTCTGAAAACATGATGACCACCCTACTGAAGGACATTGTGCACAAGGACCTCCAGCAGATTAATTTGGTACTGGAGGATGTTCTGATACTCTGCTGAGACCGTGAGGATGGACAAGATGGCAGAATGCCTTCATGGCATAAGATTTAGCAGCAGCAGCATTATTTGGATCTGATCTCAAAGAGGTTCATGTGATCCCATCTCTCTCCATGTATGGTCAAAACATAGCAGACATTTAGACTACTCCACTTAAAAATGGTTTCATGATTCCTGAGCCTGCATTTTAAAGGTCAAAAGGTTTCTCCATTACCAAAAAAATAAGTGCAAATATAAATCTCTTTTGTCATCTACTTCTTATGAAAGATCAACTCTGCTCAAGTTAGAAATAGTGGCTTAATTATTAAAAGCCTCTTTAATACTGTAATAACCCCTAATTGAGGTAGGCTCAACTCTAATCAAAGAGGTTAGCAAAAGCAGTTAAACTTGTAAGGTTTACCCACCATTTCTCATAATAGACTCGACTCAACATTGCTCTAAATAAACTTATCTAGCAGTATATTTATAAATTCAGTGAAGCATAACTTGAGTAGCACTTGCTGCTTGATCAAAGAATACCAAATGCTTCATGATAATCATTGTCATCTTCTTGTCTATTGTAATCATGGGGGAGGGATCCAAATGCAGAAGCCACAGTGAATCTCCTCCACAACAGTCTATCAATGGTAGCCATCAGCAATTCTGGTATAGTCATACCTGTCCATTGTTTGACATTGTCCAGTTTTTGCATTGGCGTCCTCTCCGATGTCCACCTTCAATAGTGCCTTGCATGATGGTCTTTCACAAGCTGACATGCCTTGTAACGTGCCCAAATGAACGCCAAATACTTCCTGTTAAGAAAAGTGGCTAATATTACCATTAAAGAAGAGAACAGATACTGCACTTTGATTCCACCTCGCTGGCCATAGAGTGAAGAAAAGCATAACTCGAGTAGCACTGGCTGCTCGCTCAATGAATGCCAAATGTTTCCTTATAGGGAGATGGCTAATATGACCATTACCTTTAGAGATGAGGAGAACAGATACTACACTTTGATCGAAGCCCAATGGCCAAGGAGTGAAGAAAAGCATAACTCGAGTAGCACTGGCTGCTCGCTCAATGAATGCCAAATGTTTCCTTATAGGGAGATGGCTAATATGACCATTACCTTTAGAGATAAGGAGAACAGATACTACACTTTGATCGAAGCCCAATGGCCAAGGAGTGAAGAAAAGCATAACTCGAGTAGCACTGGCTGCTTGGTCAATGAATGCCAAATGCTTCCTTATAAGGAATTATTGCCTTTACCCTTATACAAAACACTTGCGAACTGAACAGTAGTTAAAATAATAAAATTTGGAAATCAACTCTATATTACTTCACTTTTAACACTTTAAATACAGTATAAGTAATCTTTTTTTAAATTTTCACTTTATTCAGTTTCGTTCATTCTGAAGAAAGAGAAAAGAATCATGATCAAAGTTTTTATATAACCTACAATATCAACTGGTTGCATATTTTATGAGTTTTTTTTGCTTGCCATAAGCCTGAAAACTCATTAAAAATCTAAGTCTTCAAGTGAAATGTGGTTGTATTTATTTCACTTGCCAGTATTTAGCCACAAACTTCCTCACAAAAGTTAAGATATTGCAAAATTTGAAGAACAAAAACAATAAATTATACAAATAATTTTCATTAAAATTGTCATGCATAAAATTGTTGAAAATTTATTTTTTTTAAATTTAATTTAATATTGTGAATTTATAAGTTACTTAGCAATGCTTTAAGCTGAAAATACTACTGTATTGTAACAATTAATGAATATACTGTATATGTATACAGTTTCTAAGTCACAAACATGCAATGCAAACTTTATATGACATATGATTTATAAGTCAGGTTTCCAATCCTATAAAGCAAGTTTTAGACAAGATAGAATAATGAAACTGGCATTAAAATGAAGTCAATTGATTTTTCTTCCAAGTCCGAGGTCAAATTTCAGATCACCCGACCATTACTGGCTGCAATCCAGATAACTTTAGGTAAGCTTGTTTGTCCATGAATATGCTTCTTTGGATCTATCTACCTTGACAGTTTTCCAAACATTTGTTCTACAGTCATTAATTACCTTACTAACCATGAATCCATTGATGGTTTGTATCTGATCTGTCCTCAACGTATAATGCTTTTGTTAACTTTTTTCTGAGAAAATAAGTATGTGTAAATTTACTTGAATACCCAGAACTGACCAGGTAGATTGGATGATTTTTAGAAATTAAATACACTTTCTTTCTAATCTAAACTTATGTGCTATTACCTGTATTTAGCCACAGACAATACTTTGTTTTTTTTTTCTTTTTTCTCAAACAAATTTTTTTTTTTTTATTCAATCTATCACGCCAACTAATCAAGGTCAGAAGGTCATTCATTAGGGTGGCTTTCTTTATCAAAACATAGCTGGTTAATGTAGGTAATTGCTGGATGATCAACTAGTCTTGCTCCATGGATATGTGTCCAAAATAGGTAATGGTCATATTAGCCATCTCCCTATAAGGAAACATTTGTCATTCATTGACCGAGCAGCCAGTGCTTCTCGAGTTATGCTTTTCTTCACTCCTTGGCCATAGGGCTTCGATCAAAGTGTAGTATCTGTTCTCCTCATCTCTAAAGGTAATGATCATATTAGCCATCTCCCTATAAGGAAACATTTGGCATTCATTGAGCGAGCAGCTAGTGCTACTCAAGTTATGCTTTTCTTGTTTTGCTCACCAGCAGTGTCCTGCAAAATGTATTTTGTGTTTACATAAGATTTTAGAAATATCAGGGATGTTGTCTCCAATGGATGTTGTATATAGCTATCAGTATCCAAGCGTAGGTTCCCACAAGTTTAGACTCAATGGTTTTAATTAATGCCCATGTGATGGAACCATATATTAAAATGAATCATTAGTCCTCGTACATTACATTGGAACAAAACTGACCAGATTTTACTAATACTACCCTAATTAAAAAAAAAAAAGAACGTAATTCTTTGAGAAAATAATTTGAAAGCTTAATAATAACATTATTACCAACTATAAACACATGTCTAAAACATATTACATCGCTAACCTTATTAAATCCATTCTTAAAGAATCTAACATATATTATGGTAGGTTGTTTATTTTTTTTTACTATTTTTAGAAAATCAACATTGCCATCAGTATGAAAAGCTGGGGTTTGATGTGATAAGTATTGCCACCTAAAATTAGCTTTTACTCATTTTGGAGCAATGAGTTTAAAAAAAAAATTTCTTAAAAACTGACTTCAAAATTTTACTATTTCAAGAATAAATCCAAATAAAGTTAATTAATTTTGTATTCAAGACATTGAATGGAAAATATATTCAAACCAGAATTCTAATTACAAATCACCACAAACAAATTATGCATTTTTTATTTTTTTTTTTGCTGTATTTAAAAAGTAGAAACTGTATAAAAAATTGTGAAAGATTATAAAAAATTGTGAAAGATTATAAAAAAAAGCTACTCAATGAATAAGATGCATTAGAACATAATTTATAAACCCCCCCAAAAATAGATAAAAGTATATAACACCATAATACTGCTGGGCACAAATTATAAGACAACGTATTTTAAATTTGCATTATTTATTGAAAATGGCACAGAAACTACTGCACTGTATAATATATATATAATATATTACATCATAATCTAGCGAAATTGTTCAGTATAACTTCCCTTTGAAATAAATGAAGGTCTTATTTGATAGCATAATTATTTAGTAATATGATCGTGCTATGCATTTCATCCATATAAAATTTGTAAAGCTTCAGTAAATTATAAATTTTATAAGACTTTCCTTGATCACCAAAATGAAACTGCAACAGTATGATTTTGAACTTAATCTTCATACTAGTTTCCTCAAAAAACGGTAAGGATTTAAAAAAAAAAAAAAAATTTATATTATTATTTATCGTGTCAAAGCTCAACTTTCAAATTGAGTTCCAAGAATCAACCTACCCTAATAAAGGGTGTTCCAATAACTTGGACTGATTTTAAATGTGAATTAAGTTAAAGTGACTCATGATTTTTTTCTTTCAGATTTGGCGGACATTTCGGTGATATTATTTTCCATGACATAAAGAACATGATCCAATAGAGAAATAAATAAATTTTCACCAATAACACTGATTTATTTACAGCTGACTTTGATCCGTCTTCATGAAACACCCTTATATATATATAGATATATATATATATATATATATATATATATATATAAATATATATATATATATTAACTTTGAACATGGACATAATATCTTGACCATGTTTTGAAACATTTTATAAAACATACATATAACAAACTATTTCTAACTAATTCTAACAGTTGACATATAATCCTTGAAAATGTCTAAATGTATATCCGAAAGCGCTCGGATTAAAAGAACATTCGGACAGTTTTTATATAATTTATCATCTGAAAAGAAAAACATTATTAGATCGCACGAGAAATTATATAAAAAACTAAATAAAAGCACCTTGTCAGTTGTTTTTAATGAAATGTGCATGAAAGAAGGATTGCTGCCTAAATACACAAATATATATATATATATATATATATACACACACACACACAAGTCATTCTTATATTTAGTGTGTAAAATATAAATGCAAAAGTGACAACTATTTCAAGAGAGAGGTAGTTGTTCTTATCAATTTACTACTTCTGTCCCAGAATAGTTACTCCATTTTGTGTATAAAATGTCTATACAAATGTCACAACTATCATGGGACAAAGGTAGTATTTTTTTTCTTATGAAGTTTCTACAAAGAATGATGATCATTACTTTGAAAGGCATGTTTATACGAGTTTGGCTTCGAATGAGCTAACCAAAGCTGTCTTTTCTAAAAGCTTTTTCCTGATGAATTCTTTACCTAAAGGCGCCTGTAGAGCAAATCAAGTTGAAATGATATGGTCGCAACAAAAACAATGAGTTCAGTAGTCTGAACAACACTTGGAATAAAACAGTGTATTTCTGGCCTTTTATAAAGCAGCCATTGTTAGAGAAGCCATCTTGGAAAGAAATGCCTTTTTAGCTTGGAGAAAATAGTTTTTGTTGAACAAGGACTTTATGACCAAAAAGACAACTTCAATTCCTAAACAGACAAAGCCAGAGATGTGAACAAACCAAAAATATTGCTAAAAATAAAGATACGAAGAAGTTGAAAGCTCTAATTTTTGTTTGACGAAGCATCAACAATGTGACAGAATAAAATGTCTCTATTGAAGGATTTTACAAGCAAGTATTAGGTGTGTGGTACATTTGGACAAGTTTTTTTAAAAAATGTTTACAGGTAAATTTTTTGGTTTAAGTAAGTTACAGGTATAAAAAGCAAACCATTTTAGAAGAGCGGACTATTCTTTTTTTTTTCTGTTTGAAAAAACGTTCTATGTTTTCCAAATGTCATATTTGATGTATTTACTTTTTTTTCTTCATTTCTTTTGAAAACAAATAGATTTCACATTTATTTCCTAAAACTAGTCAATTAAATGTATTTAACTTATTTTTCTTCAATCTTTTTCTCTTACAATGATATAAACGTTGATAAAATTTAATTTTATTACCATCTGAAAGTCTTTTGCAGTAGTGTTTCTTTGGATATGGTCACTTAGTGATATAACACTAAACGAAAGCGAAATCATTCGGTTTTGTAAAAACTTTTGATGCGGTTTCATGGTGTGAAGATGAAACCGAAAAAAATCATTTTTTCAGTTAAACTGCCCATCTCTAGTGACAGAATAAAATACCTCCATTGAAGGATTTTACAAGCAAATATTAGTTGCATGGTACATTTGGACAAGTTGGAAAAAAATGTTTACAGGTAAATTTTTTGGCTTAAGTTACAGGAATAAAAAAAAGAATCTGTTTTAGAAGAATGGATTCCGTGTGTCACATACTGGATAACCCCTACCCTAGTCTAAGCAGTGAAATCAAAGTTTAAGACAAAAAAGAAATAATTGTTTTGAGACATAAAATAGAATTATAAAATTTTACTGAACTTTCCAGAAATTATTTACATACAGACTTTTATCCTTATCTTTGTTGCTTTTTATTTTGTGTTTTTTTTATTCAGTTGTGCAGCACATTCAGACAAATTAAAAAAAATATATTTAAAAAAGCTAATTCTGTGTAACAGACTGGACAATCCCTACTCTGAGCTGAACAATGAAGTCAAAGTTGGGGACAAAATTAAAAACTTTGATTTTTAAGCTCCAAAACATCAAGTAGATACCAAGTGTAGTATCTGTTCTCATCAGCTTAATCTAATTCCCTTTCTTTCTCTATCTCTATCTCCAATTCAAGCTTTCTTTCTTTCAGAAACAGCATAAAAACATGGAGAAAGAGGCGTGAAAATTACACAATTTGCATTTTCTGATAAATCTTAATTCTTCAGTTAATGAGTGAATAAGCTCATGGCGAGTCCTACAACAATAAAATATCCATAGAAATCCCCCCCCCTATTGTATCGTTAAATATTTGAGCTTACCAACTTTCACAAAATCTTGCAATCGCAAATATGGATGCTGGTTGTTATTTTAAGAAGTAAGGGGGTACAAATGAAAACGTTTGAAATCGACAACACTTCTATCTTCCCTTCTTTCTTTCATTTATTTTCTCACTGAAATCAAGTACCTTTCCAGCATAATCAAAACAGAATAGTCCATTATTTACGAGTACATAAAGGTTGTGCTAACTCCAGGAGAGACAAACGAAATTAAATTTTTTTTTTTTTTTTTCCAAATTTTGTAGAAATATTTTTTAGGCTTGTCATTGGATTAAAACATAACTGCATCGATACAGATGTACAAAATCTGATCAAGAAGTATTGGGACCGTTTCTATGGCGATGGAGCTAAATTTCACAGAGTGAAACTGCTTTACAGACAGACAGACCTTCAAGTCATATTCTCACTCATTTTCATTGCTTGTAGCAGTGCTTGGAAGGAAAGTATGTCAAGTGTGGTCATCTCACTACATCACAGAGTTTCCATCAGTGACCATATGGCTTGTGCAGCAGTTTTTGACCAAGAACAACATTCCCAATACTTGACACCCACTATATTCCCCTTCATCTTTCCAAAAATCTAAGTCAACTTGAAAGGAACAAGATTTTAAGGCACCAAGGAAATCCAAGAGAATCAAACGAGGCAATTGCTCAATATCCCAAAAAAATGGAAACTATGCTGGATAAAGTGTGTTTTATAATGTCAATGACCTCTCGTTGCCACTTTCATAATGCTTGTTGTAGTAGAGACTTTGTAATCGCAGATACAACTATAGTAATGCAGTTGAACAATACTGGTGTCAGACGCCTTCGAATACCACTCGCACTAATAGTACTTGCTTGATAATACTAGCACGAAAAGTAACCACCAAAAAGTGAGCTGAATAGTAATCCGTATAGTGACCAAGAAAGGGAAAAAGTATAGTGAAGATAATAGCAATCTGTAAATAGTAATAGAGGATAAAATAGAAAAATGATCCTTTTGTTGCCATATTTTCGGTGTATTGGGTCCGTGCCGATCTTTCAGTATTTGTCTATATCTCTGAGATGAGGTGTTATGCAAATAGTATGCATAACACCTCATCTCTAAAAGTGATCCGTATAATAACAGAGGATAGAATAGAAATGGTGATCAATTAGACGCCATGCTAATTCTCATATATACATTTCATTTACTATCACATGATCTACTTAATCAAAATGGGATCACTTGTGTTTGCTCTCTGGCAATCTAGGTTCAAACTCCAGTTTCAGCAATGACACTTTATTCCTATACAACAGTGTCCAAGAGGTACTACTTTGTAGGAGATTAAATGCTGAATTGATAGGTGTTGTAATTTTATTTTTTATAGACCTTATACGTACACGCAGCGTTTGAATAAGACCGAAATGGACATCCGTGTTGAGAGATCTAATTTTTCCTTTCTACCTTGCATTAAACCCTGGGTAATGAGAAAAGACTTCAAACCAAAATGTGCGGACCTTTGAACAACTTCTGTACTTAAACTGAATATATTTTTCTGATAAATTTAATATTTTAAAATGAAAAAAACAATTCACATTAAAAATTCAATCATCTTGCTGTAAGCAAAGTGATGGGGACTAGAAGATACACAAGAAAAGCTGACATACAGACAAATAAAAAAAAAAAAAAAAACATAGAATTTGCGGTAAACAGGATGCAGAAGCAGATGTTTCTTCCCTGTGTGGGATAGAAGTGAGGGAAAGGATTCTCCGCAACAGCTGAAGGAAATATCAGCTGTAACACAAAATATCTGGACAGACCAGGACAAAATTGTTTTTCTGCACAGGTAAATCACCCATAAAATACGAGTATAAAATTTAAAGAAAAAAGAATTTAGGCTCAGTACTAGATTGGTGGCAAGGTCTCATCATCTTACACATGAAGTGGCTAGATGTAATTCTAAGCTAAAAGTTTCTTTTCTCACACTTCTTGCCTGTGGAACTCTTCCAGCTTCTTGCTTTCCAGTCAACTTTGATGTTCAAAAATTTAAATGCAATGTTGGTTGTTATCTTCTGTCTTCTTAATTTCTATTCTTTTATTATTATCTTTAGTGGGTTTTTCTCTCTCATTCTCCTGCATTCAGTAACCGTCTTCTCTTAGTGGCTTTATTGCCTTACTTGGGGTGAAATGATTAAAACAAAACAAAAAAAAAATATTCACAACCCAGCAAGTGGAAATAATTTCATTATCTTTTCCCAAGATGTCATGGCAGTTCTCAGATAATAAAAAGACAAACATGAGCTATGATTGTCTACATCTTGAAAGGATACAGAATTAAAAAAAATATATACAATAAAGATTTTTTTTAAATATAGAAAAAGAAAAAAGAAGAAAAAAGAAGAAAAAAGAAAAAAGAAGAAAAAAGAAAAAAGAAGAAAAAAGAAGAAAAAGAAAAAAGAAGAAAAAGAAAAAAGAAGAAAAAGAAAAAAGGAAAAGAAAAAAAAAGAAAAGAAAAAAGAAAAGAAAAAAGAAAAAGAAAAAAGAAAAAGAAAAAAGAAAAAAGAAGAAAAGAAATTATAGGAATGAGTATATTCAGGGACTAAAAATAATTGCCCTTGAGTCAAACCTGGCTTGAAACCAATAATCTATTCTTCTTTAATAACTCGTCATTTTATCTTTTCTTTCATATCATGTATAAAATGTTTCGTTTATATGTCACCGATTCTTTTCAATCGGATCTACAATTAGACATGATCAACTTGCAGTCCAATGACATTTTGAAAGACAAATATGAAGAGAGAAAATTAACTGACTTTTACAAATGTCCTCCTGATGAAAAATATAGTGCTTCAAAAATCTTTTGCTTAGCAATTAATTTCAGCATTTGGCACAACATTTAGACAAGAAACATACTAAATCTTTATATAGGTCAGTCAGTCTTAACTGATCAAAATCAAGAGTTGATTTCAATGACTGGATGTACAAATTTAGAATCAAAGTCCGAGTGATGTATCTCAAAGGAATCAATGAGAATAATTCTTCCTCTAACTCAGTGTTTTTTTAGCCAGTGTTCCCCGAAATCTTACGGTTTTCACAAGAGGTCACTTGGAGTTCCACAAAAACCAGTAATAAATAGACTAATGCATTTTTCAGTAATTTTTGTTTAATTTTATATTTGTAATCTTACAATACACAAAGGGAATATTGTTGGAAAATCATTGGTCATTAGAATAAAGCTTACATTACTTAAAATTCTAATAACCGTAGGGAATATCTTTAGCGATATCTACATAGCATCAGTATCAAACCATCTTCATTATTTAGAGGACAGGAGTAGGGTTTCCCAACCGGTGATTCTTGGAAGTGTGCTGTGTTTTTATAACCAGCAGTAAAACCTATGAAATGGGATCTCCAAAGCAGCCACCCACTTGAGAATAAAATAATAGGTAATTTGAGGAAAACCTTTGGGAACAAGTGGCACTTGACTGGACTTTAGAAATTTCCGTTCACAGATTTATATAGACCAGTGATTCTCAACTGATGTTCCCCAGGTCACTAGGGTTCTGCGAGAAACATTGATAAATAGCATTTTTGAATATATTTTTCTAAGTTTTATCTTCAGAATTTCACTATATATGCATGGCATATTGTTGGAAAATCCTTGGTATTTACAATAAAGGTTTCAACCTTCTTTATTATTTAAAATTATAATAATCATATAGAATGTAATTAGCGATGTCTATATAGCATCGTTGCAAAACTGCTTTCACTGATTCGTGGACAAAACCTGTACATGGTGGATTTGTATATCACTGAGTAACTCACTCAAATACAGGACACATTCTCGGTATTCATATATTTTGTTTACCATGTGAGCTATCATAAAAATATAAAAAGGGATAGATATTAATTGTTTTTACACAGGGGTTCCCAAGACACAAAAACTATCTGAAGGGTAGAAAGGTTAAGAAACACTGCTCTGACTGCGAAAATAACTAGAATGTGTTTATCCTGAGATCTTATAAACAATCATCTTGTTTATCATTGATAAACTCCCATTAGATGTACAATTGAAAATTATCAACCTGAAGTTCAGTGACATACTGAAAAACCAAGAAAGGAGAGAGGAGAAAAAGAAAGGAAAAGGAGAGAGGAGAAAAAGAAAGGAAAAGGAGAGAGGAGAAAAGGAAAGGAAAAGGAGAGAGGAGAAAAAGGAAAGGAAAAGGAGAGAGGAGAAAAAGAAAGGAAAAGGAGAGAGGAGAAAAAGAAAGGAAAAGGAGAGAGGAGAAAAAGAAAGGAAAAGGAGAGAGGAGAAAAAGAAAGGAAAAGGAGAGAGGAGGAAAAGGAGAGAGGAGAAAAAGAAAGGAAAAGGAGAAAAAGAAAGGAAAAGGAGAGAGGAGAAAAAGAAAGGAAAAGGAGAGAGGAGAAAAAGAAAGGAAAAGGAGAGAGGAGAAAAGGAAAGGAAAAGGAGAGAGGAGAAAAAGGAAAGGAAAAGGAGAGAGGAGAAAAAGAAAGGAAAAGGAGAGAGGAGGAAAAGGAGAGAGGAGAAAAAGAAAGGAAAAGGAGAAAAAGAAAGGAAAAGGAGAGAGGAGAAAAAGAAAGGAAAAGGAGAGAGGAGAAAAAGAAAGGAAAAGGAGAGAGGAGGAAAAGGAGAGAGGAGAAAAAGAAAGGAAAAGGAGAAAAAGAAAGGAAAAGGAGAGAGGAGAAAAAGAAAGGAAAAGGAGAGAGGAGAAAAAGAAAGGAAAAGGAGAGAGGAGAAAAAGAAAGGAAAAGGAGAGAGGAGAAAAAGAAAGGAAAAGGAGAGAGGAGGAAAAGAAAGGAAAAGGAGAGAGGAGGAAAAGGAGAGAGGAGAAAAAGAAAGGAAAAGGAGAGAGGAGAAAAAGAAAGGAAAAGGAGAGAGGAGAAAAAGAAAGGAAAAGGAGAGAGGAGAAAAAGAAAGGAAAAGGAGAGAGGAGAAAAGGAAAGGAAAAGGAGAGAGGAGAAAAAGAAAGGAAAAGGAGAGAGGAGAAAAGGAAAGGAAAAGGAGAGAGGAGAAAAGGAAAGGAAAAGGAGAGAGGAGAAAAGGAAAGGAAAAGGAGAGAGGAGAAAAAGAAAGGAAAAGGAGAGAGGAGAAAAAGAAAGGAAAAGGAGAGAGGAGAAAAAGAAAGGAAAAGGAGAGAGGAGAAAAAGAAAGGAAAAGGAGAGAGGAGAAAAAGAAAGGAAAAGGAGAGAGGAGGAAAAGGAGAGAGGAGAAAAAGAAAGGAAAAGGAGAAAAAGAAAGGAAAAGGAGAGAGGAGAAAAAGAAAGGAAAAGGAGAGAGGAGAAAAAGAAAGGAAAAGGAGAGAGGAGGAAAAGGAGAGAGGAGAAAAAGAAAGGAAAAGGAGAAAAAGAAAGGAAAAGGAGAGAGGAGAAAAAGAAAGGAAAAGGAGAGAGGAGAAAAAGAAAGGAAAAGGAGAGAGGAGAAAAAGAAAGGAAAAGGAGAGAGGAGAAAAAGAAAGGAAAAGGAGAGAGGAGGAAAAGGAGAGAGGAGAAAAAGAAAGGAAAAGGAGAGAGGAGAAAAAGAAAGGAAAAGGAGAGAGGAGAAAAAGAAAGGAAAAGGAGAGAGGAGAAAAAGAAAGGAAAAGGAGAGAGGAGAAAAAGAAAGGAAAAGGAGAGAGGAGAAAAAGAAAGGAAAAGGAGAGAGGAGAAAAAGAAAGGAAAAGGAGAGAGGAGAAAAAGAAAGGAAAAGGAGAGAGGAGAAAAAGAAAGGAAAAGGAGAGAGGAGAAAAGGAAAGGAAAAGGAGAGAGGAGAAAAAGAAAGGAAAAGGAGAGAGGAGAAAAGGAAAGGAAAAGGAGAGAGGAGAAAAGGAAAGGAAAAGGAGAGAGGAGAAAAGGAAAGGAAAAGGAGAGAGGAGAAAAAGAAAGGAAAAGGAGAGAGGAGAAAAAGAAAGGAAAAGGAGAGAGGAGAAAAAGAAAGGAAAAGGAGAGAGGAGAAAAAGAAAGGAAAAGGAGAGAGGAGAAAAGGAAAGGAAAAGGAGAGAGGAGAAAAAGAAAGGAAAAGGAGAGAGGAGAAAAGGAAAGGAAAAGGAGAGAGGAGAAAAGGAAAGGAAAAGGAGAGAGGAGAAAAGGAAAGGAAAAGGAGAGAGGAGAAAAAGAAAGGAAAAGGAGAGAGGAGAAAAAGAAAGGAAAAGGAGAGAGGAGAAAAAGAAAGGAAAAGGAGAGAGGAGAAAAAGAAAGGAAAAGGAGAGAGGAGAAAAAGAAAGGAAAAGGAGAGAGGAGAAAAAGAAAGGAAAAGGAGAGAGGAGAAAAAGAAAGGAAAAGGAGAGAGGAGGAAAAGGAGAGAGGAGAAAAAGAAAGGAAAAGGAGAAAAAGAAAGGAAAAGGAGAGAGGAGAAAAAGAAAGGAAAAGGAGAGAGGAGAAAAAGAAAGGAAAAGGAGAGAGGAGAAAAAGAAAGGAAAAGGAGAGAGGAGGAAAAGGAGAGAGGAGAAAAAGAAAGGAAAAGGAGAAAAAGAAAGGAAAAGGAGAGAGGAGAAAAAGAAAGGAAAAGGAGAGAGGAGAAAAAGAAAGGAAAAGGAGAGAGGAGAAAAAGAAAGGAAAAGGAGAGAGGAGAAAAAGAAAGGAAAAGGAGAGAGGAGAAAAAGAAAGGAAAAGGAGAGAGGAGAAAAAGAAAGGAAAAGGAGAGAGGAGGAAAAGGAGAGAGGAGAAAAAGAAAGGAAAAGGAGAGAGGAGAAAAAGAAAGGAAAAGGAGAGAGGAGAAAAAGAAAGGAAAAGGAGAGAGGAGAAAAAGAAAGGAAAAGGAGAGAGGAGAAAAGGAAAGGAAAAGGAGAGAGGAGAAAAAGAAAGGAAAAGGAGAAAAAGAAAGGAAAAGGAGAGAGGAGAAAAAGAAAGGAAAAGGAGAGAGGAGAAAAAGAAAGGAAAAGGAGAGAGGAGAAAAAGAAAGGAAAAGGAGAGAGGAGGAAAAGGAGAGAGGAGAAAAAGAAAGGAAAAGGAGAAAAAGAAAGGAAAAGGAGAGAGGAGAAAAAGAAAGGAAAAGGAGAGAGGAGAAAAAGAAAGGAAAAGGAGAGAGGAGAAAAAGAAAGGAAAAGGAGAGAGGAGGAAAAGGAGAGAGGAGAAAAAGAAAGGAAAAGGAGAAAAAGAAAGGAAAAGGAGAGAGGAGAAAAAGAAAGGAAAAGGAGAGAGGAGAAAAAGAAAGGAAAAGGAGAGAGGAGAAAAAGAAAGGAAAAGGAGAGAGGAGAAAAAGAAAGGAGAAAAAAGGAGAAAAAGAAAGAAAAAGAAAAAGGAGAAAAAAAATATGGAAGAACAAGAAAAAAAAAAGAAAAAGAAAAACTCTT
>OZ038519.1:49455647-49483147 GCA_964036315.1 Acanthosepion esculentum | reverse complement strand
TGTCATTTGATTGCATCTATATTTAAATCTTTAAAATATCAAAGCAAATTAGACATTTAAAACATGAATAATTAATTATAAGGCGCATGATTTTGCCTCACTCTGTACATAGACATATCATGTTGATATTTTGGTTATCTCCCTTTATCTCTTCCTTACTGCCAGCATTAAGGTCCAGCATTTTTATAGACCAGTAAATACTTCTGAATAAATGAGAAGTGGAATATAGGGGTAGGAGTGTATTCTAATTTCCCAAATCTCAGTAACTACACCCAAATCTTGTTTCTTCTTTTTCTTTTTTTGTTTAATCATTTTACCCAAGCAAGTCCCTTTCATGGAGAATTGCTGCCATATATGGTCTGGAGCCCCTTCTGTTTGTCTCAAGGTTCTTGATAAAATCCAGAGACGGATATGCAATGTAATTGGCCCTGATCTGGCATCTCGTCTGCAGTCGCTCTCTCACAGACGTGCCTTCGCCTCCCTCTGTCTGTTTTACAAATACTTTGCATGGTAACTGCTCTGATGAGCTGCTTTCGCTGGTTCCCAGACTTCATGAATTTAAGCGTTCTACTCGGCTAGCATCTCGCTCACACACTTTCACTGTCGAAACTGTTAAATGTAGCCGTCTCTTCTACTCCAATAGCTTCATGTCTTGCACCTTTCGCTTGTGGAACTCCCACCCACCCCTTTTCGTGTTTCCCTGATAGCTATAATCTCCAACTATTCAAATGTAATGTCAATCGACATCTCCAGATGCCCTGATCTGTCCCCTATACTTCTCTTCGTCCTTTCCTCTATCACTCCTATCTGCTCTCGCTCCAACTCTCTGTAACCCCTTGTGTGCTAGTGACTTACCGCCTTGCTTGGGGTGAAGCGCTTACAAAAAAAAAAAAAAGAAAAAAAAAAGGCAGTAAAGCCACTAAGATGCAAAGGGTTACTGAGTATAAAAGGATAAGAAAAACATTGTACAGTATTTACATTAGACGGACTATTGTCCTCATCTTTGTCGCCATATTTGTCGCCATATTTGTCACAACGTTTCGGCCGTTGTACGCTCCGGCCTTCTTCAGGTGGTTGGAATTTCGAACTGAACCCTTTATTTCGATCACTGGGGTAGACTGTTCTAGTTCCACGTGCCATGCTTGATGGATGTCAGTTATCAGTTATCTCCTGCTAATTTTCCCTCTGAAAGTTCTCCACTGCCTTAACCGGGTATTGAACTCACACTCTTGAGGACACATGGCACAGTGGATAAAGGCGTTGGTTAGATCCAGTGACAGGCGCTTGGTTTCATCTAATTCCCTTCTGTCTTATTTTGAAGTCAGAATGCTATGTTCACTTGTCCGAACTTGCTTTTGTGCAAATCCTAATTCTTAGTTTGTGAAATTTTTGCCTTATTATTGTTAATTTGCCTTGCATATATTGTTTGCTTGCTTTACATTATTTTTCTTGTTATTGCTTCTTGCAAACTTTGTCAATTCAGTTTGTTGGCCAGTAACTTATTTTGCATTTGACCATGGCTACTCACTCCACAAAGGGTGTATGAAATACTATATGCATTTTAATCTGAATTAATCATCCACATTAAAACAGTTTTAATGAAACAAAAACCATATCAAAATGGAATTCTGGTACAAAACTATGACAGGAAACAATAAACATCTAAGTAACTTTTTTTATTTTATTGTTTAAAAATAAATTAACAATTGTTATGCTGATGTATTTTGTCATAAATATATAATTTTTATGATTATAGAAGTAGCTTGAAAAAAGAATGATTTAAAAAGAGTATGGTTTAGGGTTTGGTTTGGTTTATTTTGTTTTATGGCATATCAACCTCAATGGGTTATTTAATGCCAACAAGATTTTTAGGATAGATTCGAATGAACAGAATATGTATTCTTTGGTTTAGATTGGTTTGGTTTATTTTGTTTTACGGCATATCAACCTCAATGGGTTATTTCAAAAAAGTATTGCTGGTAATAGTTAACTATTTGCCCATAGCTGGCACCCTAACAAGTGCTAAAACCCTGGGTCAGGGTGAACCTGGGAACACCAGCAACACCCTCTCAAAACCTAATCAGAGGCCTTGCTGCTGGATGTAGTTTAACGTTTTACCCAGGACGCAGTTTAGGGTCAGGGTTAATATATTGCACACCTTGTTTACAATATCTCAAAATACCAGATTAAATTTACCGAATTTAATTATGGCACTAACTTTCCTAACAATGTTCCTAATTTATGATTTTAATGGTAAACTGGAGGCACAGTAGAATGGAATCAGAGGGCCATGTTTGAGTTCATTACATTCACTTGCATGCTAATACCCTTGAGAAAGGTATGAATCCTATTTTTCTCCAACTCAGCTAGTGTTCTATAGCCTTGGGTGGCAACTTGTGTAGAAGGAGGAAAACTGAATTCAAAACCTTCATGCAGCCCTGAAAAAGTACATACAATGCAACTAAATGAAAGGATCCTGACTACAGTTGATTCCTTTTAAAGGTAAACTAAACTAAAATTCAACTTTTTTTCTTTTTAACACACAAATTACTCATACAAATTCCATTTTATCATCAATATATTTGTTATGAATAACAATATCAAAGAGAAAAATATTAGATTAACTTTATGTGGCAAAAATATGTAATTTTTAAATAAATTCCGCCATGTAAAAAACAGAATCAAAGAACAAATCTTTGAAAGAAAAAACTGTTAAAAATTTTAAAAAAACCTAACAAAACATTATTGCAATTAACTTTCTTGGGAGGGACTTTGTAATATTCATAAAAAACACGAAAATATTGGATTAAAGAATTATTTCTTTAAATCAAGTAAAATTAATAAATGCTTTCCAATCACCTGAAGAAGGCTGGAGTGTACGACACCTGAAACATCGTGAATATGGCAACAAAGATGAGGACAATAATGTAAATAATTACAATATGTCATCTCAGAAACAGACAGATCCTGAAGAAGGTCGGAGCTTACAACGGCTGAAACATTGTGAATATGGCAATAAAGATAAGAACATCAGTCCTAACAATGTAAATAGTGTAAATAGTTACAATACCTCCTCTCAGAAACATAGACAGATATTCAAGTAAAATTATATTTTAATTATAAAACTGTTGCATTTCAGTACAAGAACTCTGGTAAAATTCCACATACTTTTTAATTTGCGAGAAACAGAGATACAGCTTATGCAAAAATGGAGTTGTATTTTGTTTCTATGAATAAAAATTTCAGAATAGAACATTAAATTAACATTTTCTTGTAAAATTTGCAAAAATCTTCCAGAGATGCTGAAACCTACCACAAACACATACCAAATCTAAAAAAATCTTAGCTCTCAGTGGAACATTGAAATTAAAGTTCTGGGAGAGAGATGCATGATGACTTGGCCTTTAGTAAAGGATGACATGATATAGGATAATTAGAGGGAATAAAGGTTTGGATGGATTTGTTTAATAAATCCGAGCCATAATATTCCATGAAAAGCTAGTATTCAACTAATTTCTAATGCTTTCCTATAGTAAAATCATTTGCAATGAATTTCTATAGATGCTTTTAGTATTTGCTATATCACTAGATATGGAATCATTAGAGGGAATGAAAGTTTGGATGGATTGGTTTCATAAATCCTAGCCATAATATTCCAGGTTTCATAAAGAGCTAGTATTCAAATCATTTCTAATGCATTCCTATAGTAAAATCATTTCCAATGCATTCCTATAGTAAAATCATTTCCAATGCATTCCTATAGTAAAATCATTTCCAATGCATTCCTATAGTAAAATCATTTCCAATGCATTCCTATAGTAAAATCATTTCCAATGCATTCCTATAGTAAAATCATTTCCAATCAATTTATATAGATGCCTTTAGTATTTGCTATATTACTAGATATGGAATCATTAAAGGGAATGAAAGTTTGGATGGATTTGTTTCATAAATCCTAGCCATAATATTCCAGATTCCATAAAGAACTAGTATTCAAATCATTTCTAATGCATTCCTGTAGTAAAATCATTTCCAATGCATTCCTATAGTAAAATCATTTCCAATCAATTTATATAGATGCCTTTAGTATTTGCTATATCACTAGATATGAAATCATTGAAGGGAATGAAAGTTTGGATGGATTTATTTAATAAATTTTAGCCATAATATTCAACAATTTTTGACATTTTCATTTATGAGAAAAAAACAAAACAAAAAATAAATAAATTGGTTCTAAAACACTCATTTACACTTTTGGGAACCAAGCTAAAAATTATGCAAACATCTTCGGTCTCTTCAAGTTGTGTGCAATCATGGATCTCCACAACTTCCTCACCTTTGTATCTCTTAACATGTTTGTTTCTTTACTCTCCTCTTACTCCCAGATCTGCCATCTATTTACACAAGCTCATTAATTATATTATTTGCTGCTTCCCTTTGACCTGCTTGCCTTCAATGTCTTGTGAGTGTCCAATTTTCCAAGGCTTCTTTTCTCATTGTGTAATGGAAATTTCAACTTTCTTTCTAATATAAGTCTTTTTGTTCCTATTTTCCTTGATACTTCCATGCTTCATCCATGGTATTCTCAGCATCCTTCTGTAGAAGGACATCTGTTGCCTGAACTCTCTTCTTCATTTGTGAGGAAATTGTCCAGCATTCACTGCCATAGAGGAAGCATGATATCGTATAGCAGTCCAACATTATTTTCTTTTCTCAACAAACCACATGCAGTCATTAAAAAGCTCAAAAAAATTCAGACAAAAACTATAAAATGTTTTGCGAAAAAAGAAAAAGTAAAAAAAAAGAAAAAAGGAAAAAAGAAAAGAAAAAAGAAAAGAAAAAAGAAAAGAAAAAAGAAAAAAGAAAAGAAAAAAGAAGAAAAAAGAAAAAGAAAGAAAAAGAAAAGAAAAAAGAAAAAGAAAAAAGAAAAAAGGAAAAAAGAAAAAAAAGAAAAAAGAAAAAGAAAAAGAAAAAAGAAAAAGGAAAAAAGAAAAAGAAAAGAAAGAAAAAAGAAAAGAAAGAAAAAAGAAAAAGGAAAAAAGAAAAAAGGAAAAAGGAAAAAAGAAAAAAGGAAAAAAGAAAAAAGAAAAAAGGAAAAAAGAAAAAGAAAAAAGAAAAAGAAAGAAAAAAGAAAAGAAAAAAGAAAAGAAAAGAAAAGAAAAAAAGAAAAAAAAAGAAGAAAAAAGAAAAGAAAGAAAAAAAGAAGAAAAAAAGAAGAAGAAAAAAAGAAGAAAAAAAGAAGAAGAAAAAAAGAAGAAAAAAAGAAGAATCTTGCCCTGTTATTAACCAAAATGCTGAAAACTGTTATTCACTCATCTTTTATAGGCCATGTCACTTCAGGATATGGGTGATCACAGCTGTTCACAACTTTCCTATCACTTGTAATTCTAAGTAAAATTTAACTCATTAGGCAGTTTACAGTTTCACTGTTCTCCTCTTTGAATGTTCTGTGATTGTTAAATTCTCCAAGACCCTTTCCTCATATGTTCAAGAAATTGCAGCTGTCTCTGATTGTAAATTGGAGAATTGATATGACACAGCAGTTCAGTACTTTTATACCAATTAGCTCATCATATATCCAAAATGCTTATAACATGACTGATAGAAATACAGCATTCTTAAGTCTTCAGCTTTAAGTTCAAGAAACAGGATTACCATTAGAAGAGGCAGAATTTCTTTACAAGAATTAATGTAGCAGGGAGTATTTTGATCAGTGAATTTGGCATAAAATCAACTTGTAAATCAAGTCTGGGACAAGGACAACTGGAAATGCAGAAACTGAATCTGTTTAATGCAAAATACCTGAAGGAAATGTGGGGAATCAGGTGGTATGATTTGTAAGTAGCAACCAATTTAGGAAGCCAGCCAATCTATGTCTCATCTCGAAGGAAGTTAGCAAATTCCAGATGAAACTGTTTGGCCATGGGGCAATGCTCCAACCTGCAAGGCTTGCATTACAAGTACGATGACAGAATCCTAACGGAAAACGGAAGTGATGTCGGCTGAAAACCAACTGGCAAGAAATCGACCAAGAACGAGGGAATATGAACAGGAACGGCATCAGGTTATCGACTATTGACCGAGTGATATACAAACTAGAGAGTATTGATCATCTCCAGCATCCAATGCTGTACAATTGTTTATTGAGTGACTAAAACCAACCAATGCCTTGATTTTGTAATACTTCTAAATACAAGAGCCAAAGGGTACAAATGATAATTTGAGAGTTTCATACACCAAGTATTTGTTACCATGTGTTGTTCCCTATCAGGATATGGGCGATCAGGGCTCTCTCTAATTATCTATCTACCTCTTGTAGCTCTTAGTGACATTAGTCCATTTGCTATCCTTTCCCCTGCTACTCAACCATCCATTCAGACAAAATCATCAAATTGGTTACCCACTGTCTTCTACTGCCCGTTTAGGATTTAATAGATCCTGTGAGTGCTAAATTCTCCAAACCTTCCTTCCTACTTATGTGTCTCTGATTTTGAGTAGAAATGTCCTTTTTGTTTCCCTCTTTCTTAAAACTTCACTACTTATGCAATCTGTTTATAGTATTCTCATCATCCTTCTGTAGAACCACATTTCAATATTATTGGTCCTGAGCTAACATCTCGGCTTCAGTCTCTTCCCCACTGCTGTTAAGTTGCTTCCCTGTGCCTTTTCTATAAATACTTTCATCGCCACTTTCCATTTTCCCTCTTGCTTCAATGTCCTGTGGGGATCAAGTTTTCCAAGCCCTCTTTCCTCATTACCTGTCCTAGAAATTTCAATTATATCTTTCTGATTCTAAGTATGTGTGTCCTTTTTGTTTGCATTTTCTCTAAAACTGTCATTGCTCACATGTTCAGTCCATGGTATTCTCAATATCCATCTGTAGACCCACATTTCTGTTGCTTCAAATCTCTTCTTCATCTGTGAGGAGATTGTCCAGCATTCACTGCTATATAGGAAGACTGATATTGCATAACAGTTCAGTACTATTCTCTTTGTTCCCATTGAAATTTTCCTGTTTCTTAATACTTTGCTTAACTTTGGGAAGGCATCTTTCACTATTACAATGTGCCTTCTACCTTAAGTTGAAAACTGAATGTTACAGTACTGTATATAGTTGTATATAAGCATAGTGCAACCTCTGAATTTTTTTGCATAAATTTTAACATCTCCAGAAAAATATACCTGTATATAATTCAATTGGTTACTAAAAAAGCATGATTTTTAACCTCTTCAAAAAAAAAAAAAAAAAAAAAAATTACCTGTTTAGTGCAACCCCCTATTTTTTACATAGGTGAAGATCGGTTCACCTATCATCCATTTCACACAACACTTTAGTTTTTTGAACAGGAGTAGAGGTTGATCCCTTGTTTCCTATTTAAGATTTGGTTTCTAGTTCCTTTTAAAGTATTTTCCTTCTCTTTTACTTCCAGTAGCTCTTTGTATCTTAATGACATTATTGCCTTGCTTGGGGTGAATTAATAAAAAAAAACACCAAAAATTGAAAAGATTATCAAAAACTAACACTATACTCAAGCATATACTGTAGATCTTTTTTGTTTCCAAATCAAATTCCTTAACTCATAGCTCACATTGTGTATATGTGTGCTTATTTGCCCATAGTGAAAGATCTAACATCTTGAGCATCTATCTTTGTAACAAAAGTCAGTCAATTATTTTGTAAAGATGAGAGAAAAAAAAAAATCTTTCAAGCCAACATCTGACAATAGGGATGGTCTTTATTTTCAATTAAAAATTTCTCTTCATCAAGTGTATTTTTAATTTTGATGAATTCAATTCGTTCGTTTTGTTCACTCATTGAAAGACAAATTTCAAGTCGCCTTCCGCTCTTTCATCCTCGGCTAAATTTAATCAAAGTTATAATTATCCTCTCTTATTCTCATTCACTTTTTATCTTGCTATACAAAAGCACCAAGTCACCTTCACGATTGAAAACAATACAAAAATCACAATTAAAACATGATACAGAAATTAAACCATAGTCAATAGATTTTGTGGTGGAGGTCTATTATCTTTTATTGCTTTTAAAAATGTTAAAATCAGTGCTCAGAGAGAGAGAGACAAAAAAAATGTTTTTAGCACTAAAAGCCTCCCATACAAAAAGTCAACGCAAGTTCATTTGTAAAACAGGCTTTCATACAATAAGGTTAATATCTCTCCTCAAAAGCTTCAAAAAACAAAAAAAAACAAACTTTATCTAATAATGGCTATTCGTTTCTGAGCACACCCATCTGCTAAGGTAGCTGACCAGTCCTTGTTGCAGACGCCAGTTCAGGCACATTTGTGGTTTATACTTAGTTACAGTTTCTGGGACAGAGATCATTTCCTGATGTGATCAAAGATGATCAAAGCCAGTACGCTCAAACCCTCGGTCACAATGACTTGGAGACTTCATGATAGTACAACTATCAATGGCTTTCAAACAATTCTGTTTACCCAATTCCCCTCACAAGGCTTGGTTCAATCTGTGATTGAGTTTTCAGGTCCTTTCCAAATGTGCCACATACTGGGATTACCACCCGGGGTTGTTAGCAGCAAGAAATCCCCTTCCTGACAGATCAACTATGGTGATGTCTGAAAACGCACCTTGGTCAGAAAGAAAATATCCTAACCCCTCAGTTACACAGCCTACTTCACATTAATCCTACTAAGACCTTAACAGCTAAGGCTCACCTTAAATGGATAAAATTTGTGCCAACCCTTAATTTGTCAAACTACAAGTTGTTTTGTGCACTGCAATTTGTCAAGTGTTACGTTAAAAATAATAAACTTTGAACCTTTTTCTCTCTAGCAATGTGCTGAATGCATTTCTTAGCATTTGTTTTATCAAATTTTTGAAATCTGCCCTTTCTTTTTGAATACACACACACACATATATATATATATATATATATATCCAGACGTCTTACGTTGCACCTATCCGATCACAGCTCCATTAGAACCCATTTAAACACACACAAAAATTTACCAGACTCCATTAGAAATATACTAGTAGAAAACACAAATATATTAATTGCTTCCACCTGTAAAAAAAGGTTAAAAATAATGGAGGCTTTAATAATAAAAAAAAAAAGCCTACCCTCAACAATATTAACTACGAACAAAGCCACAACGTGCTAACCGTATTTGGAAATTAAAACACCACTACTACACACTAAGACATACACATAATGCACACACTCAATTAAGCTGAAAAATCAAATCATCCTTGATAATGGCTAAAGGTATGTCCGAAAGCGCTTGGAAAAATAAAACATTTGGACAGTTCGTACACAAGAAAAATTAAATAAAAAACTTAACCGTAGTACCTTGTCTGCTGTTTTTAATGAAACTTGCATATATATATATATATATATATATATATATATATAATTTTATTTGAAAACAATAATTAGCGGGTTCTTTTCTGTAGTTTATATAAATATTATATCTGTTAATGAATTCAATAGAGTTACCTGGCTCTGACAAGTGGTGTATCTGCCTAACTAAAAGTCAAAAAGAAAAGTCTTTTGAACTTTTCTCTATCTCCCCCAGTTATGGGTTAATTAGTAGGACTTGAATCGCTAAATCATTATTATTTAAAAAAAAAAAAAAAAAAAAAATATTATGAGTATCCAAAAATATTTTCTGGCCTTAAATAACCTGCAAAGGATTGATAAAGCTGTAGAAAATGAATCAATCTTTCTCTTACTATATATATATATATATATATATATATATATATATATATATATATATATATATATATATATGAAAATTAATTGAAACAAAACAAATAATTCTGTTATTATTTACTTTTTTTTCGCATTTTTCCAATGAAACATGACCTAGTGCACATGTTAGTACTTCGTATGTCCATTCCACAAAGTCATTCCTTGCAGATTGACCACCGTCCTGGGTAAGACGATAAACTACATCCAACAATCCTCTGATCAGGTTTTGAGGAGCCTGGAATCACCTCTTAATTGCTGGTGTTCCCAGGTCCACCCTGACCTGGGGTGGTAGCACCTGTTAGGGTCCCAGCTATGGGCAAGTAGTTAACCCCCAAATTGGGGTCAAAGTGTAAAAATATGTTTTATTACTAGAAATACTTTATAAAAAAATTATTACCAGCAATACATTTTTGGATTAAAAAAAACAAAACACATTACCAGTTATACATATTTGAAAGAAAATTATTACCAGAAATAGATTTTAGAAGAAAAATAAATTTTACCAGAAATAGATTTTAGAAGAAAAATAAATTTTACCAGAAATAGATTTTAGAAGAAAAATAAATTTTACCAGAAATAGATTTTAGAAGAAAAATAAATTTTACCAGAAATAGATTTTAGAAGAAAAATAAATTTTACCAGAAATAGATTTTAGAAGAAAAATAAATTTTACCAGAAATAGATTTTAGAAGAAAAATAAATTTTACCAGAAATAGATTTTAGAAGAAAAATAAATTTTACCAGAAATAGATTTTAGAAGAAAAATAAATTTTACCAGAAATAGATTTTAGAAGAAAAATAAATTTTACCAGAAATAGATTTTAGAAGAAAAATAAATTTTACCAGAAATAGATTTTAGAAGAAAAATAAATTTTACCAGAAATAGATTTTAGAAGAAAAATAAATTTTACCAGAAATAGATTTTAGAAGAAAAATAAATTTTACCAGAAATAGATTTGTTGTAAAAAAAAAAAAATATTACCAAAGATAGATTTTTTGAAGGAAAAAATATTACCGGAAATAGATTTTTGAAAAAAATATTACCAATAAAAATTTTGCCGGCATTAAATAACCCTTTGGGGTTTATATGCCATAAAACAAACCAAATCAGACTGACCACAGATTCTCAATTGGATTTAAATCAGGAGAATTTCTGGGCCAATCCACAGTACTTTGACTTGCTCACTGGTAAGGCTTGCCAGTGTGTTCGTGCAGTATTACAGTTTTCGTACTCTTCCTTGGAGTAACATCCATCACAGACACTGGCTGTAGGACAACTAATCAACAGTCAAGACAATAGTGTCTGGGCGTGATAAAAATCTGATGCAATCACAGACAAAACAATATTTTTTCAAGGCCAAACAAATTTCATGATACACACCAAAAATAGTTTCAGATTACGACATGCCACTGCAAATGACCTAATCTGAGGAAAAAACAGAAATCGATTATACCCAGTCACTCCAGTGGGTCTAAAACTGACCATATGCTGAAAGAAAGGCAACTAAAGTGGTTGTGTCAATTAATTTGCACAAGGGTAGGTGTGGCTGTACATTATATATATATATATATATATATATATATATATATATATATATATATATATATAGTGTCTGTCTGAAGTTATTATACAAATCAAGTAAACCTAAATAACTCAAAAAGTTCAGAAGCAATATTTGTGAAATTTAAACTCATCTATATCCACTCTTAGTAAAATATTTAAGTAAATTTTCTGTCATTTTTAATGGTTATTTTTTTCTTTTTACATATTTGGAACTTACAACTTAATTTACAAAGTTAATATGCAGATTAAACTAATTTTAGCTTAAGACCTCTGAAATCTAATAAAAACTATTTTTTTCTTTTTGTTCATAATCTATATTGAAACATGGATAAAGGGAAAGCTCTGACAATTGCTGAAAATAGAAAGTAACAAAGTTATTGAGTAAGGGGATGTCCACATTGCAGACATCAAAGGAGCTTTGCAGAGATCATTGAATGATAAAGAAGGCTGTTGAAAATATGGGTTGAGAACATGAAGCAAAGTCTTCAAGAACTTTTTACTTCATGGTGAACATAAACTAAAGGAAGTTATAATGAAAAGAACCCCTGTTGACTTACGCTCACATCTTTGGATAGGCTGGAATTGAGGGAGTCATGAAAGACAAAAGGTGTAGAATACTTTGTGAATTGAGATCTATAAAAAATCTCCTAGGGAACATCCTCTCACTAAAGCAAATATTTTAAAGCACCAAAATTGGGCCAAATCTTTCTAAAGTAATTAATTTTCACGGACAAATCTTGAATGACGTTTGATGGACCTGATGGATGGGCCAAAGGATGGATTTTATCCAATTTAGACGTACGTGTGGCTAAAAGAAGGTAACAAGGAGGCGGTAATGTTATGATTGTAGTGATCAGGGAAGTATGCTCTTGGAGGTCTTTTCCATAAAGCAGATTTAATTCAAGTGCAGTACTAGATTGGCAGCTAGGTCTCATCATTTTACAGTTGAGATAGATAGCATAGAAATTATGGTTGCATCTAACAGTTTATTCAATTGCTTGTAGAACTCTCTTCCAGCTTCTAGATTTCTAGTCAACTTTGATCTTCAAAAAATTTAAATGCAATGTCAATTGTAATCTTCTGTTTTTTAATTCTTATTCATTTATTGCCCTCTCTCTTTAATAGTAGCTTGTCTCATATTGTTTAACACTCAGTAACCACTTGTGTCCTAGTGGATTTATTTCCTTGCTTGGAGTGAAATGAAAAAAAAAAAAAAGAGAAAAAATGAAAAAAAAAAAGAGAAAAAAATGAAAAAAAAAAAAGAGAAAAAATGAAAAAAAAAGAGAAAATGAAGAAAAAAAAAGAGAAAAAGTGAAGAAAAAAAAAGAGAAAAAATGAAGAAAAAAAAAAAGAAAAAATGAAAAAAAAGAGAAAATGAAGAAAAAAAAAAAAGAGAAAATGAAGAAAAAAAGAGAGAAAATGAAGAAAAAAAAAAAAAAGAGAAAATGAAGAAAAAAAAACAGAAAAAATGAAAAAAAAAAACAGAAAAAATGAAAAAAAAAAGAGAGAAAATGAAAAAAAAAACTCTTGTATATGTAGATTTTTTCAAATTATAATCAGATCTGTCCAAATAATAATGTCAACATAGTTCAATCTCTAGGCTGGGCAGTGTATAGTTGGAGTTGGTGGTTAATGGTCAAGCAATAATAGAGCAGTACTAAAAATAAGAACTAGATGACACACGGGCAGGAGAACGAGAGCAGTCTAACCCCATGCATTAAATAAAGGGTTCATTTCAGAATTCCCTGTAGGATAATCAGATCAACACCTGGATGAAGGCCAGAGGGCACAACGGCCAAAACATTGTGATAACAACAACAACAAAAATGATAATAGCCCTAACATAAATAATGTAATGTAAACAATTTAAATAGCGATGTCGAAAAACAAAAAAGTAAACCAACAGGATGCAAAACTTATTGGTATGTACATTATTTTCACTCATTTTTGTAAATAATTGTTGACTTTGTTCCTCCTGTTACTGAAGAGTTCACTTGTAAAGAGGACCTTAACAGACAACAAGATTAAAGAGTCACCCTCAAAGCAAATTCCGATTTCACTGATTACACATAACGAAGAGATTACAGATTTAATCAGATTACGGTTATAATGCATATTTTCTATTCAACTCGTGTTAAAATCCACTTCTGACTTTAAATATCATCAGGTTGTTTTGCAATGAGACAAGCAGTTCAGTGGTTAGAGAATAGGACATAACATTCCGAGTTAAATGGCAGAAACAATCTTAATATAACATGTGCAAATGACACAGTGATGATGGCAGGTGCAGAAAGAAAAACTGCACAAACACCTTCAGACAAAATAAGGAAAGTGGGATGAAAAGACTAAACAGCAATTCTATGGTGACAGGAGGAATGATTTTTTAACAAGTGGAACAGCCCAAAATGCGGGCTACAAATTAGAGATGTCAGCAAAGCAATCCAAAAAGAACTAGGAGTTCGACCAGAATTTATTGGGGGGGGGGGGGCACAAAGAGAGGTAAGGAAATATTGAGGAACTTAATCTGAAGATGTCAGCAATGCAATCCAAAAAAAAAACTAGGAGTTCGACCAGAATTTATTTGGGGGGGGCACAAAGAGAGGTAAGGAAATATTGAGGAACTTAATCTGAAGATGTCAGCAATGCAATCCAAAAAAAAAAACTAGGAGTTCGACCAGAATTTATTGGGGGGGGGGCAGAAAGAGAGGTAAGGAAATATTGAGGAACTTAACCTGAAGATGTCAGCAATGCAATCCAAAAAGAACTACGAGTTCGACCAGAATTTATTGGCGGGGGGTATAAAGAGAGGTAAGGAAACATTGAGGAACTTAAGGGAATGAACATTGCTTATTGCTACTGTGGTGAAATATAACTGTCGTCAAAAAAATTTGCAACTTTGTTTTGGGGCACAATTCCAGTTTCTTGGTATTGTTCATTGTTCTCTTGCCTGTATCTGCTTCGTCATTTGTTCCTTTCACAACTGTGTGTACAGAGTACGATATACCCAGACAGAGATGTCTCTCATCTCCATGATGGTTTACTTATAATGGGGAATCACAAATCACTCTCCTGGATGATAGACATACTAGACATATGGGCACCTCAAAATGGAGCATTAACACACACCCGGATGTCCCTACGTGATTCCGTTCAACCATGCTAATATTATACACAGTTGCACCAATGAACCAATTTCTTGTGGGACAACAAAGAAGCGTCTCTTTTGACAGAATGACATACTCACCTTCTCTCGAATTGAAGTCCTACATGCCAGACAAAGACAAACTCTTTCATCAGGAATAAGACAAGTCTTGTTCACCATTTCTGTCATTTGGCTCCAGTTCTTGTTCACTACGTCTGCCACAATGACCAAGAAACTAACTGATCTGTGGCCATGATATCTCCCCTGCCCACTCAGAGTCACTGTCTGCCATTTAGTTAAAGCATATGTGCAGTTCTAGCTCTTTTAAAGCTATCACTAATTTGCATGTGTGGTCAAAAACTCTAATAAAAATATGAGATTCACAAACAGGCAGGAGATCAACTTCAGGAGTTTGTTCAGGACTGGGCTTGTTGGGACTATCTACTACAACTACAAATGATTTTTTTTAAAATCCTTTCACCCCAAGAAACGCAATAATGCCGCTAAGATGCAAGGAGGGTTACTGGGTGTGGGAGAATACGAGAAAAAGTAAACCTTATTAAGGAGAGAGAATAAGTAAACCTTATTAAGGAGAGAGAATAAGTAAACCTTATTAAGGAGAGAGAATAAGTAAACCTTATTAAGGAGAGAGAATAAGTAAACCTTATTAAGGAGAGAGAATAAGTAAACCTTATTAAGGAGAGAGAATAAGTAAACCTTATTAAGGAGAGAGAATAAGTAAACCTTATTAAGGAGAGAGAATAAGTAAACCTTATTAAGGAGAGAGAATAAGTAAACCTTATTAAGGAGAGAGAATAAGTAAACCTTATTAAGGAGAGAGAATAAGTAAACCTTATTAAGGAGAGAGAATAAGTAAACCTTATTAAGGAGAGAGAATAAGTAAACCTTATTAAGGAGAGAGAATAAGTAAACCTTATTAAGGAGAGAGAATAAGTAAACCTTATTAAGGAGAGAGAATAAGTAAACCTTATTAAGGAGAGAGAATAAGTAAACCTTATTAAGGAGAGAGAATAAGTAAACCTTATTAAGGAGAGAGAATAAGTAAACCTTATTAAGGAGAGAGAATAAGTAAACCTTATTAAGGAGAGAGAATAAGTAAACCTTATTAAGGAGAGAGAATAAGTAAACCTTATTAAGGAGAGAGAATAAGTAAACCTTATTAAGGAGAGAGAATAAGTAAACCTTATTAAGGAGAGAGAATAAGTAAACCTTATTAAGGAGAGAGAATAAGTAAACCTTATTAAGGAGAGAGAATAAGTAAACCTTATTAAGGAGAGAGAATAAGTAAACCTTATTAAGGAGAGAGAATAAGTAAACCTTATTAAGGAGAGAGAATAAGTAAACCTTATTAAGGAGAGAGAATAAGTAAACCTTATTAAGGAGAGAGAATAAGTAAACCTTATTAAGGAGAGAGAATAAGTAAACCTTATTAAGGAGAGAGAATAAGTAAACCTTATTAAGGAGAGAGAATAAGTAAACCTTATTAAGGAGAGAGAATAAGTAAACCTTATTAAGGAGAGAGAATAAGTAAACCTTATTAAGGAGAGAGAATAAGTAAACCTTATTAAGGAGAGAGAATAAGTAAAAAGTTAGTTACATCTAGTACTGTCCTTAAAATTCATAAAGTCTACGTACCAAAGAGATTGGAAGTTGTGGAGAGCCATGACCATTCATGTCCTGAAGATACAAACCCACCCAACACAAACAACAAATCCCTGTTATTTAATCCTCCATTACGAAGTACTGCACAGTGCTTGAAAACTCCACACCATATATTTTTCTTTTCTCTCCAAACAAGGCAATAAAGTCACTCAGATGCAGGGTGTTGCTGAGAGTGAAAGAAATCGTGATGACAATAAAAGAACGGTTTTAAAGGAGACAGAAGATGACAACTGACATTGTATTTAAAGTTTTGAAGATCAAAGTTGACTGGGAAGCCAGAAACCAGAAAATTGTTCCACAAGTGAGAGGTCTGAAAGAAGAAATTATTAGCATAGAATTTATAGTTACGTTTAGCAATTTCAACAGTGAAATTGTGAGACCTAACTGCCAATCTAGTACTGCATTTCTTTTTCTTTTTTTAAAATCATTCCCCCCCACCAAACAAGGCAATAAAGCCACTAAGAGGCAAGGGGTTACTGAGTGTGAGAGAATATGAGAGAAAGAAAATATTATCAAGGAAAAAGAACAGGAACTGAAGAATACATAAGATAATGATTGACATTGCATTTAAATTTTTGGAGATCAATGTTAGTTGAAAAGCAAGTGGCCAGAAGAGATTTCCATGTGGGAGAAGTGCATTAGAAGAAACTTAGCATAGAACTGGTTACATCTAGCAATTTGAACTCTAAAATAATGAGGCCTTGCTGCCAAGAACTAGATGAAAATGTAATAGAAGAAACTGTTAGCATAGAACTTATGGTTACATCTAGCGATTTGAACTCTAAAATAATGAGGCCTTGCTGCCAGGAACTAGATGAAAATGTAATAGAAGAAACTGTTAGCATAGAACTTATGGTTACATCTAGCGATTTGAACTCTAAAATAATGAGGCCTTGCTGCCAAGAACTAGATGAAAATGTAATAGAAGAAACTGTTAGCATAGAACTTATGGTTACATCTAGCGATTTGAACTCTAAAATAATGAGGCCTTGCTGCCAAGAACTAGATGAAAATGTAATAGAAGAAACTGTTAGCATAGAACTTTTGGTTACATCTAGCGATTTGAACTCTAAAATAATGAGGCCTTGCTGCCAAGAACTAGATGAAAATGTAATAGAAGAAACTGTTAGCATAGAACTTGTGGTTACATCTAGCAATTTGAACTCTAAAATAATGAGGCCTTGCTGCCAAGAACTAGATGAAAATCTAATAGAAGAAACTGTTAGCATAGAACTTATGGTTACATCTAGCGATTTGAACTCTAAAATAATGAGGCCTTGCTGCCAAGAACTAGATGAAAATGTAATAGAAGAAACTGTTAGCATAGAACTTATGGTTACATCTAGCGATTTGAACTCTAAAATAATGAGGCCTTGCTGCCAAGAACTAGATGAAAATCTAATAGAAGAAACTGTTAGCATAGAACTTATGGTTACATCTAGCGATTTGAACTCTAAAATAATGAGGCCTTGCTGCCAAGAACTAGATGAAAATGTAATAGAAGAAACTGTTAGCATAGAACTTATGGTTACATCTAGCGATTTGAACTCTAAAATAATGAGGCCTTGCTGCCAAGAACTAGATGAAAATCTAATAGAAGAAACTGTTAGCATAGAACTTATGGTTACATCTAGCGATTTGAACTCTAAAATAATGTGGCCTTGCTGCCAAGAACTAGATGAAAATGTAATAGAAGAAACTGTTAGCATAGAACTTATGGTTACATCTAGCGATTTGAACTCTAAGATAATGAGGCCTTGCTGCCAAATCTAGTACTGCGCTTAAATTAATAAAGATTTTCATGTGTGAGAAGTGCAAGAGAAGAAACTGTTAGCATAGAACTGGTTATATCTAATAATTTCAACTGTAAAATGACAAGACCTATTCACCAATCTAGTAGTACAGTTTAATTAGTAAAGTCTAGGTATCAAAGAGGAAAGCTCATCTGAACAATTACCATCGAAATATTCATAGAAAAAGATAGAAGTAAACTACATTACAACAGGGTAACAGTGACTGAAGCCAAGATGCCAGGTCAGCATTAATCTTTGCATTTTGTCAAGAATCTCTAAATACACAGAAGCAGACTATATGTGAGAGCAATATTCAATGCAAAAACGAATGGTAGACTTGTAAATATGCAAGATAGATTCTGTCGAGAAAAAATGTCTAGCACAACACTATGAACTAATTTTCCTAACAACAATCGTAAAATCTGATTCAGTATAAACATCCCATTTCCTGTCCCTGGAAAATATTAGCATAAGTCGCTATGAGTCACTCTTCTGGAGGTTAGCATCAGCCATGCTTATAGAAGGCAAAAAAAAAAAAAAAGGTTCATTAGGATATATTCGTATGAATAGAATATGTATTCTTTGGTTTAGATTGGTTTGGTTTATTTTGTTTTACGGTATATCAACCTCAATGGGTTATTTAATGCCGACAACATTTTTAGGATAGGTTCGTATGAATAGAATATGTATTCTTTGTAAGAAATCAGACAGTAGATCAGGTTTCATTGACATATTTTTGTAAAGAGGGTTTTTGTCGAGAGTCAAATATATTATGGTACTACTTTATTTTTTTGAAAAATGTATTGCTGGCATTTCTACTATAAAAATCTATTTTTATACTTTTCATAGTGTTTTGACCCTAGTTTGGGGGTTAACTATTTGCTCATATCTGGGACCCTAACAGGTGCTGGCGGACCAGAGAAAAACAGAAATTAATGGGTGGTTCCACGCTCCTCAAAACCTCCTGATCAGAAGCCTTTTTGCTTGATGTAGTTTATCGCCATACCAAAGACGAGACTTCTTCAGGTCAACTTATTTTGCTCAAATGTATTCTGGCTTATTAAAACCTAAATAAACATGAGAACTTTGGATTCATGAGACAATCTGTACAGAAAGATACTGTTCAAGATACAAACCACTGTTTAAGACTGCAAGCCCATATATACAAGGTTTCAACATTTGATTCGGAAGGCATAAATCACGAACAATTTTCAAGACAAAATTTATTAAATGAAAGATTTCAATTACTTAAAAGAAAAAAATACGAGAAACAAGATTTTTTTATCTTCAGAACTTGTCAATGCAGAATATGAACATTTGGCTGGTGATAAAGTGGAAGGTGATCACAAAAACTGGGTGTGGCATTGTGACCAGAGACAAATAATAATTATTGAATTTAATCAAAATCACTGAGTATTCAAATAGAATTAGTGACAAGAGATTCAAATCATTTCCATTATTGCGGGCTCAACAAATTACAATTTCAGAAGCAGGAGATATTGCTAGAGAATCTTCCAATAAATTAAATGTTAGATATTTCGACAGACAAAAAAACAATATTTACACTCCATACATGCAGACAAATCTCCTCATTTTTGTTCTTGCTCTCATGCTTCAATTGTCGTGCTCTCATCTTCATCAGGTGTATGTTGATCCAGGTGTTGAGATGACATACATATGATGGACTCTCCAGTCAATTTCAACATCATTCAGTTTTTATGTTTGCGTCGTATATGACAGTTTCGTCCCACAAGTGATCTGCATACAAGTCCACATATTGTGTAACAGCAAGGATCTCTGGACATAGTCACAGGATTATTTGCTGCTGTTTTTTGCTGTTATCTTTTGTCTTAGCCATTCAATAAGACTGATTTCGAAATCTGTTACCACTATGGCACAAATACCTCCGGTTATTTCTATCCAGGGCATCTCGCTTGAAATAAGCATCAGGTACATTGGCAGCCAAAAAGTTACTCTTTAGCTTGTCTTTATACCTGAGCCATGGCTGTCCAACAATTATTTGTCCACTATTCTATCATCACTCATCCTATATATATATATATATATATATATATATATATATATATATATAAGGAAAAACAGTACTTAGATTTTACTGATGTTCAGTGCTACAAGGGTCAGTCAGTTATGTACCATGCGGGATACACACTTATATATCTTTCGATACATGACTGACGAGGCATTTTTTTTTTCCCACAGTAGGTTCTTTCTGCAGTAGACCAGTTACCATCCAAGGCTATAGAACCTAGTCTGTCCAGCTATTTATCCATAGCTTGGGGTTGAAGAAGAGAATTCATACCTTTCCCAAGGGTATTAGCACGGAAGTGAATGTAATGAATTCGACTGGAATTCAAACTCGGCTCTCTGATTCCTCAATCCGAGCCGCTATCCATTACTCCAGAGTGCCTCCTTTTTATTATAAATTATAATAAATTGTTTTGTTTGTGTTAATAAATAAATCAGGGGAGAAGAAGAGGATCCATACCTTTCCCAAGGGTATTAGCACGGAAGTGAATGTAATGGATTCGACTGGAATTCAAACTCGGCTCTCTGATTCCTCAATCCGAGCCGCTATCCATTACTCCAGAGTGCCTCCTTTTTATTATAAATTATAATAAATTGTTTTGTTTGTGTTAATAAATAAATCAGGGGAGAAGAAGAGGATCCATACCTTTCCCAAGGGTATTAGCACGGAAGTGAATGTGATGGATTCGACTGGAATTCGAACTCGGCTCTCTGATTCCTCAATCCGAGCCGCTATCCATTACTCCAGAGTGCCTCCTTTTTATTATAAATTATAATAAATTGTTTTGTTTGTGTTAATAAATAAATCAGGGGAGAAGAAGAGGATCCATACCTTTCCCAAGGGTATTAGCACGGAAGTGAATGTAATGGATTCGACTGGAATTCGAACTCGGCTCTCTGATTCCTCAATCTGATCTGCTATTCATTACTCACCGGTTACTTGTGGGTTATCTGTCGCCACTTTTTATAAAGATAGATATGGTATCTTTATTTTTTCTCCTGACTGCTAAATGACTCTTTGGAAGTCGCTAAGAAAGGAAGAGGATGCTGTTCACCTGCTTCAAGGTAAAGGGAACCCACGAGCTGAGGAGGGCAAAAACAACCCCCTCCAATGGGAGCTCTACTTTGGTTCAAGGATCTATTGCATGTGTAACACAAAGAACTGCAAGCAGGAAATCAGACTCCATGCTGTCAAAATCATGCCTTACCTTGGTCACTGTGCTTTATGTCATACAGTGTAACCCGGATATAAGAGAAGCCCGGATGTAAGAGAAGCCCGGATGTAAGAGAAGCCCGGATGTAAGAGAAGCCCGGATATAAGAGAAGCCCGGATATAAGAGAAGCCCGGATATAAGAGAAGCCCGGATATAAGAGAAGCCCGGATATAAGAGAAGCCCGGATATAAGAGAAGCCCGGATATAAGAGAAGCCCGGATATAAGAGAAGCCCGGATATAAGAGAAGCCCGGATATAAGAGAAACCCGGATATAAGAGATATTTTCTCTGGTCCCAAATTAGAACCTGTGTTAATGTATATATAATAGACCAAACCCTGGTATAAGAGAAACCCGGATATAAGAGACTTCTTCTCTGGTCCCGACAACTCTCTTATATCCGGGTTACACTGTATATAATAATTACCTTCTAAGTATCCAATGAAAGGGTGTCCACCTGAAAAAAAAAAAAAATTCCCCGCAAACAACTTAAATAGAGCACACACCATTGTGATTGGCTATTGATCAACTACCAATCAAATGCGCGATGACGCGGTATATTATAGAAGTTAGTGTCTGTAAGCACTTTTAGAGGGCGTATCAGAGTCCGATCAGCTCTGATGGGGTCGACTTGGTGAGGTCAGTATGATGTTTGAAAGACCCGAAACTGCCCAATGATCCAATTCAGAACATCACTGACGACGCCCTCTAGCGCTAAAGAGCGTATATTCAAAAAAGTCTCATACTGGGAAATATCCTTTTTCAGGTAAATTGGGAATTGAGAACAATTGAGTGATCCACTAGAGCAATCATATGAGAGAGGCCTGCATCAACAGCCTGGCCAACCTACAGCAATCCGAGACCAGTGGCAAAGGAATGAGGGTTGAGATCATGAGAGCCGGTTCACAAGACATAACGACAATGCTGGAGGCATTTTACCACAACAATGGGTCCTCAAAACAATTTACCAGGAAACAAAAGACTGCTTCATTGTTCAAGTTCCCATCCAATGTAGCGCTATTTTGGTCCAAAGATCTATTGCATGTATAACACAAAGAAGTGCAAGCAAGAAATTAGATTCCATACTTGGAACTGTCTGTCAGAATTATGCCTGTCACTGTGCTTTACTTCATATATGCCTCACACTGGGAAATATCCTTTGAGCCTAGCCAACCTACAGTAATCCAAGATCTGTGGCAAAGGAATGAGGGTTGAGATCATGAGAGCCTGTTCACAAGGCACAACAACAATGCCAGACACATTACCACGACATTGGGTCCTCAGAGAAAATTGCCATGAAACAAACGACTGCTTCATTGTTGCGTGCAAATGATTATATATATATATCTACATCATCACTTGATAAGACACCAGAAGTGTTGAAACAAAATGGCTATTTTTGTCGTGATTTTATAACATATTTATGTTGTAATATTCAAATAAATAATTATATATATATATATATATATATATATATATATGCAGAAATATAGTCTTAAAGTGTGCTATATTTATGGGGTAAAGTGCTCAATATCAGAGATAGAGCGTGTGTAAATATAAAAGTGGACATGGAAGTCAGCACTTAGAGGCGACAGTCTGTTTCATGCTAGTGCAATCGTCAGGCGACTAGTGCTGTTATTTTTCTCGGCTGTTTATATAAGGGTCAGTGGTGCATTATGGGTAGTATATTTTGGCGGGTACTTTTACCGGAAGTCGCTTATTTGTTTATTTATTTATGTCAAATTATTTTGCTCTATATATATATATATATATATATATATATATATATATATATATAGAGAGAGAGAGAGAGAGATATTGAGAGAGAGACACACGGACAGACGGAAAGACAAACGGACAGGTTCCAGTTCCCAACTGCTCTGCAACAACTCTTTTGGCTGCCATTGTGGAAAACATCGCCGAAAGTTCCATTATCTTCTCCAACAGCTGGCTGGGATATTAAACCACTGGGCTCAAGGAGGCTGGCTTCGAACATCCCAAAGTTAATCATCAATACAAATTTCATTGATGCAGATACTGGCATCCACATTCAGAATATCAAACAATTGTGGTGGATCAACAAAGTGGAGGAACAAGTATCACCGAGAAACAGCACAAAGCCATCTTGAGACCGATGTGGCCGAGTTCATGTAGACAAGACAAGTACTTGATAGAGTTCAATGCCGTCCTACAGGTGATTGCCACTTTCATGCCAACCGAATAATACAATTAATGTTTGCTATTTGGAGAAATAAATGTAATTTAAGAAAAAAAAAAAATTTTTACACAACTATATATTTGAAAAAGTTGGAAAATTAATTTAAAATGTGGCAATAAATAACCCACAGCCAACACAAAGTTTCATGCGGATGTAAAGTTCGTTAATGTTACAGTCACACAATTGTCAGGTGATGTAGAAAGAAATATAATACTCATTCAAATATTATATTTCGTTCAAACTCCACAGATACACACATATATGTATAAAACAAAAGGAAAACTTAGCCGACATGCTTCGTCATCTGAGTGACGTTTATTAAGGCAAATGCAAAGATTTTATTTTTTAACAAGTAATTATATTAAAGAGCAAAAATATTACTCGTTTTTTTAAAAAAATTTTAATTCAAGAACACTCACAAATATTCATCAGAATAGCCAAAAAGTCTAGGAAAGCTATGGAGGACATCAAGGGAGACAATTCAATGTCTAAACAGTAGTGAGTAAATGGTGTTTTCTTTTTAATGTAAATTAGTATTTAAACTATTTTAGTTTGGGATTAATTTGTATATTGTTTTTGTAATAATTTGAACTGGAGACTCCGCCACGGAGAAGTGGGTGACCTTGTGGAACACCATGCACCGCACTGCCTTGGCCATCTTTTGGAGAAAGCCCTCAAAGTCATATGACTGGTTTGAGGCAAAGTCTGCCGAGATGAATCCTGTTATTGTTGCTAAGCGTGCTGCTCTTGCAGAATACAAGTGGTCACCCAGCAAGAGAAACCTGCAAATCCTACGAGCTGCCAGTAGCAAAGCTCATCAAACTGCCAGACGCTGTGCCAGCAAATACTGGACAGAGCTTAGTGAAACCACCCAGACAGCAGTAATTACAGGGAAGATAAGAGGGATGTACGATGGCATCAAGATGGCAATGGGACCAGTGCAGAACAAGACAGCTCCCCTCAAATCCACCACTGGAGGAGTCATTGTAGACAAGAGACAACAGATGGAGAGATGGGTGGAACACTATTCCGACCTTTACTCCAGGCAGAATGTTGTGACGACCACAGCCCTTGATGCCATTGAGTGCCTGCTGGTCATGAAGGACATTGATACCGAACTGACCATAGAGGAACTTAGCAAGGCCATTGACAGCTGGGCTTCAGGGAAGGCCCCTGGTAGTGACAAGATCTCCCTGACCTGATTGGGCATTGCAAGACTACTGCTCCCATTGCATGAGGTCCTCTGCCAGTGCTGGAAAGAAGAGGCCATACCTCAGGACATGAGAGATACCAAGATCATCACCCTCTACAAGAACAAGGGTGAGTGAGGTGACTGCAACAACTACAGAGGCATCTCACTACTCAGCATTGTGGGCAAAGTCTTCACTCAGGTCATCTTGGTCCGCCTGCAAAAATTTGCTGAATGTGTCTACCCAGAGTCACAGTGCAGTTTCCGAGATGAAAGATCAATGGTAGACAGTCTTCTCCCTCTGCCAGCTCCAGGAGAAATGCAGAGAACAGAAGATGCCCCTGTAAATCGCTTTTATTGATCTCACCAAGGTGTTTGATCTAGTCTGCAGAGAAGGCCTCTTCAGAATCCTGCCCAAGATTGTCTGCCCATACAAGCTGCAGAGCTTGATTGAGTCCTACCACAGTGACATGCAGGGGAATATGCAGTTCAATGGCAGCACCTCTAAGCCCTTCAACATCTGCAGTGGGGTCAAACAGGTCTGCATCCTTGCTCCCACTCTCTTTGAGATTTTCTTTCTGCTGCTTCTGAAGCATGCATTTGGCACATCAAGAGAAGGGATTTACCTGCGTACGAGATCTGATGGCGGGTTGTTCAATCTCGCCCGCTTCAGAGCCAGAACTAAAGTACATGAAGCCCTTGTCAGAGACATGTTTTTTGCTGACGACGCGGCAGTAGCGACTCACACCCGGTGTGAACTTCAGTCGCTGAGGAACCATTTCTCCCCAACCTGCAGAGACTTCAGGCTGACCATTACTCTGAAAAAGACAAACTTACCGGGACAAGGTAATGAATACCATCAGCCATAGCCATTGATGACTAAGAGCTTCATGCAATGAATCGGTTCACATACTTTGGCACCACCATCACCGACCACCTTTCCTTCGATGCAAAGATTGACATGAGAATGGGGAAGGCAGCCACGACACTTGCGCACCTCACAAAATGTGTGTGGACCAATCACAAGCTGTCGGTGAAAACCAAGATGTCAGTGTACAATGCACCACATATGCCAGACAAGAAAGACTTCTGAACACCTTTCACATGAGAAGCATCCTCCACATCCTGGGAATAGAACGGCAAGATAAAGTGCCCAACACTGAGGTCCTGTCTCAAGCAGCTTTGCCCAGCATGTTCACGCTGCTCAGAAAGCACAGACTCCATTGATTGGGCCACATCCATCACATGCCAGACAGCCGTATCACCAAAGACCTCCTGTATGGAGACCCACCAAGGAGCCACAGCTGCAGTACCATGATGTCGTGAGATGCGACATGAAATCTATAGACATCAACACTGGTCCTGGGAGAGTCTGGCAGCCATGCCATCTGAATGGAGAGGAACCCTGACCAAACACCTCAAATCAGGGGAGGAGAAGCTGACACAAGTTGCCGCGGAAAAGTGTACCCGCAAAAAGCAAAATGACAGCTCCAACAGACCGGAGACAGAACACACATGCAACCTTGCAACAGAGATTGTCACTCCCGAATCAGCTTCTACAGTCACAGACATCGATGCTCCAGCCAAGCAGACAATTAGGATGCTTCCTATGGTCAACCCTGACCGACGGAGGCCAACATAGATTTTTGTAATGCTTGGTTGTAGGTGAGACTTTCTAAATCACAGATACAATAATAGTAACGCCTTCAAACAATACTCGGTCAGACACTGCTAATTTCCCCATATATATATATATATATATATATATATATATATATATATATATATATTTTCCCTTTACCAATCACATGATCTAATTATTCCAAGATGAGGTTGACTGTGCTTACTCTCTGGCAATCTGTGTTCAAACCCAAGTGTTGGCAGTGACATTTTATGCCTATATGACAATTATATATTCTAAATAACATGATTATGAATTTAAACACTTTCATTTTATAGGCTTGGGAAAGTAGTTATTCTTTCAGGAATGGAGGTATTGAAAAAAAAAAATGGATCATTAGTAGCAGTCTGGAGATTTTCCAACTAAATAAGTTACTTTCCCTTTTAATAAGTGTGATGATCTTTATATCAAAGTAGTTTTTGAATTTATTTCTGTGTATAACTAATGCATTTGATAAATTGTTGTGTATAAGATCCCTTTTGTATTCATAGATATGTTTTTTTCATTTCTTCAAGTTTCCCCAATGTATTGCAAGGAGTAGTTCTAGCAATTTACTTATATATATATATATATATATATTTAGTTTACGAAAAAACTAGGTAATCCGTATGGGTAGACCCAATGAGGATAAAATCCAGAGAGCTCAATGTAAATCAGAGCTAATAATATATATATATATATTTACTTCAGGATTATTATTGTTACAGGTTTTTTTTGTTTTTGATCATACAACCTGATCAATACTTATGAGCATTCTTAAATACAAAAATTTTTTTATTCTTTTTTTCTTCTTGCATATGCAAAGATTTTATTTTGCAACAAATATTTATTTTTTCCAAAATAAAATCTTTTTATTTGATTTGATAAAGTCACTCAGAGGACGAAACACTTTGACAAAGATAAGTTTTCCTTTTGTCTTTATTCATATTGTCCTTTTACAGATATACTCTATCTGAAATTTTTACACAAATTCTTGCTCTCCCTATATATATATATATATATATATATATTACACATACATACACACACACATAGAGAGAGAGACATATAAACAATTTAAAATAATTCAGCATTGGCATGAAAAGCACTTTCTTTCAGAATGGGTTAACATTAAATGTAACAAAAATGCCTGATAATTCAAAAGATTTCCATGACAAACAGCAAATTTCGATCGATTCCATCTGCCATGGCTGTAACGAGAACTCAATAAATCCTGCACTAAATTGGTAACAGACAATAT
>OZ038519.1:49403147-49453147 GCA_964036315.1 Acanthosepion esculentum | reverse complement strand
GTAAACAATTTAAGTTCGATCAAGAGTTAGCCAAGAATCTGACAACCGAAGTCTTTTCGCCAGCTCTTCAATCGAGATGTATTCCCATCCATTACGCAGCCATATTTAAATCCATGTCTATCTGAAATCAAATATAATAAACAACATCAATTTTCTCTAGATTTCTTTGTTTTACCACCTGTAACTGGGCATTCTGAAGTAACCATATATATATATGAAAATTTCTCAGAGTTAACCTGTAGAAAAAGACAATATTTATAAATGTAAAAGACAATAAGAAAATTGTAATATTAGCAAATGCCTTTTGTACAATGTGAACTTTTTCAAGGCTTCAATATTCATTGCTTCAACAAAGGAAAATTTGAGTTTAAAAATCAAACTTAAGTCGCTTACTTTCATAGCATAACAACCTTTGTTGGTCATTTAATGCTGAATGTAAGTATCATTGGTGGAACTTCAAACTGAATTAATGAATACAAGTAGAGACATGTCTGATTTATGTGAGACTGAAGTGGGTACAATATTCCATTTTCTCCATAATCAAGACATTGCAATATTTGCAGAAAGAAGTTTAGCAAGTTTTTAATGGAACTGTTTTTCATTTTCGCGAAAAGATTTAATAAAACAAAGTAACTAATAATAACAAAACAGATTGTCCTTATTTTTATTATTATTATTATCATTTATGTTATTATTAATTACTTTGTTTTAATAAATTCATTTCGTTTTTGCCTTGAAAAAGTCCACATTAGACAAAACGCATTGGCTAATATTAGTTTTCCTATTGTCTTTTATATTTATAAATATTGTCTTTTTGTACAGGTTAACTGAAAAATTTTTCATATTATATAAGAAAGCAAGTAAACAGAAAGGAGTTCCACAGGTGGGAAGTGCAAGAAAAAAACTGTTGGAGTAGAAATGGATTCATTCCGCTATTTCAATAATAAACAAGTGGAACCTAGATACCAATCTAGTAGCACGCTTGTGATGAGAAAATTTTCCTAAGCAGCAAAGAGAATGTATATGAATATATAACTCTACAATAAAATATAATTTAAGCTAAACGGAAACAAAAAGACACTTATACAATTATACCAGCATTTAGCCACAGACAATATTGAATTTTCCCCATAGTTGAGACATTGCAATATGTGCATGAAAAACGATTCTTCTGCTATATGCCATGTCTCTTTAGAACATGGACGATCATGGCTTGCCATAATTACTTATCCTTTTAGTTCTCAGCAACGCTTGTCTTCTGTGCTAACCCCCTTTTTCTACTGTTATCCATTTAAACAAGCACATTAGGAAGGTTACTTCATGCTTTCCTATGTCCCTCATGCCTTCAATATTTCCTGTCAGTGTCAAATTCTCCAAGCCCGCCTTCCTTATGTGTCTCAGAAATTTCAACTATCCGATTCTAAGAATAAATGATCTTTGTGTTTCCATTTTCCTTAAAATTTCCTCACATGCTCCATCAATGATATTCTCAGTATCCTTCTGTAGAACGCTTCCCTGTGCCTTTTCTATAAATACTTTCATGGAAATTATTCAGATAGACTCTTCGCTATCATATCTAGACTTTAGGAATTCCAGTGCAGTACTAGATTGGCAGCTAGGTCTCATCACAGTTGAATTGGACTCAGTTTTATGCTAACAGTTTCTTCTTTCCCACTTCTTGCTTGTGGAACACTATTCTGATACCATGCTTTCCAGTCAACTCTGATCTTCAAAAATTCAAATGCAATGTCAATCGTTATCTACTATCTTCGTGATTACCCTTCTATTGTTCTCGCTCCTTAAAGTTTCTCTTTTTTCTTATTCTTTCACACACAGTAACCCCTTGTGTCATAGCGGCTTAATTACCTTATACTGTAGCATTCCTATGGTTGATAACGGATATGTCCCCAGTCACACTACAGTAGCAAATATTGTATGTTGGTCTGCAGTTGGTGATTCATTGTGGAATTCACTTGGCTCACTTCTAGCAGTTGATTACTTCTTCTAAACACCACTGGCGAATCTTATATGTGTTGTTCTTGTCCTAAGTATTATCATTTATTATCAACCTTCATGTGATTGTTCTATTAAGTAATCATCCCTACGTTACAACACCTTGCATGGGATGATATGATTTTTAAAAAGCAAAAAAAAAAAAAAAAATGTTGGCAAGAATTTAAGTTAAAAGTTTGGAAATTTAATCAATATTGCAAATATGTTAACAATTCCGACTTGTCTGCAAAATGGTTCGGTATTGCAAGAATTTTCATTGCTTCAACAAAGGAAAATTTGAGTTTAAAAATCAGACTTACGTCGCTTACTTTCATAGCATAACAACCTTTGTTGGTCATTTAATGTTGAATGTAAGTATCATTGGTGGAACTTCAAACTGAATTAATGGATACAAGTAGAGACATGTCTGATTTATGTGAGACTGAAGTGGGTACAATATTCCATTTTCTCCATAATCAAGACATTGCAATATTTGCAGAAAGAAGTTTAGCAAGTTTTTAATCGAACTGTTTTTCATTTTTAGATATATTTTCATTTCACTTTGTGAAGTCATTGAAAATTAACAATTTCAAGATATACTGTGAATATACAACTCAACAATTTAGGCTTGTCTGTCAGACAGGTTGGTCTAAAAGAATTTTTGTTGTTTCAACAAAGGAAATTCAGAATTTAAAAGTTTGCGTGTGGTGAGGTTGCTTAATTTCCCGACCTTTCGACCCTTGTTGGGCTATTTTATGTCAAATCTACACCTTATTGGGCAAAATTCACACTGAATTAATCTATACAAATCAAGACATGTGAGCAAAACAGACAATATGGGTGTGATTTATATGAGGAAAAAGAAGTTAGAAATAAGTCTAGTTTATACTGAAGTTTGCAAAAATGGAATATACACTGGAATAGCAAAAGATTAAGAAACAGGAAAACTTAATTAGAACCAAATAAAAGTTATGAACTGCTATGTCATGCCTGTCCTGCGGTATGACAGTAAATGCTGGATGATTTTTTTTTTAATGTTTGTTCACAAGGCCCAAGAGTCACTCAAGGTAGAGTGTTGAAGAAGGAATCTTGAAGGAACAATGTTCTTCCAACACATTGGTAATGAGAAAGTCCTAAAGAAAATGAACAAAAAATAAAGGACTCGTACTTACAATCTGCTGCAATTTCTGGGGCACATGAAGAAAGGAGGCTTGGAAAATTTGACACTTACAGGTCGCTCAAAGAAAGAGGACTGAATGAATCATTAACCTGTATATTGAGTTTCTGCAAATGGATAGCAGAGAAAGGATAGTAATGAGTTAAATATTGCTTAGAATTACATGAATAGGAAGTTGAGGAGAGCCATGATCATCCATATCCTCAAGGGATATGGCCTATAAAAAATGATGAGTGGGTGATGATTTTGAGCATTTCAGTTGACAACAGAACTCGTGTTTCTTTTTTGCTAAAGTATTTTGTTTTTGTCCAAATTTTCTTAGATTATGTTTTTAAGGATTGCATCTGGTTTGTTGAGAAAATAAAATAAAGCTGGAATGCTATGCAATATTATATTTCCTCTATGACAGTGAACACTGGACAATTTCCTCACAGATGAAAAGTAGACAGAGGTGTGATTCTACAGTAGGATGTTGAGAATACCACTGACTGAACAGTTGAGTAACAAAGAGGTTTTACAGTATTTACATTAGTCGGACTATTGTCCTCATCTTTGTTGCCATATTTGTCACGTTTCAGCCGTTGCATGCTCCGGCCTTCTTCAGGTGGTCGAAATTTCGAACTGAACCCTTTATTTCGATCACTGGGGTAGACTGTTCTAGTTCCACATGCCATGTTTGATGGATATCAGTTATCAGTTATCTCCTGCTAATTTTCCCTCAGTTCAGGGTTCAGTTCGAAATTCCAACCACCTGAAGAAGGCCGGAGCGTACAATGGCCGAAACGTTGTGACAAATATGGCGACAAAGATGAGGACAATAGTCCGACTAATGTAAATACTGTACATAATACCTCATCTCAGAAATATAGACAGACTCCAAAGAGGTTTTAAGGAAAATGGAAACAAAAAGACACTTGCAATCTGGATTTGGAATAGTGAAAGATGCCTCCAAAAAGCTAAATAAAGGGGTGACAGAACTAATTTCAACTCAGAACCTCAAAAGGGTAATTTGCAGTTCAAGCCCCATGCTCAGTTTCTAATAAAAATTTCCCAAATAGTTCTATTTAGGTGGAAATGTATATACTTAATTCAAAAATAAAGAAATTTTGATAAAATCCAGTTTTGGAGTTATCGACAAAAGTTTGGACTCATTCACGTTGCAAATACAGTACAGCAGCCATTACTGGCATTATTAACCTATATTTGCCTCAGAGAAATCATTCGCAGAAGCTTCACTTGAGTGCATACTACTTCCAGTGAGTTAGTAACACTACACTACAATGGCGTCGTCGATATCTAAAGAATCGAATGAAAAATTATCAATAATTATGAATATACACAAGTATGGCTTAGGATACTAACAGCTAGAACTAAAAACCTAAAAGATTCAAAATCAATCAGGAGAAAACCGAATAACGGACTTCTTGTTGGCAACTGCTGGAAGTGAGGACATCATAAAATTATCAGCAATTACACACCCAAGACAGTTGGAAGATTGAAAAGTCCATCCGCTCTCATGAGTAGACAAATAACAGCTCCATTGACCATGTCCTATACTACCAATGAAAAACTATGGTACAAAAAGAAGTATGACAGAATGAATTTCAAATCAGAACCTCAAAAACTACCATTTTGGAGTTATCGACAATAAAATTTCGGACTTATTCGTATTGCAGTGGGTGAAGTTGAAATTAATTCTTCACCTCAAGTAAAATATTAAGAAACAGGAAACTTTCATGACAAAGAAAAAGTGCTGAAATGCTGTGTAATATCAATCCTCCTATATGGTAGTAAATACTTGATAATTTCCTCACAGATGAAGAGGCAACAGAGATGTTGAACTACAGAAGGATACTGAGAATACCATGGACAGAACATGTAGGCAATGGGGAAGTTTTAAGGAAAATGGGAATAAAATAAAGACAATTTTACTTAGAATCAGAAAGTGACAGTTGAAATTTCTGATTTCTAATGAGGAAAGAGGACTTGGAGAATTTGACACTCGCAGGACATACTAAAGGTAAGAGGGACTAGGTGAGATAGTAAGGGGTCAAACAGCATTTCCACAGGATAGAATGTTGCGGAGAGCCATAACTGTAAAGGGCCATGGTGCATGAAAGAAGAAGCTCTTCTAAAGTAATATTCTAGAATATAAGACATTTGAGGAAGGCTGAGGGCACATGGCCAAAACATGGTAAAGAAAAAAAAAAATGGGGAAATTATTTCAAAGAAAAATACCATATTTTTTTTTTTCCTTCCTCTCTTCCCTCAGAATATTTTACAAATAAGAATTCTATCTATTGTCTTGTACACATTCACTTACACATGCATTTTATAAACAAATATCTTGGATGTTTAGCAAATATGTGATAGGTTAAGAGGCTATATAGGTGTGTCATTGTAAACCCCGATCTGTATGGTTGGAAAACTGTGTCAAAGAATTGATGCTAAAAATAAATAGAAGCATACTGGTTTGCTGCTGTTACATATTTTTAAATAAATGTGAGGAAGAAACGAGTATGTATAATAGAAAATACTATTATTTAAAAAAAAAATGAAACTAAATGCACAAAAAGGAGGTGTTCTTACTTTGTTATTTCAATAAATATGAATCTCTCTAAACAGGGCAATGTTTGCATTAAAGGGATATTTCAAATTAAAGCTAGGTTATAAACCTAGAACAATAATAGGCCTATCTCATTCTGGTATATAGTTAAATTTATTTTTCATTTATTAAGTCTGTTGTCTGATAATTTAATGTGAGTAAACTTGTATTGCACATACAATATTAAAATATGAACAATTAATAACAAAATTGACAATATTGTTACTTTATCAATTTGTATTATGAACTGCTTTTAAAAGAAACACAACAGGTTTATGTGTCATCTAGTAAATATATAAGCGTATATATAAAATACAGATCATGACCATATACAAAAACACAGTCATGTAAGCTACTAGAGTTTCAGGTGTTTAAAGGTGTACAGATTTTCATAAAAGTACTCAATAAAAAAAATAAAAAAAAATAAATAAAAGACTAACAATAGTTGATAAAGGAAAGTTCAAAAGATTTCTCTTTTTACTTACAAGTTTTGCAGATATACTGCTGATATAGAACAACTTTTAAATTTTATTTGAAAACAATAATTAGCGGGTTCTTTTCTGTAGTTTATATAAATATTATATCTGTTAATAAATTCAATAGAGTTACCTGGCTCTGACAAGTGGTGTATCTGCCTAAGTCAAAGTCAAAAAGAAAAGTCTTTTGAACTTTTCTCTATCTCCCCCAGTTATGGGTTAATTAGTAGGACTTGAATCACTAAATCATTATTATGTAAAAAAAAAAAAAAAAAAAAAAAAAAATTATGACTATCCAAAAATATTTTCTGGCTTTAAATAACCTGCAAAGGATTGATAAGCTGTAGAAAATGAAAATTTTCCTTTCTCTTAATACTCTGCTTAGCTTTTGGAATTCATATTTGATTATCCCACGATGTCTTCAGATCTTAGTGTTGCACTTTGTTAAACACTGATGTTTGTATTGGTTCTTCTGGCATGAATGCCAAGTAGTACAGCATGCTGTTTCCAAATTTCTGGCAGAGTGAATTGCACCATGGTGCTCTTTTCTCAGACGGTACCCAGTTTTTTGTGCAGATGTCAAAAAAAAAAAAAAAAAAAATAATGCACATGAGGGATATTGGAAGTATAAAATGGCGACAATTTACCCAATGCACACTATATATATTTTTTTATTATATATATGTGTGTGTATATATATATATATTAAATAAAAACAGACCACTTTAAGTTTCCATATAATAAATTATTTCATCACAGCCCTTTTAAAGGACAGCGGATCATCAGATTTTATTTCCAAAGGTTGAAGCGAAAAATTAAAAGAAATTTACACATTTATATATATATATATATATATATATATATATATATATTTTAAATAAAAACAGACCACTTTAAGATTCCATTTTTTTTTTTTTTTTTTTTTAAGCATATCACCCCAAGCAAGGCTGGAAGCCACTAGCATGCAAGGGGTTACAGAAGGTTTGGAGGAAGAGCAGATAGGAGTGGTAAAGGAGAGGATGTGGAGAAAGATAGTGGATCGATCAAGGCTAGGGGGTTACAGAAGATTTGGAGCGAGAGCAGATAGGAATGAAAGGTGAAAGGATGTGGAGAAGGGAAGTGGATAGATCAAGGCAACTGGAGATGTCGATTGACATTACACTTAAATCGTTGGAGATTTTATTTGTCAGGGAAACAGGAATAAATTATTTTACCACAACCCTTTTAAAGGACAGCGGATCATCAGATTTTATTTCCAAAGGTTGAAACGAAAAACGAAATGAAATTTACACATTTTTATATATATATATATATATATATATATATATATAGTGATAGAGCTAATATAATAAGTTGTAAGTATATGTGTGTGTGTGTGTGTGTGTGTGTGTGTGTATATATATATATATATATATATATATATATATATATATATATATAAAACAGTTTCCAGATATTTAAATTCCTATACTTGTTTGATTTTGTTATCCCTTATTTGTAATTTGAATTCTGGGCTCTTCCTTTTGCTGACAACCATGCATTCATTCTTGTAGTTTATATTTAACATCAGGAAGAGGGAGGTAAAATTTCTGGGGCACATAATGAGGAAAGTGGGCTTGGAGAACCTGATACTCAGAGGACTGATTGAGAGACAGAGGAAAGAGGTGTGTAACATACTTGATGGGCTTGAGCAAATGGATGGTAGAACAAACAGGGTTTGGAAGAAATAACAAAAAGACAAAACTCATTAAGAGCTACAAGGTACAGGAAGATGTGGAGAACCATGATCGCCTACATCCTGAAAGAGCATGGCACATAAAAGAAGAAAGAAGATATTTATGAACAAAAGTGCTCACTAGCAGAGCTAGAGAATATGTAAAATAAAGGGTAGTTTAATGAAATTAGTCTAAATAAATATCAATATGATTATTTGATATGGAGGAAGAGAGTAAGGTAGACATATACAAAGATGCAGACATCCATTCACAGAAGCCATTAATGAACGCATCCGTCACTATGACCTGATCTATTCTCCATTAATGAACGCATCCGTCACTATGACCTGATCTATTTTCCATTAATGAACGCATCCGTCACTATGACCTGATCTATTTTCCATTAATGAACGCATCCGTCACTATGACCTGATCTATTCTCCATTAATGAACGCATCCGTCACTATGACCTGATCTATTCTCCATTAATGAACGCATCCGTCACTATGACCTGATCTATTCTCCATTAATGAACGCATCCGTCACTATGACCTGATCTATTCTTCATTAATGAACGCATCCGTCACTATGACCTGATCTATTTTCCATTAATGAACGCATCCGTCACTATGACCTGATCTATTCTCCATTAATGAACGCATCCGTCACTATGACCTGATCTATTCTCCATTAATGAACGCATCCGTCACTATGACCTGATCTATTTTCCATTAATGAACGCATCCGTCACTATGACCTGATCTATTCTCCATTAATGAACGCATCCGTCACTATGACCTGATCTATTTTCCATTAATGAACGCATCCGTCACTATGACCTGATCTATTTTCGTACATCTGTACACAGTTACAATTTCTACACATATTTAGAATTCAATATCTACACACAATATCTACAATTCAATCTCAATATCTAGAATCTATATCGGCCTATGGCGATATTACATTAAAACACTGGTTCTCGTCTGATCACCAATGTTAAGCAACATTGAACTTGGTCAGTATCGAGATGGGTGACCACTCAGAAATACCAGGTGCTCTAAGCCTGGAAATGCGAGCAGTGTAATGGAGAAATGTTCAGAATTGGAAATGAGTATGAGTTAAAGTTTGTTACATTCACTTATATGCAATTAGCCTCTTCTCTCCCTTAGCTATGGATTAAGTAGTAGGAATTTTATCTGTAAAAAAAAAAAGAAAAAAAAAAGAAAAAAATCATTGCTATTTCTAAAATATTATTAATGCAAAATTCACCCACAAAATATTTTTACAATCCCCACCCATCAAAAAAAAAAAAAAAAAAAAAAAAGAAATGTTTCAGCTTTAAATAACTTAATTTTATTTTTTTTTAAATTGTGCGTTTATGTACTAATATAGTAATATGAGAATTCTTTTGTAGAGGTAGGTTTTTTTCTGTCAATGTAGAGAGTAAATAGAGGAATGTCGCCATTATTATAACAGGACAATGAACGTTAAGATGTACTCCGAAATTTAAAATTAAAAAAAAAAAAAAAAAAAAAAAAAAAAACCTCAGCGTTGCACCCGCATGCTCCAAAATTTCTCACAGTTAACAATAACACATTTCTAAAAAAACATATTTCGGAGTACATCTTAACTTTCGTTATCCTGTTATTACCTAAATGTAAAAAAGATATATCTATTTCCATACCTGAGGATGATTGTATGCACAATTGAAAGCTTGTAGTAAAAAAAGACCTTATACAACTGGAATTTATAAACAGGGATCATAACATTCATTTACAGGTTCGAGGTTAATGTATTTTATTAAAAATTGTTTGCGAGAATGATTCTTGCCATTTATATCATTAACTTCACTATCTGCTTTTTGTATGAATGATTCATGTAATGTAAATTGAACTGCACCACATACTTGATATATATATATATATATATATATATATATATATATATTAAAACACACACTCAAGTTTTAATGAAACTTCTATAAGAGAGATTGTTCCCGAAATACAAGTATATACATGGTGTGATGGATAAATTATAGTCTAAATTACGCAAAAATGAAAATAACACTGGCATCTCATTTTAACAGATATATTTACCAAAATTATGCAAAAATATCTTCAAATACTGAAGAGTAAATTTATTCAATAAAGTCACCATTTGCTTCAACCATGGCCTCCAGACGACTTCGGAATCTCATGCAACTCTTCTGGACGTTCTCCTTGTTTAAGTTGGTGAATGCTGCCATAATTCTTGCAGCCAGTTCATCTTTAGTGTTACAAGGAGTTTTGTTGGTCTCTTGCTCAGCTGCGGCCCATGCATAATAATCAAGAAGGTTGCAGCATGGGAAGAGTCAGGTGACCACGTGTAAGGAGTGATGTGGCTGCAGAAATTATCTGACAGCCGTGACTTTCTCTTTATATATACTTAGATATTAATAATATATATATATATATATAGAGTTGTAAAGTGGATAAATGAAGTGGCCATATATATATATATATATATATATATATATATAGTTGTAAAGTGGATAAATGAAATGGGCATATGTATGTATGTATGTATATATATATATATATATATATATATATAGTTGTAAAGTGGATAAATGAAATGGGCATATGTATGTATATATATATATATATATATATATATATAGTTGTAAAGTGGATAAATGAAATGGGCATATGTATGTATGTATATATATATATATATATATATATATATAGTTGTAAAGTGGATAAATGAAATGGGCATATGTATGTATGTATATATATATATATATATATATATAGTTGTAAAGTGGATAAATGAAATGGGCATATGTATGTATATATATATATATATATATATATATAGTTGTAAAGTGGATAAATGAAATGGGCATATGTATGTATGTATATATATATATATATATATATATATAGTTGTAAAGTGGATAAATGAAATGGGCATATGTATGTATATATATATATATATATATATATAGTTGTAAAGTGGATAAATGAAATGGGCATATGTATGTATATATATATATATATATATATAGTTGTAAAGTGGATAAATGAAATGGGCATATGTATGTATATATATATATATATATATATATATAGTTGTAAAGTGGATAAATGAAATGGGCATATGTATGTATATATATATATATATATATATATATATATATAGTTGTAAAGTGGATAAATGAAATGGGCATATGTATATATATATATATAGTTGTAAAGTGGATAAATGAAATGGCCATATATATATATATATAGTTGTAAAGTGGATAAATGAAATGGGCATATGTATGTATATATATATATAGTTGTAAAGTGGATAAATGAAATGGCCATATATATATATATATATAGTTGTAAAGTGGATAAATGAAATGGCCATATATATATATATATATATATATAGTTGTAAAGTGGATAAATGAAATGGCCATATATATATATATATATAGTTGTAAAGTGGATAAATGAAATGGCCATATATATATATATATATAGTTGTAAAGTGGATAAATGAAATGGCCATATATATATATATAGTTGTAAAGTGGATAAATGAAATGGCCATATATATATATATATATATATATAGTTGTAAAGTGGATAAATGAAATGGGCATATATATATATATATATATATATATATATATAGTTGTAAAGTGGATAAATGAAGTGGCCATATATATATATATATATATATATATATAGTCGTAAAGTGGATAAATGAAATGGCCATATATATATATATATATATATATATAGTTGTAAAGTGGATAAATGAAATGGGCATATATATATATATATATATATATATATATAGTTGTAAAGTGGATAAATGAAATGGCCATATATATATATATATTTAGCCATTTCATTTATCAACTCTACAACTATATATATATATATATATATATATATATATATATATATAATCTCACACACACAAAGAAACTGAATGCATCCATGTATTTAGTTATTAATATCGATGTATAAAGTGAAAGTAAAAACCTCTCCTCTCCCCACAACATTTTCTTTCTTAGCTTGTTCTAAGAGAAAGACTAGCAGTGCGTAGTAAGAATATTACTGGCTTCTTGTCTCTTTCATGAAGAAGTCTGCTCAAGCTTCCTGCTTGAAACATGGCACCCAACTGCCAGGCATCCTGTACCTTGTCTTCGATGTGAATGGCACGGATGTGAAGGGAGAGCAAATGGTCCAAATACCAAACGTTGTATCCCAAAATAAACGACATACAAACCAAAGTCAATAAACATTCTTTTTATACAAGCAACCTTTGTCCAAATTGCTATACAAGTTTTAATTGTTAGATTTTATTTGGAAAATACATGTTAATTGTTAATACCAACCTTAAAATAAAATTCTATACATTTGGATTGCGTGCATAATGACGGCTAGAATAAATGCATAAAAGAGATCTCATTTTAGGGGTAGAGCCTTCCCAAGCAACAAATATGACAGATTCTCGACTTATATCAACCATGACAAACTTGACTTGATGCTAGTTTTGAATTTATTCCCGAAGACACATGGTCCAGTACCACTGTGAGCTCTTTGATAAGATCCAAAGAAGAATCAGCAATATTATTGGTCTTGATCTGGCAGATCAGCTTCAATTTCCCACACCGTAAGGTTGGCTCTGTGCCTTTTATATAAGTGCTTTCATGGTAATTATCTGGATGAGCTCTTCACTATGGTACCTAGGCATATTGAACTTAAGAGCAGAACTAGACTGGTATCAGGAACTCATCAATTTACAGTTGAAGTGGCTAGATATAACTGCAAGTTCTATGCTAACAGTTTCTTTTCTCGCACTTCTCGCTTGTGGAACTCCCTTCTGGCTCCATTCTTTTCCAGCCAACTTTAATCTGCAAAAATTTAAACACAATGTCAATCACTATCTACAGTCCTCCTGATTACTCTTTTATTTTCTCGCTCATTATTAATGTTTCTGTTGCCAATTCGTCCACACCCTGTAACCTATTGAGTTTTAGTGGCTTTATTGTCTTGCATGGGGTGATACAGATTAAAAAGACATAAGTTCTTGGGGAAAAAGCTACATTGTGGAATAGACCTCCACGTGGATGCTTCCCTCAACAATACAATCTTAACCTCTTCAAGTCAAGGGACAAACATTATCTACTCCCCTTTTCTCCACTTCCTACCACTTCCTCTTGCAATCAAATTTCACCTCATTTATCATAACCATTTTAACAGGAACCCTCTATCTTGAGTTGCTCTCAAGCCTTGTATTGAATGAATTTTAGTACAAAATAGCAACAAAAAAAAAACTGTAAAAAAGACAGTATTCTATCTTTATAAGAGTCAGACCAGACCAAAATGGAATATTGCTGCCATATCTGGGCTGGGGCTGCACAATCTTCATTTTCTAACTTTGGTAAACTCCTTATGCCATGCTTCATCTTCACAAGAGTCAGACCAGACCAAAATGGAATATTGCTGCCATATCTGGGCTGGAGCTGCACAATCTTCATTTTCTAACTTTGGTAAACTCCTTATGCCATGCTTCATCTTCACAAGAGTCAGACCAGACCAAAATGGAATATTGCTGCCATATGTGGGCTGGAGCTGCACAATCCTCACTTTCTAGCTTTGGCAGAGTTCAAAAGTGTTTACAAGTCCTGGTAGGTGATGAATTATTTTTCACCTCACAAACTCTTTACCACTGCTGCAACCTAGCAAGTCTCTTGCTATTCTATCATTTTTTCCATAAAAAAATGTTCTGCTGTGCTACATTCATTTGTCCCACAAGTTCAGACCTTTAACCCCAAGACCCACCATACCTTATACACAGGGCCAAATCAACGTTATCCCCTTCGTATTTCATTGGTAAGAAGGAAGTTCCATTCTTCTTCCAAAGAGCTGCTTACTTTGTGGAGCAGACTCTTGTGTGGCTACTTCTCTGAAAACTACAATCTTAACCTCAAGCCAAAGGTCAACTGTTAACTCTCCTACATGTCACCATAATCTGCATTTACTTCCTCTCCCTACATCTAAACAACCTCATTTAGTAACCCTCTATATTGAGTGGCTCTTGGACTGGGCAAACCAAAAATACTGAGAAAAAGAAAAGAAAAGGGAGGTAATTTTGTTGACTAATAAATGTTACACCTCTAAGACTTTATATATATATATATATATATATATATATATATATATATATATGTATATATATATATATATATATATATATATATTCCAGGTGATTTTAAGGAATTAGGAGTTAACTTTCAATAGGTAATTTGGGTTTGGTAGATCTACTTTTAATGTAAAAGCTAATGTACTTGCTAATAAGTCCCTTCTCTATGAAAGCAATTATTATTTCATGGAGTATTTTAAAAAGCAAGCCAAGAAGAAGAGAACAATAGAGTCCATTGCAGCATTTTATTCACTATTGTAAGTTTTGTTTTTGTTTTTTTAACAAAATAATATAGTACCCTCAAAAACAGGTTACAAAAAAAATACAAATGTTTTTTGAATCATTTCACCCCAAGAAAGACAATAAAGCCACTAAGTTACTGAGTGTGAATGAATTAGAAAAAGAAACGCGTTAAGTAGTGAGAAAAATAAAAGAGAAGACCGTAGATCACAGTTGAGATTGCATTTAAACTTCTGAAGATCAAAGTTGACTTGAAAGCAAGAAGCCGTAAGAGAGTTCTACAGATGAGAAAAGAAATAGCATCGAATTTATATTTAGCCAGTTCAACTGTGAATTGACGAGGCCTCATTACTAGTCTAATACTATGCTTGAATTCATAAAGAGGACCTCATCCGAACAGTTACCATGAAAGTATTTATAGAAAAGGAACAGGGAAACTACATTACGGCAATGGGAAAGGGACTGAAGGTGAGATGCCAGCTCAGGACCAACAACATTGCAGATTCTTCTTTGGACTTTATAAATAATCTCTAAATATAACACCAGCTCCAATGTGGCAGCAATATTCAAAGCAGGGATGACTGGCAGACTTATAAATGTGTAAGATAGATTCTAGTGAGAGAAATTTTCTGTCTTGTCACAGTGAACCACCTTTCCTAGCTGCAGATTTGGCAACTGATTCAATATACCCTTTCCACTTCATGTGAATAGAGACCATTAGCGCAAGTAGTCACTCTCCTAGAGTTTGGCATCAACCATACGGATGGAAGGCAGAAAGGAGTCTCTCATGTCTCTCTTAATAGAGAGTAGTTTTATTTTGGAGGCATGAAAATTAACAGGGCATTCCTTGCCCCAATTAACAGCAGATTTTAAGTCACTTTTGAGGTCTGCCAATTGGAGCCGATTGAACCGATCAAACGTTCTGTCATTAAAATTCAGTAAATATATCCCCCCCACACACATTTATAAGATACCTCATGTTTTTTTTTTTGTGCACATTCCACATTTATAATAATCTTATTTGGCAGAGGAGGCATGCTTCCACTTACATTCTGGAAGTTAAGCAAGACCAAGAACGGACCAGTTTAAGGGCAATTTCAAAGAAGCAAAGAAACAGATATTACACTTTTATGACAGAGAGGGAGACAGAAGTTAGAGAGGGAGACAGAAGTTAGAGAGGGAGACAGAAGTTAGAGAGGGAGACAGAAGTTAGAGAGGGAGACAGAAGTTAGAGAGGGAGACAGAAGTTAGAGAGGGAGACAGAAGTTAGAGAGGGAGACAGAAGTTAGAGAGGGAGACAGAAGTTAGAGAGGGAGACAGAAGTTAGAGAGGGAGACAGAAGTTAGAGAGGGAGACAGAAGTTAGAGAGGGAGACAGAAGTTAGAGAGGGAGACAGAAGTTAGAGAGGGAGACAGAAGTTAGAGAGGGAGACAGAAGTTAGAGAGGGAGACAGAAGTTAGAGAGGGAGAGTGATGGGAGAGAGAGGGGACAGAGAGGGAGAGAGAAGATGATAAGGGAGAGAGAAGATGATAAGAGAGAGAGAAGATGATAAGGGAGAGAGAAGATGATAAGGGGAGAAAAGATGATAAGGGAGAGAGAAGATGATAAGGGGAGAAAGAGAGAGAAAGGCCGTAAGGAGAAGTGTTAAGGAGAAACTACAATATAGACAAACAAGTACTGAAGTTAAAATCTTACCAGTAGATCAGGTAGCGACAAAAATGTAGAAAGAAGTTAATTTTTTTTTCTGACTTTACCTGGAAAAAAAAAAAAAAAAAAAATAATAATAATAATAAATGAATATAAATAAATGAAAAATGAAACAATAAAAATACAAACAAAAACCAATAAATCAGGAACTGCAATTCTTTCATCCGAAGACCAAGTGACAAATAAATTTTCCTTTGAATTTTTAAAATGTTCGTGTTTTCAAAGGCTTTGCACATTGAATTCATGAGAATTAAAAATTCTTTAATAAAAACTCATACATGAACATCAATTAGAAAAAAATAAAATAAAACCACCCAAATACTATTTCTCTGGGGAAGCATATGTTATGCAGCTAAAGACCGGATCATTTGCACCAACATGATCCTGACTATGGTCGACTATTTCAACTCATTATATTCACTTACATGCAGATACGCCTGGGAAAGGCATGAATCCTCTTCTTCCCCAGCTATGGGCTAATTAGTAAGGCTTGTATCACAAAATCATTATCTCAAAAAAATAAATGAAATAAATAAGAACCAACCTAAAAATAGTTTCTGATAGGCGATGAATCAATCAAGTTAATACTGATTAGCTACACAGGCATGTCTTTTAGATTTATTTACATTCTCTGGAATATAAATGTATAGAAACTACCGTGACCAAAAAGTGAGGGATCAGTTTATGTAATGAATGTAATATAGAACTGATTCCCCACTTTATATCCACATAATTTCTTGTTCGTTGATAAGCTGTAGAAAACGAATCAATCAATGAAATACTGATTAGCTACACAGGCATGCCTTTTAGATTTATTTACATTCTCTGGAATACAAATGTACAGAAACTACCGTGACCACAATATGATGGATCAGTTTTTATATTGTCTTTAATGTAGAATTGATCCCCCACTTTATATATACATAATTTCTGGTTTGTTTATCAAATTTTGATTATGTATGAATCCACCTAGTCTACCCTTCATCATGGAAGATTGTGTTATTTTTTATTTAATGCAAGTACTTTCAAGCTTTCCTAAGATCATCTTCAGGAGTAAATTACAACTATGGCGGCTTCCTTGATAAATTCCATTTCAAGATCAAGAAACTAATTAGACAACTGGAAAGGATCAGTCTAAAAATAAGCATACACAATATGCCTATATTATTCAATGAACAGGTTTGAACAAAGATATGTTATATATATATAAGTGTATGTTTCATTAAAAACGATAGACAAGGTACTATGGTTAAGGTTTTTATTTTATTTTTCTTGTGTACGAACAAGAGCTTTCTTTTCTGGACAAAGGGTGTGTAAAAACTGTCCAAATGTTTTATATTTCCGAGCACTTTCGGCTATACCTTTAGCCATTATCAAGGATGATTTAATTTTTCAGCTTAATTCAATGTGTGCATTTTGTGCATGTCAGTGTGTAGTAGGGGTGTTTTAATTTCTGAATGCGGTTAGCTCATTGTGGTCTTGTTCGTAGTTTATATTGTTAAGAGTTGGCTTTTTCTTTTTTATTATTAAAGCTTCCATTATTTTTTATCTTTTTTTACAGGTGGATGCAGTTAATATATTTGTGTTTTCTACTAGTATGTTTCTAATGGAGTCTGGTAAGTTTGTGTGTGTGTTTAAATGGGTTCTAATGGAGCTGTGATCAGATAGGTGTAACGTAAGACGTCTGGATAAGCATGTAGTTGTGTAACCGATAACTGATTAATTTGTCCAGAAAAGAAAGCTTCTGCTCGAACACAAGAAAAATTAAATAAAAAGCTTAACCGTAGTACCTTGTCTGTTGTTTTTAATGAAATATGAATAAACAAAAGATTACTGCCTAAATATATATATATATAAGTTTATTTCTAATGGATGAGGGCTAGGTTTGACCATCAGTTTATCTGTAACTAAGTGATCAGAGCATGTCAGATCTAATGACAGTTTCTCAAGGGGAGTGCAAGTTCAAATTTTCCGATAGAGAGCATATTTCTGAAATATTCAGTCCAGTAAATGACAATAAATAAATATATTTAATAAATAAACAGAGCATCTACTTTAGTGGATACCCAAATAAGGGTATCCAATAAAATTAATGTTTAAGTAATAAATAAATATAAAAACATAGATAGAATTAATATACAACCCCATAAATCAAGCCCTACCCACATTTCTCATCCACACAAGACAGACAGATATATATACTTACACACATCATACACACTCCCAAAGAACAAATGATAACATACACTTAACAGACACATGCTTTCCCAGACAGATATATATATATATATATATATATATATATATATATATATATACATACACACACACACACTTACACACATCATACACACTCTTTTGGCTATACATTTAGCCATTTTCAAGCTGAAAGCTCTTGGATAAAAAGAACATTCGGACAGTTTTTATATAATTTATCATCCAAAAAGAAAAACATTATTAGATCGCATGAGAAATTGTATAAAAAAACTAAACAAAAGCACCTTGTCAGTCGTTTTTAATGAAATGTGCATGAAAGAATTGCTGCCTAAATACACAAATATATATAAAATTTATCACTTGGCAGTTTGATGTTATGTTTAGCAGCTCTTACTCCAGAGTTTTCTAGAACCTTTGCATGATGGTTCAGTCCATTTGTTTGGAGGTTTCAGCAAGTGTCTGCCTATTTTCGTTATTTTTATATTAGAAAAATGAGTTTTATGAGTGACTTTATATATATATATATATATATATATATATATATATATATAAAAGGCCACTCTTAAAACCTTTGGGTTTCTTTTAAAAGCAGTTCCTGATACAAAATGAGGTAACAATATTAAATTTTATTAATTACATATTTTTTTTGCAATACAAGTTATTGAAATAATTATTAATTCTCATATTATAAGCAGGTAGATAGATAGATGTTGTTATGTGTTATAAATGTTTGTTTTTCACACACATATTAGTTGGAATCTAATATGCAAGTGTTTGTTTATAGATGCGGATTGATATAGGAATGAGTATTGAAAACAGATACTGAAACTCCTACTAAGAATGTAAAAATGGACAAAGGTGAAAAATCAGTTGCCTAATTCTATTGAAATTTGGCATGGCACTTGGCAGAGTGTCAAGGTACAATATTCTTATTGTGCGTCGTTTAAGCTGTATCTTGGGAATACACATATAAGATTAGAGTTTTAGTAACATATATATATATATAATTATTTATTTGAAAATTATAACAAATATGTTATAAAATCACTACAATGGTTCAAATCAATCAAACACTCCTCGCAAGGGGAAACTGTTACATAAGCTGGATTGACCAATCAAAATACAAGTATATGAGAATTCAAAAAACTTGATAATGGACTTCGGTTATAATAATTAATGTTAGGGTTAGACTAAAATAGAATTCATTCTAACTAATAAATACTAAATTATACTATAAAATTCAAAATTACCAGCATTTACCCTAGCAAGGGGTGTTTGATTGATTTGAACCCTTTATTCTGCATTCAGCACCATCACTTGATAAGACAACAGAAGTGTTGAAACAAAATGGCTATTTTTGTAGTGATTTTGTAACATTTATGTTATAATTTTCGAATAAATAATTATATTTGTTCTACTCTGTATTGAGCACACTTTTAAGAATACTATTTGTTGATTATTGGAATTTATTCCATATACACCAATCCTATACTTGGGTATATATATATATATATATATATATATATTAACTGATTTAAAATATTGTTCTTTCGCTACACAGTAATAACCATGTTACAAAAATGGAAGCTAAAACTTCAAATTTAATTATATAATTAAATTAAAAGCATTAGTTCCATTTCATCTTCAAGCGAATATTGGAATAACTTATTTTTAAATTTACTGAGTTTTAAACACACATATAAATTCATAATTTTGTGTTTCCAAGGATACAGAGAAATCCAATCATTCAGACATGGGTGGTAGCATGTTCATTCGATTGAAGATGAAATGGAACTAATGCTTTTAATTTAATTATATAATTAAATTTAAAGTTTTTAGCTTCCATTTTTGAAACATGGTTATTACAGTGCAGTGAAAAAAATCATATTTTAAACAACTTAATTTATAATATTTATGCTCTGTAAATTTACATTGTGCACTATTTTGTAAAAATAAAAAATATCAATAAGAACACCGGATTCTATATCTTACTGTTCTTTCTTTTTATTTGTATATACATATATACGAGTTGTAATCTTATAAATATAAGAAATTATGCTCATCCAGAAAACCTTAGGTGCCTTGATTTGTGAATAAACAAACCAATACCAAAGGGAAAATATGGTACAAAAAAAAAGAAAGAACAGAGAACATGTATGTCAGCCGAAAATAATCCTCTCACATCCAAGTTCAGAGTCCAAAGAAAAAACCCCAATACGACTAAGTAAAATAACTAAATAAAGTGCTCGATACGCTAAGTAGAGCAAATCTAAGTTAAACCTAAAGAGCCAGACAAACCTACCACGGTTTCACCGAGGCGGATCGTCAGGGACAACTGGTAGGTTTGTCTGGCTCTTTAGGTTTATCTTATATCTCTATCTATAAAAGGCAGGATGTTTGTGTGTGTATGTGTAACGGATGCACGGCTGCAATTTTCGATGGATTTGCGCCAAAATTTACATGCACATGCTCCAAGTTAGTGAAAAGGCCAACACCGACTTTGCCTTTGCCAACTCCCATCGATAGTGGAAATAATCTATTTTTTCATGCTTCTATGGCAGTTTTCATGTAGTTTGCGGCCATTTTCTACTGGCCAGAGTGAGAGCCTATAGCTGGCTGCCACAAATAGGCAAGGAAGATTCTATTGGCCAGCGTGAGAGCCAACAGCTGACTGACACGAATGTTAACTAGCATGCAAAAAACAATTGATAGCTGCATTCATCACAAGTGGAAAAAATTTAAATCTGCATGGCACTTTACTCCAATTGGCTCATTCGCTTGCTTAAACTCAATGTTGATTCTGATTCCGCAGAACTGGGTTGGGTGTGAAAAAGTATTTGTTGTTAACATTCTTTTTTCATTCGGTTTTTCCAGTTACGAGTCCTTTTCTAAAGCTGATCGTTTTGAGTTCATTTTGTTTAGCTCTTTTTTCATAACAGATTTAATGTTTAGTATAGAGCTTAGAAAAAATTTGCAGTGTGAGTGAGATAGACAAGAAGTAAGGCATGTAGCAACATCAGCACGGCAAAGGGCACTCCTTTAAAGGCAAGGAAGGGTAAAAATATTTTAAGTCAAGTGATAGCGATTGCTGTACGAGTCGTATGATTTTTGAATCAAGCACGGGCAACGCCGGGCCATGCTGCTAGTTTATATATATATATATATATATATATATATATATATATATGTGTGTGTGTGTGTGTGTGTGTGTGTGTGTGTGTGTGTTTAGGCAGCAATCCTTCTTTTAAGCACATTTCATTAAAAACGACTGACAAGGTGCTTTTATTTAGTTTTTTTGATGAACGATAATTATAAACAGGATGAATGCAGAATTAATAACATTATAAAAAAATGCATAGCACCAGTTGATAATAGCAAAAAAATTAGATTAATTATTTATTATAAAAAATTTAAAACTTGTAACCTTATAGTTAAAAATAATAATTCACCTCCTAGAACAAAATTAAATAGAGCAAACATTATTTACGAATTCAAATGTCCATTAAGGAATTGTATTCCTCAAGAATCAACTTTCGTAAATAATTATATAGGCCACACTACAAATTGTTTAACACGCAGATTAACTCTACACCTTTCTGACAATAGCTCAATTAGATCTCATTTAAATATTAATGGAGACCTACCGGACACTATTTGGAATATACTTGTCGACAACACTAATATAATAGCATCATCCACTTGCAAAGAAAGGCTAAAAATAATGGAAGCCTTATTAATAAAAACAAACAAACCAACACTTAATAATATTAACTTTGAACATGGACATAATATCTTGAACGTGTTTTGAAACAAAAAAATGAATCACTTTATAAAACATACATATAACAAACTATTTCTAACAGTTGAAATATAATCCTTGAAAATGGCTAAATGTATAGCCGAAAGCGCTCGGATAAAAAGAACATTCGGACAGTTTTTATATAATTTATCCTCTGAAAAGAAAAACTTTATTAGATCACACGAGAAATTATATAAAAAACTAAATAAAAGCACCTTGTCAGTCGTTTTTAATGAAATATATATATATATAATATATATATATATATATATATATATATATATATATATTTTGGTAGCTTATCTTCATTCAATTTTGCTGAGTAATCTGGACATATGTCCATTTATTTTTATTTTAATCCGCCTCATAAGATTGACTATAACGAAGCATGTTGATAATTATAACGAAGCATGTTTTATAATTATAACAGAGCCTGTTTTAGGCAGATTTACAAAAAATTTACAACTATCAATTACATTAATTTATTGTCTCGGCAAATTCTCCCCTGAATATGATTTCGAATGAGACTGAAAGTACATGAGAAAATAAAAGAAATGATAATAACTATGGCCTGTTCCTTAATCAGTTTAATAACACCATTAAGAAACTAGTCCATGAATTAGAGATGATTACAAAAGACACAATATGTCGAGAATTCAACATAAGATACAAACACACAAAATGGATAGGATAAAAAATTTACACACACACAAATACTTGCGTGTATGCAAATAATATATATATATTTGGTTCATACCAATGGCTTTCCATACTCAATACTCATCGGATCCACTCTCTCGTGGTCATGTGTGACGTCATGAGCTGTGGTGCGATTTTCGCTTTCAGCGTCTTATATGCACGTGTTTATCGTTGCTTGGAAATCATCCATGGAAACAAAAACAGACTATCATCAATTTCTTGTTCGTGTATTGCTTAATATATTGTGTAATTGTCATCTTTGATAATGGCTTATGTAAGCCGAAAGCTTAGATTGGATTAAAAAAATATGTATCAATATTGTGATTTTCTTTCATTGTTTAATGATAATGTTATTAAGCTTATCAGACAATATGAAAAAGAACTTACATAAAATAAATAGACAACACTTGTCTATATTATTTAATGAAACATGTGTATATATATATAACATAAATAAATATATATAGTGTGAGAGAGAATTTCTCATTATGATTAACAGTCTATTATGTGGGTCCAGGTGTTTAAGTAGATATTCCTGTTATTTTAAATGGTGAAAATTAATTATTTGCAATATTTTCATTCTTCAGACTGTTGTCCTCATCATTGATGCCATATTCATGACGTTTTTGGCTATTGTATGCTTCAGTCTTCTTCAGGTGATTTTGTTATTTTGAACTGAACCCTTCATTTCATCCGCTGGGGGGGGGGGGTAATTGTTCTAGTTCCACATGCCATGCCTCTTCCAGATGTCTCAGTATTAGTTATCTCTCTTTAACTCAAAAGGTTAAAGTTTTTTCATCCACTTCAGCTGTAGCCAGGGATTGAACTCTTTGGGTCAAGTCAGTGGATTCAACAAACAATTATCCACTGGGATTCAAATTCCAGTTGGATTCGTTGCATTCACTTACACTTGAGGAAAGAATGAATCCATCTCCCCCAGCTATGGGTTAAATATTTTAACATACTTATTCTCTTTATATTCCATTGGTAAGAAGAAAGTTCCATTTAGAGAGCTTCTTCCAAAGAAAAGTTTCTCTGTTGACCTCCCAAGAGGATGCTTCCCAGATTACTACAATTTTAACCACTTCAAGCCCAGTGTCAACCATTATCCATATAATGTGCAATTTTTATGTCCATGAAACAACTTCATTCAGTAATCCTCTACATTGAGTGGATTTGGAGCCTTATTCAGTAAACAATAACCTAAAAAAATATGAACGATAAGGAAGAAGGAATTTTTGAAGACTGATGTGTTTGTTTTTCATGGTTTACTAACTATTTGCAGGTTATTTAAAGCCAGAAACTATTTTTAGATTTTAAGAATTTTGAGGAGATAACAATTATTTACTGCTACAAGTTATACTAATTAGCCCATAGCTGGGGTGAAAAGTTGGATTCATACCTTTTCCAAGGGTATTTGCTCACAAGTAAATACAGTGTAACCTGGATATAAGAGAGACCCGGATATAAGAACGACCCGGATATAAGAGAGACCCGGATATAAGAGAAATTTTATCTGGTCCCAAATTAGAGCCTGTGTTAATAAAACAAAATAGACCAAACCCGGATATAAGAGAAACCCGGATATAAGCGAAACACGGATATAAGTGACTTCTTCTCCGGGCCCCGACAACTCTCTTATATCCGGGTTACACTGTATAATGAATCTGGCTGTTATTGGAACTTGGCTCTCCAATTTCCAATTCTGCATTGTAATCCATTACACCACCCACACATCCTGGCTTATAGTACCTGGCTTACCAACCTATTGCAATAATTTTTTTTAGATTGTAATCATTTTGGGGAGAATGATTTACTGCTACAAGTCCTCCTAAGTAACCTATAGCTAGCGGCGAGTGGCAGATTCATACCTTTACTCAGGGTATTTGCATGTAAGTTAATATAACAAACCCAACTGGATTTCAAATTTGACATGCTAAGTTCTAATTCCTGGTAGTTATCCATTAGACCATCTGTACATCCAAATTTGCAGCACCTGGTATTCCCAAGTGGTCACCCATTTAGGTACTGAACAGGCTCGACGTTGCTCAACTTCAGTGATTGTACGAGAACCAGAGTTTCAACATTGTATGGACATAAGCCAATTTTTGAAGACAAACCATTGGTGAAAAGAGAAAAAAGAAAAAAAAAACAACACAGCTAAATAACCTCACTCACCATGAAGCCATTGTTCACCTCCTTCCCTCGCTTCTCAGCATCTATCTCTCTCTCTCATCTCATTTATTTCCATTTCAAGTCTTTGGTGTTACAGACACCACCCCGGCACTGCCCACTCTTCAACAAGACAAAAATCAAGACTGTCTTCTCCACTGCCGCCATCGAAATTCTCAGCATAGATTAAATAACTAATAATTACTCAACAAGCAGATTAAGCCAGAGAGCTAAACCTCTTTCTCTCAGCACCTGCTTTTCGGAGAAATTAGAAAATGATCTGAGAGAGAGAGAGTGAAAGAGTGTGTGAGAGAGGATTGAAGGGGGAGCACATTTGAGAGAGAGAGAAAAATAAACTGATCAATGAAGAGCTGTTCTTCATTCTCTGCCTACTTCAAAATGAGCACTTGACAAGACACACTTAAGCCTTCTTGTCTGTAAATGGGAAAAGACACGTACTGAACAAGAGTCAGCACTCGCCCCACCTTGAAAGACAGACAATAGAACAAGCAATAACTTGACACTTGTTTCTTTTAACAGTCATCCCTCATTAACTAGAGTATTGGTTCCAGGATATCCCCAACCCATCCATAGAAGATAGCCAAAGCCAAATCCATATATATATATGTATATACATACACACACATACAAGCTTTGCCAGAAAGTCCTGACTCAATGAGAAAGTGGAAAGAAAACAAATCTTGATCTTTGCTGATAGAATTTCCAAAGACTACTGCATTTCGAGCTTGTTCCACAGTCGCGCCATTAGACAGTGTGTATGACAAACTGAAGGAGTATCCTGCTTTGATCAGTCGAGGTCAGGCTTTGTTTCAGCAAGACAATGCAAGGCCACACACTGCCAAGTTGACTAAGGAGAAGTTCAAACAGATGGACACTGTTGAGACTCTTCCACATCCACCATACAGTCACAATGCTATGGCCTATTATACTCAATGACACACTTCCTCCATGACCAGTGATTCAACAGTTTTGATGAAGCGAAGGAAGCTTGTTTACAGTTTGTTTTTTTTTTAATTCAAAGCCAGTAGACAGGTATCTGGGACAGATTTGGATGCTAGCTGATCAGTGTGAGATCATTGAGAATGAGGGACATTATTTTGAAGAATAAATGTTGGTGTTGTCCATAAAATTTTGTTGCTTTCTTTCCACTACTTAAGTTAGTCAGGACTTTCTGGCCAGCCTTAATATATATATATATATATATATATATATATATATATAAAAACATTTTTCATAGAAAATTTCTCGGACATTCAGGCCGGTAAATGTTATTTAATACTGTTTATTATAAACAGAGCATTTACTTAAATACTTGTATCTATAAAAATAACGTTAAACATATCAAAAATGTCTTTAATAAATTGTCGGACTATGTCCAATTCAAAATGTGTGTGTGTGTATATATATATATATATATATATATATACATATATACACACACACACACACACTAGCTTAAAAGATTCCCTATCGGGTGGCATTTATGCTAGTTTCTGCGGAGGGCTCTTGATTGGGCCTTCATCACAATAGGTAGGGAGGAGATCCAATAGACAACAATGAAATACAGAATAACTCAAAATTGATTGCTGTGTTTAAGTATTGCATTGATATTTAAGCATACTTTTTCAAAGTTCAATGGTAATTCTTCTGTTGCTACTTAATTTAGACAATTTGATGTATGTAGGTCTTTACTTTCCGTACAAACAATTATTTTCATTTCATATTTGTTGGATTTTGCAATTAATTTTGATTATTTCCAAATTTATTTCCAAGCTATAAAAATTGTTATCATAAAAAAAATTTGCCACAAAAAAAAAAAAAATCAAGAACAGAAAAGAAAAAAAAAATCAACAAAAACAATGAGAGTAATGAAAACTTGGAAATACAAAATCTCAGCATTGATGGTCTGTATCTAGCCCGGAATGATTTTAATTTGCTCACAGAGTCAGCCCGATTCCAAAATGGTACACTATATTGGGCTACAGCCTCTAAGAGTAAAATGGAAAAGTGTGACAGTGAGATCGGCATTTTTATATATATATATATATATATATATTACAATGAGTCATTCATACAAAAAGTAGATTTGTAAAGTTAATGATAATGAGCTGTTATCCCAAAAATTTGCACACCCAAAAAGTTTTTATCCGTTAAGAATAACACATTTCTAAAAAAACATATTTCGATTTGCATTTAATTTTTTGTCTCTGATGCTACCTGGATTTACTAAAAACAAAATGATTTTTATACCTGAAGATGACTATGTACAGTTGAAAGCACTAGCAGATTAAAAAAAGACTTTATATAGCTTGTAGTTATTAAAAACAAAGATCTAGAGATATATATATATATATATATATATACATATATATATATACATATATATATATATATATATATATATATATATATATATATATACATAAAATCACATGTAGATATCGATCTGGGTAACCTACAGAGAATTCCAAACTGAACCCTTTATTTAATCTATGGGTGTATACTATAATTCTGAGTTCAATCCCTGGGCCAGGCAGTGTGTACATGAACTAGGTGGAAATGTGCCAAGCAATAACTGGGCATTACTATTTAAAAAAAAAAAAAAAAAAAAAAAAGGGCTAGACAAGATATTGTCCAGATTGATATATGTCTGATGAAGGCCAGAGGATGCAACGGCTGAAATATGAGAACAACAACAAGGACAATTATCAGAGTGTAAATAATGGTAACTCCTTATCCCATAAATAAATGGTGGGGGGGTGAATATAGAGAAAAAACAGCTTGAACAGGAAGACACAGAGAAAAGATAACTCAAAAGAAAAATTTCTATTGTTTTTTTAGAATACATACATAATTAACTAACATACATGCATTACATACATTACATACATACATACATGCATTACATACATACATACATACATACATACATACATACATACATACATACATTACATTACATTACATTACATACATACATACATTACATTACATAACATAACATAACATAACATAATATACCATACCATACATAACATAACATACATAGTGTGTGTGTGTGTGTGTGTGTGTCTGTACTGAAAATGTGTTTATAAACATAAATTGATTGAAGTCGCAGCATTTAATGTTTTTTTGCGGGGGGGTGGAGACTGACTAGGAAATATGAGAAGACAATTACAAAGAGTGACTATTTTCGGACTTATACTAAGTTAAAATTTAATAATGATTTTATTCTCTTCCAACCTAAGCCACCTTACTAACTCTTTCCTCGTTAACAAATGGCGTTGGCGGAGGGGAAAGAATGCAGTTGTTCACTGTAAAACCTATCCAAGTGCCGACCGTGGAAGTGGCCACCTCTTTATTACATGTAAACTAAGAATGAAACTAGAGAAAACTCAAGAAGCTTAACATAGCACCCAAATTGCAATACAACAGACACCTGAAGGGAAAATATATGAACAGTGCAAAGATATGAGGAACAAAATAGAAATGGAAACTTGAAATGGGACACACTAAGAGAAGCTTTAGTGACATCTGCAAACATCATCTCAAAGGAAAATGAACAAAAAAGAAAAACAAAAAAGAGAGACAGAAAACAATGCCACGACATGGGATGGAATACAGAAAACAACACAATGAAATAAGGAACAAATGCAGAGAGGCTAAAGAGGAATGGCTCAATGAAAAATGAGCAGAAATAGAAAGAATAAATATCACAGATAAAGGAGTTATGCATAAAAAAAAAGAGAACTAACTGAACAAAAGACATGCTCCTCAACAGGGTGCATAAAATCCAAGGATGGAACAATCATATTAGAGAAAGAAAAATACTTCGCTTCCTTGGCTCGTAAATAAGTTTGTCGTTACTTTGAGCTTATTCAAACAGCAACGGCGGGCCATTATTTTAGTTTTGTATATGTGTTGTTTGATTTATTAAAATCGTCATCTTTGATAATGGCTTATGTAAGGCGAATGCTTAGATTGGATTCAAACATGTGTCAATATGGTGTTTTCCTTTCGTCTTTCAACGATAATATGATTAAGCTTATCAGACAATACGAAAGGAACTTACTTAAAATAAATAGACAAAACTTGTCTATATTATTTAATGAAACATGCATTAATATATCTATATATAGATATATATATAAATATATAGATAGATAGATAGATAGATAGATAGATAGATAGATAGATAGATAGATAGATAGATATCTGTTTGTGTGGACATAATTACTAGAGATGGTGATGTGATGTGTGTTTTATATTGTAGTTTTGTTGAAGTTATATTTTGGGATATAGTTTTATTTAAGAAATTGTAGGATATAAATGGACGAAAAAGAAAAAATTAATGAATCACAAATGAGATTTTCAAAATGATGCAAAGGTAACAGAAAACAATCTCCAAACATGGGATGGAATACAGAAAACTACACAATGAAATAAGAAACAAATACAGAGAGGGTAAAGAGGAATGGCTCAACAAAAAATGAGCAGAAATATAGTGAATGAGTATCATAGATAAAGGAGAGATGCATAAAAGAATTAAGAGAACTAACAGGACGAAAGACATGCTCATCAACAGGCTGCATAAAATCCAAGGACGGAACAATCATATTAGAGAAAGAAAAGTACTTCAGCGCTGGGAAGAATATATCAGCGATCACTTTCACGAAAAAAGAGAACATCTGGCAATACGCAGAAATACTGATAGACAGGAAATATTAAAAAATCCAAGTGAAAGCTGCACTGGCCAAAATTGAACAGAAACAAAGCAGCGGGGCCAGATGGAATTGTAATAGAGATGCTGACAATTCTGGCATAGACAAGATTACAGAAATAATAAATGAAATCTACAATGGTGGTGATATACCAGAAGACCTAAGCAGATCTATTTTCATAGCACTGCTTAAGAAACCAGGCACAAACGGACGTGAACAACGCAAACAATCAACCTAATGAGCCACACACCTAAACTCATCATCCGAATTCTGATGAACAGAGCATGCAGCAGAATCAGGAAAAGAACAATGTAGGTTCATTAAAGACACTGGAACAAGGAATGTAATATTTATGCTCAAAATGTTACCAGAAGGAGCAACACAAATTGCCTCAGGGTTCTTGATAAGATCCAGAGACGGATATGCAATGTAATTGGCCCTGATCTGTCATCTTGTCTGCAGTCGCTCTCTCACAGACACAACGTTTCCTCGCTCTGTCCTTTTTACAAATACTTTCACGGTAATTGCTCCGAGGAGCTGCTTTCACTTGTTCCTAGGCCTCATGAATTTAAACGTCCTACGAGGCTGGCATCCCATTCTCACCCCTTCACCGTTGAAACTGTTAGATGTAGACATCTCTTCTACTCCAATAGCTTCATGTCTCGCACATCTCGCCTGTGGAACTCCCTTCCTTATTCCTGTTTCCCTGACAAATACAATCTCCAACTATTTAAGTGTAACGTCAATCGACATCTCCAGTTACCTTGATCTATCCACTTCCTTTCTCCACATCCTTTCCCCTTTCATTCCTATCTGCTCTCGCTCCAAATCTTCTGTAACCCCCTTGCCTTGATCGATCCACTATCTTTCTCCACATCCTTTCCTCTACCACTCCTATCTGCTCTTCGTCCAAACCTTCTGTAACCCCTTGCATGCTAGTGGCTTCCAGCCTTGCTTGGGGTGAAAAGCTTATAAAAAAAAAAAAAAAAATTATATATGTATATATATATATGTATGTGTGTGTGCATGTTATTTATGCATATATTTCTTGACTAATTTTGATGAAATTGTACACTAAGTCAAGACCAAATTTTATATCTCCAGGCACCCTGGATTTGGCAGAAAAATCTCTAAAACCGAAGGTGGGTACGACTTTTTTGCAAAAACCAAGGCAAAGTTACATGCAAACAAAATTTTTACTGGGTGAGCTGATTTTCTTTGCACTTAATGTAAAATATAGCTCATGTTACGAGGTTTATGTAGCGTGTTTTCCTGTGACACTGGCTTTACACAAAAAATTGGGAAAAAAAATGTAATCGGATTTTTTGTACTGAAAATAAAATCTTGAATAACTTCATAATTTATCTGATTTTTTTCGAACATGTTGCAAAAAATTTGCCATCATCAAGAAATTTTCAGCCATAACTCCCTGGTTTGTCATCCAATGCTTTCCAAATTTGCCATGTAAATTACATATGACACAAAAATGTCTTGTGTGGATGTTTGGTTTAAATTATTCCAGTTAAGTGGATGACATCTGCGAGAAAAATCCAAAATTGCCATTTAGCCAATAGTTTCTTCATATGATTCCATCTTAAATTGGCATTCGAACAAACTTTGAAGCAGAAATTGTTTGAGAAGGATTAAAATGGAAAAATTCCTGAAGAACCTCTTATTAACCCCAGCTTTACAGTAAATGCGTGAAGAAAGAGGGGGGGTGTTCATGCATTTCCAGTAGAATCAAGCTCTGACACTTCAATGTGAACAAAGCCATACTATTTGAAAGTTATTACACCATAGGAAATTTACTGAAACAATTTAACCCTGTGCAATGACCACACAAGAAGGTTTTATCAATGAAATTCCTTCATTAAGAACAATCAAACACTTGTGAAGGACATAACGTAAGAAATACGAGGTGGGGGAGTAGCTTAGTATAGCAACGGATAATGCATGCAAGTGGGGACACAGGCACACATTTCTAGGGGATGCAGTTATACAATTGCAGTCATGTACTCCCGGGCAACACTGGGTACCTCTGCTAGTTTATATTAAAATAACCAGCAATAAATTTTATCGTTGAAAGTATACAATTGTGTTCAAATATATTTACTTGAAGCCATAAAATTGTGTTCAGATTTAGATTTCTACATTAAATAACCCATAGAGGTATTGATATGCCACTAAAAAAAGACAACTCTCACAAAATATATGCAGTGACCAGTATTTAGCCACATATTGCATTTTCCCCCCATAGTTGAGACATTGCAATATGTGCATAAAAAATGATTTTTTTTTTCTATGTCACTTCAGGACATGAGAAATCATGGCTCTTCATAGCTTCCCAGCCTTTGCAGCACTGAGTAAGGGTTTGTCTTTTCACCGTCCCCCCCACTCTCTGTTCTGACAACCATTTATATAAGCTCATTAGTAAGGTTCACTCAATGTTCCCCTATACCCATCATACATTCAATATGCCCCGTCAGTGTCAAATTCTCCAAGCCCTCCTTCCTTATGGGTCCCAGAAATTTCAACTATCTGATTCTAAGAATAAATGACCTTTCTGTTTCCATTTTCCTTCAAATTTCCTCACATGCTCCATCAATGATATTCTCAGTATCCTTCTGTAGAACCACTGCAAGACAAAGTATTTTTTTTACTTTTAGATGCTTGTTCAGTGCCATAATGTAGCTTCCTGTGCCTTTTCTATAAATACTTTCATGGAAATTATTCAGATAGACTCTTCACTATCATATCTAGACTTTAGGAATTTCAGTGCAGTACTAGATTGGCAGCTAGGTCTCATCACAGTTGAATTGGACTTAGTTTTATGCTAACAGTTTCTTCTTTCCCACTTCTTGCTTGTGGAACACCATTCTGATACCATGCTTTCCCGCCAACACTGATCTTCAAAAATTCAAATGCAATGTCAATCGTTATCTACTATCTTCCTGATTACCCTTCTATTGTTCTCGCTCCTTAAAGTTTCTCTTTTTTTCTTATTCTTTCACACACAGTAACCCCTTGTGTCTTGGTAGCTTTACTGCCTTGCATGGGATGATATGATTTAAAAAAATAAATAATTTGGCCTGACTAGGTTAAAAATTTGGAATTTTAATCAATATTGCAAATATGTAAATCAATTAACAAATCTGACTTGTCTGCAAAATGGGTTGGTATTGCAAGAATTTTCATTGCTTCAACAAAGGAAAATTTGAGTTTAAAAATCAGACTTACGTCGCTTACTTTCATAGCATAACAACCTTTGTTGGTCATTTAATGCTGAATGTAAGTATCATTGGTGGAACTTCAAACTGAATTAATGGATACAAGTAGAGACATGTCTGGTTTATGTGAGACTGAAGTGGGTACAATATCCCTTTTCTCCATAATCAAGACATTGCAATATTTGCAGAAAGAAGTTTAGCATGTTTTAATGGAACTGTTTTTCATTTTTAGATATATTTTCATTTCACTTTGTGAAGTTGAAAATTAACAATTTCAGTCAATATTATGAATATATAACTCAACAATTTAGGCTTGTCCATCAAACAGGTTGGTATTGAAAAACCTTTTGCTGTTTCAACAGAGGAAATTCAGAATTTAAAAATTAGCATGTTGCTTAATTTCATTACCTTTCAACTCTTGTTGAATTATTTTACGTAAAATCTTTGCCTTCTTGGGCAAAATTCACACTGAATTAATAGATACCAAGTCAAGACATGTCTGATTTACATGAGAATAAAGCAGACAACATGGGTCTGGTTTACATGAAAATGAAAAAATAAAGTAGACATCTTGTTTGTACCTGAGTATGAAAAACTGCAGGCATACAGGAATAGTAAAAGATGCTTTCCAAAAGTTAAGCAAATTATTAATAAACAAGAAAACTTCATTAGAACCAAAGAAAAGAGAGATGAAGTCCCATGTCATATCTGACCTCGTATATGGCTGTGAACACATCCAAAATTCACATGCTTTTTTTTCAGGGTATTAAATATACAGGCATCCAGCCATGGTAACAAATTTTACCTCGTATTGTGGTTAGTACCAGATTTCCAGTGCTGAGCACATGTTACAGGCATGGGTGCTTTTCATCCATTTTCTTGATGCATTCTAGAATGTAGATATTCATTCAAATTATCTGATCAGTACCAACAAGTCGTTTTAAATAACAGTGAATATAGAATTGAATAAAATCTAACTTTAATTTCTTTTTTGAAGATTAAATTGGTAAAACAAAAACAGAAATTATGAGAATCTAAAATCTATGCATCTTCATTTCTCTCTTTCTCTCTCTCTCTTTGAAAAGGACAAATAACTACAACACTCTACATGGACACACATATGTGCAGATGAGCACATGCATTATAAAAAAAAACACTTGCACCAACAAAAAGTGCATATAAAAAAGAAAAATCGAGAAGCATAATCTGTCAATTGCTGACACCACCTGACACCGTCCTGTATAAGACGTTAAACTGCATCCACGTCCTGGGTAAGATGATAAACTACGTCCAGCAGCAAGGCCTCTGATCAGGAGGTTTTGAGGAGCGTGGAACTACCTCTTAATTGCTGGTGTTCACAGGTTCACCCTGACCTGGACCCATAGCACCTGTTAGGGTCCCAGCTATGGGCAAATAGTTAAGTATTACCAGCAATACATTTTTGAAGGAAAAAGATTACCAGAAACAGACTTTTGACAAAACAAAATATTACCAGCAATAAAAAAAATGCCAACACCTAATAACATCAACTATAAACATGGCCACAATGTGCTGACCTTGTTTGGAAAATAAAACATTTCTATTTATCTAGATACATACATACAAAAATCTATACACTCAATTCAAAATTAAAATAATCCTCAATAATGGCTAAAAGAATAGCTGAAAGTGCTTAGATATTCAAAATGTTTAAACAATTTTTACACACTATGTCCAAAAAACAAAACAATTATAGAAAACAGGAAAGATAAAAGGCATCTTTAATGAAACTTGTGTCTGTGTATATAATCCTAGTGGACAATCCTATCATGAACAAGAAATGAGGGTCAGCATTGGATGGTGCCTTTTGTTTTACACTTATGCATGCTAGCAAGGAGAAAATCAGGTAAGGGAAAGACATTTCATTTGTGCTTTCTTAAGTGTGATACTAGCCCAGCTTTAATGCAGGCGACAAAGCCACACTGACTGATGAAATTTGTTAAAGCAGGATTTTGATAGCATCTCTGCTTCAGAGCTTGATGAAGCTGATAGATCAAAGTTAAGACGTTTCAATTTGTCTTTGTAGTATAAGAGTAGACACCCCAACTGAATGCTCAGAGTTTGACAGTTGTCCATACAGTACCTTTTTTGGAAGCCTATGCTCATCCATTCTCGCAATATGACCAGCCCACCTAAGTTGTATCTTTGCTAGAATGGTTTCAATGTCTGATGTTACATTTCTTTGGTATTGCACTATTCTTGATCCTGCCATTCCATTTTATATCACGCATGGCACAAAGACAGCGCACGTGAAAGGCGTCAAGTTGATTTACACACACACACACACACACACACACACACACACACACACACACCAGGTGGCTCAGATTGAGGAAGTGAAGAGCAGAGTTCAAAACCCATCAAGGTTGTTATATTCACTTGCATGCGAATACTCTTGGGAAAGGCATGTATCCAACTCTTCTCTCTCAAGCTGTGGGTAAATAGCAGGGTAGACTGGGTTCTATAGCCTTTGAAGGGCAATTACAAATTCAAAACCAACTATGGGTGGGGATAAATAGTCTTACCAACCCACAATTGTCGAAATATGGTAAGTATGGTTACACCCCTGCAGACATGGCCAATCAGAGAGGGGTTTCTCCAACAGAAGTGAGAAAGGCATGAATTTGGCATTAATTTTACCTTTCGTTCTGCCTGTGAAAATATGACGGGCCTTTTTATCAGTTTTTCAGCACACCAATATGAAGTAGACTTTAAACAACATGGGTGGACTTGAGAGTGAGAATGCAAGAGAGAGTGCGAGAACGAGAGAGAGAGAGAACGAGAGAGAGAGAGAACGTGAGAGAGAGTGTGAGACAGAGTGTGAGAACGTGAGTGAGAGAGAGAAAAACATAATATATTTAAAACACTATTATCTTAAATCAGTTTTTGAAAAATTAATGATAAAGAAAAAAGTTCAGATGCAGAAATTTTATGCTCAGTGCCTACATGGATTTGGCAAGAAGACAAAGATTTAGTTGAACTAATCCTGCTGGACACAAAGTTAGGCTTCACTTCAGCATTGTCTTCTTTAATGTCCTTTAAAAGGGAATAGAAAAGAAACAGAAAAAAGAAAAGAAGAAAAAGTAAAAACATGAAAAGAAAGGAAAAAGATGGTGAAAACAAAGGGAAAACAGAAAAGGTAAAAAGAAAAAGAAAAGAGGAAACAAAAGGCGAAAAGATAACAAGGAAAAAGAAAAGAGGAAAAAGAAAAGAAAAAGAGGAAAAGAAAAAGAAAAGAAAAAGAGGAAAAAGAAAAAGAAAAGAAAAAGAGGAAAAGAGGAAAAAGAGGAAAAAGAAAAGAAAAAGAGGAAAAAGAAAAAGAAAAGAAAAAGAGGAAAAAGAAAAGAAAAAGAGGAAAAAGAAAAGAAAAAGAGGAAAAAGAAAAAGAAAAGAAAAAGAGGAAAAAGAAAAGAAAAAGAGGAAAAAGAAAAAGAAAAGAAAAAGAGGAAAAAGAAAAGAAAAAGAGGAAAAAGAAAAGAAAAAGAGGAAAAAGAAAAGAAAAAGAGGAAAAAGAAAAGAAAAAGAGGAAAAAGAAAAGAAAAAGAGGAAAAAGAAAAAGAAAAGAAAAAGAGGAAAAAGAAAAAGAAAAGAAAAAGAGGAAAAGAGGAAAAAGAAAAAGAAAAGAAAAAGAGGAAAAAGAAAAGAAAAAGAGGAAAAAGAAAAAGAAAAGAAAAAGAGGAAAAAGAAAAAGAAAAGAAAAAGAGGAAAAAGAAAAAGAAAAGAAAAAGAGGAAAAAGAAAAGAAAAAGAGGAAAAAGAAAAGAAAAAGAGGAAAAAGAAAAAGAAAAGAAAAAGAGGAAAAAGAAAAGAAAAAGAGGAAAAAGAAAAGAAAAAGAGGAAAAAGAAAAGAAAAAGAGGAAAAAGAAAAAGAAAAGAAAAAGAGGAAAAAGAAAAGAAAAAGAGGAAAAAGAAAAAGAAAAGAAAAAGAGGAAAAAGAAAAGAAAAAGAGGAAAAAGAAAAAGAAAAGAAAAAGAGGAAAAAGAAAAAGAAAAGAAAAAGAGGAAAAAGAAAAGAAAAAGAGGAAAAAGAAAAAGAAAAGAAAAAGAGGAAAAAGAAAAAGAAAAGAAAAAGAGGAAAAAGAGGAAAAAGAAAAAGAAAAGAAAAAGAGGAAAAAGAAAAGAAAAAGAGGAAAAAGAAAAGAAAAAGAAAAGAAAAAGAGGAAAAGAGGAAAAAGAAAAAGAAAAGAAAAAGAGGAAAAAGAAAAAGAAAAGAAAAAGAGGAAAAAGAAAAGAAAAAGAGGAAAAAGAAAAAGAAAAGAAAAAGAGGAAAAAGAAAAGAAAAAGAGGAAAAAGAAAAAAGAAAAAGAGGAAAAAGAAAAAGAAAAGAAAAAGAGGAAAAAGAAAAGAAAAAGAGGAAAAAGAAAAGAAAAAGAGGAAAAAGAAAAGAAAAAGAGGAAAAAGAAAAAGAAAAGAAAAAGAGGAAAAAGAAAAGAAAAAGAGGAAAAAGAAAAGAAAAAGAGGAAAAAGAAAAGAAAAAGAGGAAAAAGAAAAGAAAAAGAGGAAAAAGAAAAGAAAAAGAGGAAAAAGAAAAAGAAAAGAAAAAGAGGAAAAAGAAAAGAAAAAGAGGAAAAAGAAAAAGAAAAGAAAAAGAGGAAAAAGAAAAGAAAAAGAGGAAAAAGAAAAGAAAAAGAGGAAAAAGAAAAGAAAAAGAGGAAAAAGAAAAGAAAAAGAGGAAAAAGAAAAAGAAAAGAAAAAGAGGAAAAAGAAAAGAAAAAGAGGAAAAAGAAAAAGAAAAGAAAAAGAGGAAAAAGAAAAGAAAAAGAGGAAAAAGAAAAAGAAAAGAAAAAGAGGAAAAAGAAAAAGAAAAGAAAAAGAGGAAAAAGAAAAAGAAAAGAAAAAGAGGAAAAAGAAAAGAAAAAGAGGAAAAAGAAAAGAAAAAGAGGAAAAAGAAAAAGAAAAGAAAAAGAGGAAAAAGAAAAAGAAAAGAAAAAGAGGAAAAAGAAAAGAAAAAGAGGAAAAAGAAAAGAAAAAGAGGAAAAAGAAAAAGAAAAGAAAAAGAGGAAAAAGAAAAGAAAAAGAGGAAAAAGAAAAAGAAAAGAAAAAGAGGAAAAAGAAAAAGAAAAGAAAAAGAGGAAAAAGAAAAAGAAAAGAAAAAGAGGAAAAAGAAAAGAAAAAGAGGAAAAAGAAAAAGAAAAGAAAAAGAGGAAAAAGAAAAGAAAAAGAGGAAAAAGAAAAAGAAAAGAAAAAGAGGAAAAAGAAAAGAGGAAACAAAAGGTGAAAAGATAACAAGGAAAGGTAAAAAAGAAAAGTGGAAAGGTAAAAAAGAAAAGTGGAAGGGAAAAATCAAAGTGAAAGTGAAAAGGAAAGGTGAAAAATGAACAGAAAAGTCAAAAAAGAAAGATATTAATGTAAAGAGTAAATACGACATTTGATAAAGTACAACAATAGAGAATAAAGGTATTAATAACCTAAGAAATAGAAATGATATTCGAGTAAGAAATTCTTTGAAGTTGAAATGACATTTCATTTATGAGATAAGCACTTTGTAAAATTTTCTGTTTTTCCTCATAAAACAGCAAAATTTATTTTTCAATCCTCGTGTAGCATTTTTTTTTTAAATATTCGCAAACAAAAATAAAAAAATAAAATAAAATATAATTTTGTTTTAAAAATGAATTTGCTGGAAAGAAATTAGTTTTCTTGCTTTTTTTGTGAAAATGTCTGACGGAATTTTTAACAAGTGGAAGAAATTGAAATGGCAAAAAAATGAAAAGACAGAAAACCAAATAGAAATTGAATTTTTTTTTTTTTGTCTATTCTTCAGATTATTTTGGATTCCTGAATCAAATCTTTTGCAAATAGCCACCCACCTAAAAACTTAAAACCATTCTTTTACACTTCAATGAATAAAAGGAAATCAAATTGAAATTAAAGAGAGAAAATGATAATCTGTGTTGGGTAGTGGGAACAAAACTAAAATCTGTTCATCCAAGAATTTCCAGAAAAAAAAAAAAAATAAATAAATAAAAAAAAAAAAAAATAAAAATAAAATAAATAAATATATAAAAAATACAAACAAATAATAGTTTCTAACTTCATTATCCCTATCCAGGAATACGCTGCAAAATAAAAAACAGAGTTTTAAAAAACTTTTCCTGAATAATGCATGAAGAGTGTGGGATGATGGGGGTCCAGAAGTCACACAAAAACCTTCTTCAGGAAAAAAAAAAAAGTCCAAGTTTTGATTACTTGCTTGCTTTTGTTTAGCAGCATATCAACCGCTATGGGTTATTTAATGCCAAAATCTAAATATTTTACACACATATTTTTGGGGGAAATAATGATTTTGCTGATACACGTCTGACTAATTAACCCATAGCTGGGGGAAAGAAAAGTGGATTCATACATTTTCCAAGAGTATTTACACATAAGTGAATATAAAAAACCCAATGGGAATTGGAACTTGGCTCTCTGATTAACAATTCCGAGCCATTATCCATTACACCACCTGCACATCCAAGTTAACAGCACCAATTAGTTTTAATATATTTTTTATTTGCAAATTATACTGTTTTTTTTTTACATCAGTTGACTATAGATATTAACATATATATATATATATATATATATATATATATATATATATATGATGAAAATGTGGAAAAGACAAAGCAAAATCCGAATATATGAGTTTACTGTTTTTTATTTTGTTTTTGTTATTCTGTCGACGTCAGACGTTTCGGTCAAATAGACCTTCTTCGGGACATGGTTAATGGAGACATATTTATATTAGATTTAAGTTTGATGACGAGACGATATATACAGGACTGGTCAGAAACAGAAAAACTGAAATTCTAAAATCAGAGTATTCTTTCTTGGAGTCGGATACGCTGGCGGCGCGTGGGCGGCAACTACGAAGACCTGCGCACAGGGAAAAGATTGTGTCCTAAGTGGAAGGTGGGGGGGGTTGACTTATTTAAAACTATAGCTTATTGATTTATGAGGCTGGCATGATAGCCACCTCACACACAGTAAATAACCGACCAGGGTTCTTTCAGATCGCGAGCTGTGTAGCAAGATTAATGCGTGACAAACGTACCGATAGCAGCCAATTCCTGCCCCAGTTCACAACCGATTGGAGGTCCTTTTCGAGAAGAACGGCCAGGTTAGTTTTGTCAGTGACACTAGGTTTGTTTTTGAGGAAGGAGTAAATTGTAGTGTCATCCGTGTAGATACCTACTTGGGAATCTATGACGTCAGGAAGATCATTGATGAAGATAAGGAACAGAGTAGGGCCTAGGATGGAGTCTTGGGGAACACCTGTGTTCATGGGATAGGAGCTGGAGGAGTGTATGTGTGTATATATATATATATATATATATATATATATATATATATATATACACACATACACTCCTATATATTTTTGTCATCCACAGACAGACTGTTTCGCTGTTTCACAGCTGATCAGTGTGGCTAGATGTCCGGTTGCCTCTAGCTAGGATCGAAACCTGACTGAATTTGCGTCAGTCGGAACTTCTACCACTAAGCCGTTGGAATGAAGGTGAATTTTAGCGTGTTTTATTTTTAGATTCAGATAAACACACAGTGACTGACAGTGACTCAATTCTGCTGAAGAGTTGTGCAATATTAGCTTAAATAGTCACTGTTTACAAACCCACACCTCAAACCAAAGAGCTCAACCGAAATTAATTTTTCAGGAGCCATATATATATATATATAAAAACACAAGGGGCAATTGAGAATGTCAGATAAAAAAAGCATTATTAAGGAGTAAAAACAATAACAGAAATTTAGAAAACCTAAGATAATGATTGACATTACATTTCAAATTTTAGAGATCAAAATCTGAAAAACAAGAGGCTGAAAGTGAGGTCAACAAGTGAGAGATGAGATCTTGCCACCAGTCAAGTACTATGCTTAAATTCTTAAAGTCTAGGTACTATTGAGGAAAGTTTCAGAACAATTACTCTAAAAGTATTCCTTTTTATTTTATCTTCACAGGGAAGCTATGTTACAGCGATGGGAAAGTGACTGAACCTGAAATTTATCTATATATAAAATTCTATGACTTCTGTTAGTTTGTTCATCCATCACACTTCCTAAAATAGCTAAACATTGACTGAATGCAACCAAATTTTGGGGGAGAAGTGCAAACAGGTAAGGGGGGGGGTAAAAAGTAAAGTTGGCTTTATTAGGGTGCATAGCTTAGTAAAATAACTTCCCATTAAAATTTTTGGAAAAATTAAGTTTTATTATTTAACATACAAATTATTCCAAGTGTTTTAAAAACAATTTAATGAGTAAAATAATAAATACTTATTTAATAAAAATGTAATATTGTTTTATGGATATCTTTTTGGTGTATATATATATATATATATATATATATATATATATATGTATGTATGTATGTATGTATGTATGTATGTATGTATGTGCGCGCAGGTAAAAATCCGTGCACAAGTAATCCAACTGAATCCTAGTATAGAATATTAAAATTGATCCACAAAGAGAGCTCGATGTATTTATTACAGAACATTTTTTTTCCTTCTTCCTTCCTATCTCTTTAAAGTTTAAAAATCTTTGAGCTTCCTTTTTATTTTATCTTCAAACCCTTTGGTGCTGATAAATCTCAGAAGATTAATTTCTTGTGGGGGGAAATGGTCATACAGATAGGGTATTTTTGAGTTTTTTTATATATATATATATATATATATATATACACACACACACACACACACAAGAATCCAGTTTTATGTTCATCCTGTGTTTGCAAGGACTATAAACAAATCACAGGGACAAATGTCTCAAAAAGTTAGAATTTACCTCCAGAAAGAAATATTTATGTATGGTTGTATGCTGCATGCATGAGAGTATGAAATCTTAAGAATTTATTCTTCACTGTTAAAAAGGAAAAAAAAAAATTTTCTCAAAAAATATTGTTTATGATAAAGTTCTTTAGAATTGAAGAAATTATTAAACTACAAAGTAGGGTTTTTGTCAAAGAATTTTTCAAACAAACCAGATTATTCAAATTTCATTAATCGGTTTGCAAAATTGAACGAAACACAGAGTTTGTAAAAATGTCACTGAAAACTTAAACTATGAGAATTTCAAGATTCTAGTTAATAAAAAACAGGCACAAGGAAGTTATGTTATGGCAATAGGAAAGTGACTATATACACACACATATATCTATATATATTAATTTTAATCAAGTTCACCGCATATTAAAGATTGGGGGGGGGGGACACATGACCCTTAAACCAACCCTGCAATAAGAGCGCATTATTTAATGTTCTTTTCTTGGCAACTGTCTTAACATTTATCTTGAGTCTGAAGTTGGACAGATTTAGATAGAATATTAGCTGCACTCAAAGGGTTTAAATGTTTATACATATGTAGACAAAAAAAAAAACGGTAAAGTTTTGGCCAATTTCAACTGAACTGTTTATTGGAGCTGAAAATATTTCAGACAAGCTGAACTTCACCGTTTTGCAAACAAAAGATCTGGCAGTTAAAAAAAGGGAAAAAAACGACAAAGCCAATGTTCATGTTTGGCTAAGAGCAGGGAATTTTATTTTGAAACAATGTGCATATAACTGGACACTCGGAGATGTTAAAACACAGTGGGTAAAATGAGACAGAAAGAAAAGTTGTTTTTTTTTTATTTTCATTTTGTTTTAGTTCCATGTCAATTCTGACCCTCCACAGACTATTTTTAATACCATGTCCCTTTAGGTGATTACGTCTATTCACAGGTTCCTTTTTCTTTATTACCTGTGAACTGCCATCCATTCTTGAGAAAAATGCTGGAGTTGTTTCCAATTGCCTTCATCAGTTTGAAATTCAGTTTTCCATCTCTAAGCCTAGTTGCCACCCACGTACGCAATTATGGCCCTCCACAGATTCCTCATCTCTGAATTCGCATGCATTCTTGAGACAGCTAGTGGAGTAGATTGCCATCGTCTTCTACATAGTTTGAAATTCAGAGTTTTCTTTCTTTTCAACTAGTTTCTTAGCAAGACTAGATAACCCAGTCTACCCTGCTATTTAACTCGTATCTGTGGATAGCAAAGAAAAGAAAGATTCACGCCTTTCTCAAATGTATCAGTGCAAAAATGAATGCAGTAGAGTAGCTCAAAATTTGAACTCAGGATGCCGATTCTGTTTGTGGATGTGCAGTGTAATGAATAATGGCTTATAATGAATGATCATAGATCTGAGTTCAATTTTCAGTCAAGTTCATCACATTTATTTAGGTGTTTAAAATAGGATAAAGAATTCCATTAAAGTTTTGAAGAAATTTGACAAATGAAGAAAGAAAATTGCGTGTGGTAATGAGATGAGGATTTACCTTTAATTGATGGGCATTTGTTTACATTTGTAAAAACAATACGCTAGATTTAGTTGTGTAACTCTACCGAGTGAAGATAGCTCTCTGGCTGACACCAAATTAGTTGAGTTTCAATCCTGGCTTGAGGCATTCGGAAGTCTAGTCACACTGAGGAACTGTGATACAGCGAAACAGTACTGTCTGTGAATGACATAATTTAGCTCTTGAAAATACATTTCAATTGAGCACTGTTGAGTGATAAGCTAATTCTATAAACAACAGCCACCTGCACTAATGCAAAGCTCTTCAGTAAAATGAATGGAGCACTTTGGCTGATTGGCATTTGTTTACATTTGTAAAAACAATACGCTAGATTTAGTTGTGTAACTCTACCGAGTGAAGATAGCTCTGGCTGACACCAAATTAGTTGAGTTTCAATCCTGGCTTGAGGCATTCGGAAGTCTAGTCACACTGAGGAACTGTGATACAGCGAAACAGTACTGTCTGTGAATGACATAATTTAGCTCTTGAAAATACATTTCAATTGAGCACTGTTGAGTGATAAGCTAATTCTATAAACAACAGCCACCTGCACTAATGCAAAGCTCTTCAGTAAAATGAATGGAGCACTTTGGCTGATTGGCATTTGTTTACATTTGTAAAAACAATACGCTAGATTTAGTTGTGTAACTCTACCGAGTGAAGATAGCTGTGGCTGACACCAAATTAGTTGAGTTTCAATCCTGGCTTGAGGCATTCGGAAGTCTAGTCACACTGAGGAACTGTGATACAGCGAAACAGTACTGTCTGTGAATGACATAATTTAGCTCTTGAAAATACATTTCAATTGAGCACTGTTGAGTGATAAGCTAATTCTATAAACAACAGCCACCTGCACTAATGCAAAGCTCTTCAGTAAAATGAATGGAGCACTTTGGCTGATTGGCATTTGTTTACATTTGTAAAAACAATACGCTAGATTTAGTTGTGTAACTCTACCGAGTGAAGATAGCTCTGGCTGACACCAAATTAGTTGAGTTTCAATCCTGGCTTGAGGCATTCGGAAGTCTAGTCACACTGAGGAACTGTGATACAGCGAAACAGTACTGTCTGTGAATGACATAATTTAGCTCTTGAAAATACATTTCAATTGAGCACTGTTGAGTGATAAGCTAATTCTATAAACAACAGCCACCTGCACTAATGCAAAGCTCTTCAGTAAAATGAATGGAGCACTTTGGCTGATTGGCATTTGTTTACATTTGTAAAAACAATACGCTAGATTTAGTTGTGTAACTCTACCGAGTGAAGATAGCTCTGGCTGACACCAAATTAGTTGAGTTTCAATCCTGGCTTGAGGCATTCGGAAGTCTAGTCACACTGAGGAACTGTGATACAGCGAAACAGTACTGTCTGTGAATGACATAATTTAGCTCTTGAAAATACATTTCAATTGAGCACTGTTGAGTGATAAGCTAATTCTATAAACAACAGCCACCTGCACTAATGCAAAGCTCTTCAGTAAAATGAATGGAGCACTTTGGCTGATTGGCATTTGTTTACATTTGTAAAAACAATACGCTAGATTTAGTTGTGTAACTCTACCGAGTGAAGATAGCTCTGGCTGACACCAAATTAGTTGAGTTTCAATCCTGGCTTGAGGCATTCGGAAGTCTAGTCACACTGAGGAACTGTGATACAGCGAAACAGTACTGTCTGTGAATGACATAATTTAGCTCTTGAAAATACATTTCAATTGAGCACTGTTGAGTGATAAGCTAATTCTATAAACAACAGCCACCTGCACTAATGCAAAGCTCTTCAGTAAAATGAATGGAGCACTTTGGCTGATTGGCATTTGTTTACATTTGTAAAAACAATATGCTAGATTTAGTTGTGTAACTCTACCGAGTGAAGATAGCTCTGGCTGACACCAAATTAGTTGAGTTTCAATCCTGGCTTGAGGCATTCGGAAGTCTAGTCACACTGAGGAACTGTGATACAGCGAAACAGTACTGTCTGTGAATGACATAATTTAGCTCTTGAAAATACATTTCAATTGAGCACTGTTGAGTGATAAGCTAATTCTATAAACAACAGCCACCTGCACTAATGCAAAGCTCTTCAGTAAAATGAATGGAGCACTTTGGCTGATTGGCATTTGTTTACATTTGTAAAAACAATACGCTAGATTTAGTTGTGTAACTCTACCGAGTGAAGATAGCTCTGGCTGACACCAAATTAGTTGAGTTTCAATCCTGGCTTGAGGCATTCGGAAGTCTAGTCACACTGAGGAACTGTGATACAGCGAAACAGTACTGTCTGTGAATGACATAATTTAGCTCTTGAAAATACATTTCAATTGAGCACTGTTGAGTGATAAGCTAATTCTATAAACAACAGCCACCTGCACTAATGCAAAGCTCTTCAGTAAAATGAATGGAGCACTTTGGCTGATTGGCATTTGTTTACATTTGTAAAAACAATACGCTAGATTTAGTTGTGTAACTCTACCGAGTGAAGATAGCTCTGGCTGACACCAAATTAGTTGAGTTTCAATCCTGGCTTGAGGCATTCGGAAGTCTAGTCACACTGAGGAACTGTGATACAGCGAAACAGTACTGTCTGTGAATGACATAATTTAGCTCTTGAAAATACATTTCAATTGAGCACTGTTGAGTGATAAGCTAATTCTATAAACAACAGCCACCTGCACTAATGCAAAGCTCTTCAGTAAAATGAATGGAGCACTTTGGCTGATTGGCATTTGTTTACATTTGTAAAAACAATACGCTAGATTTAGTTGTGTAACTCTACCGAGTGAAGATAGCTCTGGCTGACACCAAATTAGTTGAGTTTCAATCCTGGCTTGAGGCATTCGGAAGTCTAGTCGCACTGAGGAGCTGTGATACAGCGAAACAGTACTGTCTGTGAATGACATAATATATATATATATATATATATATATATATATATATAAATATATAAATTTAATTAACAGGCATGCCATTTTATTAATCAAACTATTTCTTTTTTTATTATTATAGACATGAACACCCGAGATATCTTTCGGTCAACACTTATTCATAAGTAACGCGTTGGTACATTATTTATTAGTATAAAGGGGACACATATATTGAAATATTTACTAAAATGGAAGAAAAGTCTGAGCTCGTTTAAAATTAAATTTATTGAAAATATAATTAAAACGTAAGGGGGGGTGTAAATCTCAGCACAGAAAGAGTTAATAAAAGGGAAAAAATTTTAACTCACAATCCTTCCAAGAGTTTTAATGATCTTGTGAAATGGTCCTTTATGAAGGATAGACTGTCCTATCTAAGTAAAAATTCAGTGATTTATCAATTTAAGTGCCGATGTGATTCGGTATATATAGGACGGACTGGTCTTCGTTTGGAAACGCGTGTTTCTCAGCATGTTCCCTCACATCTACGTAATCCCGAACACAGGAATAGAGTTTCTCAGTCAGTCCAGGAGTTGGCTATTGGCCAACATTTGATGGACAACCAGGACTGTGCCTCTGCTTATCAGGACACTTGGTTTTCTGTCCTGCACAGCGTCCAAACCGAATTTCATTTATGTGTTTTGGAAGCTGTATATTTAAAATTACATCGCCCAAATTTATGCAGGCAGAAAGACCATTTTCACAAGATAATTAACAGATATGGGTTAAAGAGTAGGACAGATTGCACTCTTTAGCCATGGTTGGCAACCAATCTTTGAGAATGAAAACTGAATTCAAGACCAGTTGGACATGGGGTTAGCAATTCCATCGCACACAACCTACTACTTGCTATGAAAACCACATTCTATACTGAAAGCTCTGGGCTCCATACTCCCGAGGAAGCCTATGAGACTCAGCAGCTCTGGGGCCCATGCTCCTGAGGGAGTCTACGGGATTCTAGAGTTGTGGTCCCCATAACTGTCATGGAGATTACAAGGGACTGGAATGAGTGAACAATGCGGATTAATATTCTGTTAAAATTAACATTCTGTTATTCTGTTATAATTAACATTGTTATAATTAATATTCTGTTATAATTAATATTCTGTTATAATTAATATTCTGTTATAATTAATATTCTGTTATAATTAATATTCTGTTATTCTGTCTGGACATTTATCTTAAATCTAAAATTAGACAGCTTCAGGTAGAATATCATCTGTAGCCAGGGGATTTAAAAGTATCTTTGTACGTAGATAAAAGGGGGTAAAGTTTTGAGCCAAATTCAATTGAGTTGTCTGTTGGAGCTAAAAATATTTCAGACAAGCTGAAATTTACCATTTTGCAAACAAATGACTTGGCAGAAAACCTTTGTGCAATTGAAAATGGAAAAAATAGAGAAGCCATCTTCATATTTGGCTCAGAGCAGGGAATTTTATTTTGAAACACTGTGCATAAAAATGGCCAATGAGAAACGTTAAAGATGGTGAGGAATGGGACAGAAGGAAAGTTTTTTTTATTTTTATTTTTTTTTTTTAAATGTAAACAGAATCCTCAGCTGGAATTCTTGAAAGTGAATTACTTCAGAATTAAATTTTGGGTAAGATTTCTTTTAGTGCCTTCAATGAAGAACTCAAAGTAAGTCAACAGAAATCTATTGGAGTCAATCAATGAGATTTTCTAATGACATCATGGCAAGTAGTCTAAGCAAGGCATAATATTATAACAGCTAGGAGTGAGTTCTAACAGTGGCGACATGGTAACAAAACTCATATGGAGTAGGAAATAGTACTTTTTTGCTTTGCCGCACATAAGTGATAAGAAATTAGAACCAGATTGGTTTAAATTTGTCTTTGGTGTGTAAAAAAGAAAAAAAAAAAAGAAAGGAGGAAAACAAATTAACAAATATTATTTAAATATTGAGGTATTATTGGCCCAAGTGGTAAAAATACAACAACAGCAACAGTAGCTCTCTCACAAACGTGCCATCACCTCTGTCTTTTACAAATAATTGGTAATTGCTCAGGTTGAGCTGCTTTCGCTGGTTCCCAGACTTCATGAATTCCAGCGTTCTATGAGGCTGGCATCCCACTCTCACCCTTTCACTGTTGAAACTGTTAAATGTAACCGTCTCTTCTACTTCAGTAGCTTCATATCTTGCACCTCTCGCCTGTGGAACTCCCTTCTCTCTTCCTGTTTCCCCTGATAGCTATAATCTCCAACTAGTCAAATGTAATGTCAATCGACATCTTCAGTCGCCTTTGACCAATCCACTATCCTTCTCCTCATCCTTTCCTCTATCACTCCTATCTGCTCTCACTCCAAATCCTCTGTAACCCCATGCGTGCTAGTGGCTTCATGCCTTGCTTGGGGTGAAATGCTTAAAAAAAAAAAAAAAAAAAAAAAAAAATATATATATATATATATAGTAATTGTTGGAACTCCAGAAACAGCAAAATTTAATTGAAATAATACACAAGAAAATGGAAAATTTCCTAAGTTCTTTCACTCCTGACATGGTGGCAAATGCCATACTGAATTCACATACAATTCAGATGATCTTTTCTGCATATTTTAAAAGATATGAACAAATTTTCAGAGAAGAATTCAGAAACTGGTAAGATGAGAAAGAAACTTTTGTACTACCAAAAAAAAAAAAAAAAAAAAAAAATTGAAATTTGCTTTTAAGAAAACGAAAATATTCTGACAAATATTTAGTGAGAAAAGTTTGTTATTCATTACTCGTTAGAAGTGTATGAATCTGACAAAAAAGATGAAGATTTTGTCACATATACTGAAATACTTCAGAAGGAGTGCTAAAGATTCAAATTAAATAAACTGATTCTGGAGATGTTTAAAGGGTAAATTTTCATTCAAGGGTTAACAGCGAAAACAGATACAGAAATTCGTGCTAGAATTCTAACAAAACTTGAACAGAATAAAAATAATAATAATAAAAGAAATATTGAGCAAATGTCAGAGAATCCTAAATCTGGTACGAGATTCAAAAAAAAAAAAAAAAAAAAAAGATGCACAAACATAAAAACTAAAGAAAATGTGATAAAAGAAAAATTAATCCAGGTTTCTGATGTGGAAGGTTACATCTGAGATGATTGTCCCTTTAAGAATTCAAAATGCTGCAAGTTTAGACAAATAGTGCATAAAAAGTCACACAGTAACACTAAAACAAGAAAAAGTTCTCATAAAAAATTTTATACATAGCATTGCTACAGTAAAAAATAATTACAGAAAACTAAAGAAAATTTGTCTATATGAAAATTAAAAATGTGGATGTAAAAATTCAACTGAGCACTGGTAGTGATATCACAATAATTAACGGAGCCATATATTAGGTTGGTGCAAAAATAATGTCGTTTTTTGACGTTCAACTTCATGTGGCAAAACAACATTATTTTTGCACCAACCTAATAGATAAACAGTAAACCTACATTAAAAAGAACTTCAAAAAATCACATGTGGTATGTTGTATAATAAATTATTTTTTGTTGGTGAAATGATTTGTAACGTTTCATTTTGTAACAAGATCCTCCCGTCTCGCAATACTCTGCCCCCAGCTTTTGGAATGCATCCTTGGACATCATCCCAATATGTCTACAGATCTCAGTGTCGCACTTACCGTCCTCTGTCAAAACACTTCCTAGATATTTAAACTTCTGCACCTGCTTGATTTTAGTGTCCCCCAACCTGCAAATCACATTTTGGGCGCATCTTTTTACT
>OZ038519.1:49390647-49395647 GCA_964036315.1 Acanthosepion esculentum | reverse complement strand
ACAACATCAGAGTAAATCATACTTCAACAACATTGGAATACAACAGCTTTATTCTGAAAATACTTCTGGATGAAGTATCTCAATCATTTTGAGATCCCACTATATTACTTCCTTTCTTCAGGTAAATAAGATAGTTCTGAGAGAGTCATTTATTGAGCATAATCTAATACAATTACCAAAGATCTACAAAACTTAACCCAAAGTGTTATATAGTATTGGTGACAAGCAAACTCAACTATTCAGCAGGGATAAAAATCATTACACTTTCAGTAAAATAACAGTGGAGTACAATCCGGGAAATGCAATGGATAAATTGTCTTCTAAATAATGCAAAAATAGAAGATAACAAAGACATCTCATTTTAACAAATATATGGAAATACTAAAGAGTTTATTCAATACAGTCACTATTAGCTTCAATCTTGGCTTCCAGACAACTTCAGAATCTCCTGCAGCCCTTCTGGTCGATATCCTTAAGTTGGTGAATGCTGCAATAATTCTTGCATTCAGTTCATCTTTGGTGCTGCAAGGAATTTTGTTGATGTCTTGCTCAACTGCACCCCACACATAATAATCAAATGGGTTGCAGTCTGAAAGAATGGTAGACTTGTAAGTAACTTGAGTTCACTCGCTGCTCAGTCAATGAATACTAAATGTTTCCTTTTATTTAAATCACTAATAATACTAATACCATAGGAGAAAGTAAACAACGAATTTAGAACTAAATGTTGCCTTGTCAAATCATTCTTTATACAGTCATGGAATGGATTCTGGAGTTCCCAATGACTGTCATCTCTACTGCAGTTGATGAGTAAAGTACAGGGTGCCATGGATAGAATGTCTTCTAAATTACGCAAAAATGAAAAAATACACTTGCATCTCATTTTAGAAGATATATTTACCAAAATTGCACAAAAATATATGGAAATACTAAGGAGTTCATTTATTCAATAAAATCGCCATTGGCTTCAACCGTGATCTCTAGATGACTTTAGAATCTCCTGCATCTCTTCTGGATGATAGCCTTCTTTAAGTTGATGAATGCTGCTATAATCGTTGCCTTCAGTTCATCTTTCATCTTACAAGGAATTTTGTTGGTCCTCGCTCAACTGTACTCCATATATAATAATCAAGGAGGTTGCAGTCTGGGGAATTAGGTGGCCAGATGTAAGAGGTGATGTGGTTGGAGAAATTACTTAACAGCCATGACTGGATTCTCCTGCTTGTGTGGCATGGTGCAGAGTCATGTTGCCACACATAAGGCCTTTCAACAGCCACCTTCTCGACCCAGGGGCAGCACTACCTCCTCAAGGCACTTGATGTAGGCATCTGAGGTCCTCACCATCAAATTTGGAAGTTATCAGAATGATCAGAGTGTGGTTTACGAGCTGCCATACCTTCATAATCATCATTAGACTCATCCAACTCTTCTGAATCCTCTACACAATCCTCAGATTAACACTCACTCTGAAATATTTGTATTCGAGCTTCTGACATTAATGCCAAGCAGTACAGCATGCCATTTCCAAATTTCTGGCAGAATGAATTGTGCCATGGTGCTCTTTTCTTCACAGATGGTGCCCAACTGACCCTGCCATACTGTGCCGTTGACAAAATCAAAAACAAACAATGCACAAAATTAAAAATATAAAATGGCAGCAATTAACCCATAATACTGTAATTTGCTTCCTAAAACTTCTTAAGGAAGCAGTATTTCGTCTGTTTTACAATCCAGCTCAGTTTTTTTTTCTTTTCTTCAGGAAGAGAAGAGTTAAAATATTAAAATGTCACTTTTATTTTGTTTAATGTGAAAAAAATTGAAGTTTTAAAAAGAAAAAAATTTAGCATTTTTTTTCCCCTTTCTTTCGCAAAATATTTGTGGGACCGTCACATTGTTGGAAAAATTTCCTTGCAGGTGATTAAGAATGAAATGCTTGTATTAAACACAAAACTTCACCCAAAAGTAATTACGCCACCCATCTTGTTTGACAAGAAATTCGAACTCAGTGATAATAAAAAGCAGACAAGGACAACAACTTGTCTTTTATTCTTTGTGAAAACAGAAGTGATTTTTAACGAAATCTCCAAAATTTTGAAGAGATATACAGAAATGTCTATGAGGAAACTAAACTATTCAACAATGATTATAAATCTTTATACTTCAAATAAATATTGTAAACAAATTATACTACAACAAAATTAGAATAAATTATACTTCAACAACATTGGAATACAACAGATTTATTCTGAAAATACTTCTGGATGAAGTATCTCAATCATTTTGCTATCCCACTACATTACTTTCTTCAGGTAAATAAGATAGTTCTGAGAGAGTCATTTATTGAGCATAATCTAATACAATTACCAAAGATCTAGAAAACTTACCCCAAATTGTTATATAGTATTGGTGACAAGCAAACTCAACTGTTCAGCAGGAATAAAAGTCATTACACTTTCAGGAAAACAACAGCGGAGACAGAAGTTTGCGTTCTAAAAATTCTTAAAGAAGCACTAGTTGGTCTTTGTTTTACTATTCAGCTATGTCTTCTCTTTAAGAGAAGACAAGAGTAAAAAATTTAAAATGTCAGCCATATTTTGTTTAAAGGGATGGGAGTTAAATCTTTTAAAAAATAAAATAAAATCAGCATTTTTTTTTTTTTATCCTTCTTCCTCAAAATGTTTGTGGAACCGTCTCACATTGTTGGAAATATTTCCTTACAGGTGGTTAAGAATGAAATGTTTGTGTTAAACAAAGAAAGCTTCCTCTAAATGTAATTATGCCACCAGTTTTGTTTTAACAGAAAACCCAACATCACTGATAATAAAAAAAAAGTAGAGGAAAAAAAAAGAGGGAAAAAAAAGTAGATAAAAAAACCCCAAAAAAACCCCAAAAAAAACAAAAAAAAACAAAAGACAATTTACTTATTTACTTTTTATTCTCTGCAAAAGTAGAGAAGTGATCTTTAAATCTATATTGAAAGGCAATTTTTTTTTTTAATTTCCTATACTAGAAGAAAAAATCTGAGTGGTCAAAAACTTCATTTGTTTATCAAGTACAAACTTGGTTTGGTTTGGTTTGTTGTGTTGTGTTTTACAGCATATCAACCTCAAGACAACATGTATAGCTAGTAATATTTGAATCCATCACTTCCCCCAGGCTATGGGTTAATTAGTAAAACTTGTATCATTAAACCATTATTATCTCCAAAAATAAAATTGCTATAACTCACTCCTAGTGGTTATAATATTATGTCTTGCTTAGGCTACTTGCCATGATGTCATTCTCTCTTACTGACTCCAATGGACTGAGGTTTACCAGTCATCCCACTATGCACTAAATGCAACACAGGGTCTTGTCACCCTCTGCCTGAAGACGGAGTTCTTATCTAGTCATGAGCCTGGGACTGACTGCAAGGAACCCGAGCATTCCCATCCAGGCTACTGGTCAAAATTTGCCCAGCCCCTACAAAAACAGGCTCAGTTACAGAATTGGTCTGTTTTTCTCAGCCAAGTCTATCCAAAGACAGAATCCCCCCCCCACTGAGTCACCCTCCAGCCGAAGACGGTGGTCTCGTCACCCTCCGCACGAAGACGGTGGTCTTGTCTTCTCAAGAGACTGGGACAGACTGCAATGCACTGGTATTTGCCAACCTTTCCACAAGGCAGGATGTAGCACAAGGCCAATTTTTATGTGGGGCGTTTATGAGACCATAGGCTCAGGCAAAAATTCCCAGTAGGTCCTGCATACACAAGGTCAGGTTTGTCTACCTCCCCAGACAAGGCACTGCCTTTCAGCATAGCCTTGTCTGGCTTCCTCTCTGCAGGCAGAGAGTTCGACAAATCAGTTGTGAACCTGGCAGTGAACTGTCTGTGACAGACTACTACTGACTCAAAGTGAGTTCTTTATTTAAGGTGTCTAGTTTAGTTCATTTGTGTTACTGGGGGTGTCTTATTTACTCCACAACAAAACTAAAATTGTGTACAAAACATTTAGATTTTGGCATTAAATAACCCAAGGTTAAAGGTGTTAATATGCCAATAAACAACAACAACCCAACTTTAATGAGTGCCAGTGGCAACAGTTACTTTTTTCTCATCATTTCACCCTAAGCAAGGTGATAAAGCCACTAAGATGCAGAGGGGGGGGGTTACTGAAGAGAAAGGACAATAAAAGAACAAAGATTAAGACAGATGACAACAGACACTGCATTTAAATTTTGTAAAGATATTTTGTAGGTCATTATTATATCTAAAAATTTCTTACAATCCTAAAAATAAAATTCTGGCTTTAAATAACCTACAAAAGGTTGGATAAGCTGTAAAAACCAAATTAATCATAAACTAGTGAAGGCAGGGTACAAAATAGGAAAGCTCATTAGAACAATTATGATGAAAACATTTAGAGAAAAGGTACAGGGTAGCTACATTACAGTGGTGGGAAAGTGACTAAAACTGATATGCCAGGTTAGGACCGATAAGATTGCAGATTGTTTGGATTTTGTCAAGAATCTCAAGATATACAGCAGAAACACAGGTCAGCTCATAAAACTCACACTGATCATTCTGATAATATTTGTTAGTAAGGGCCTCAGACTCAACATGGAGACCTACATAAAGTGCCCTGAGGAGAGGGTGCTGCCCTGGGACAAGAGATGTCTGGCAACAGGACTCTGCACCATACCACACAAGCAGAACACTGTCATGGCTGTCAGATAATTTCTGCGACTACATCACTCCTTACATATGGCCACCTAACTCCACAGACTGCAACCCCCTTGATTATAATGCGGGGGGGGGCACATCTGAGTGAGAGACCAACAAAACTCCTTGAAACACCAAAGATGAACTGAAGGCAAGGATTATGGCAGCATTCATCAACTTAAACAAGGAGACCGTCCAGAAGAGTTGAAGGAGATTCTGAAGTTATCTGGAGGCCATGATTGAAGCAAATAGTGATTTTATTGAATAAATTAACTCTTTAGAATTTGAAGATGTTGTATA
>OZ038519.1:49335647-49385647 GCA_964036315.1 Acanthosepion esculentum | reverse complement strand
GTTCTTCATTCTTTGCACCTGAATGAGCCCTCATTTCTTCTTCGTATTAATTATAAAGTTAGGAAAACGACCCAGGTCTGATTTTATCACACAAAGTAAGTGTTTTCACAATAAAATAGGTGCTAAACCAACCAAAGTTCCAGACTAACTCTAACCATTGTTCCAGAACCATTCCAAACTTAAAAAGATTTTTTTTTTATTTTGTTTTCCTTTTAACTTTCTTGTGCAATAGATATCAGTTCTAAATGAGAAATCAGAAAGCCGAGTTTGAATTCCAATTGGGTTCATTGGAGTCAATTATGCACAGATATCTTTGGAAAAGGTATGAATCCATCTCTTCTCCCCCACCAGCCATAGTTTGAATAGCAGAACAGACTGGGTCTTATATAGCCTGGGTTGGTAACCAACCTACCACAGAAAAAAACGGCAACAGACTGTGGGAAAATGTTCTGCCGAGTCAGTCATGAATGAAAAGATTTGTTTTTTTAGCGGCACATCAACTCCTTATGGGTCATTTAATGCCAAAATGTTATTTTTTTGAGAGCATTTGTAATTTCTTTTATAAAAATGTATTGCAGGTATTTTTATTATAAAATGTTTTTATACCTTCATATCTTTTTGACTCCAGTTTAAGGGTTCACTATTTGCACATAGCTGGGACCCTAAGCAATAGACCTGGAAATAACAGCAATTCAGAGGTGGTTCCATGCTCCTCAAAATATCCCAATCGGAAGCCTTGTTGCCAGATGTGGTTTATGGTCATACCAGGAGAAATGAATCGAAAAAGACAATCACCCAAGAGTGTATCACGTATGGCACTTAACTGACCAATCATTTGTACCTGTTAGCAGCATAATGAAAGCACCATTAAGATGTTTCGGAAATTAACATTCAATCTTTACACTCGTCTCTCTGCCCTGCAACCACTCCATAACTTGGTCACTGCTTTCTCTGGGCTATACTGCCAAGTTGAAGGGATATGAACAAAGATTTACAGTTAAGTTCATGATAAACAATAACGTAATATATAAACGATGTTTGTTAATGATGAATTCAAGTTTTATTTAACCAAAATCTGACAGTAAAGTATATTGCAAATATACCTAATTTTAAGTCCTAACTTCTTTTGGGCTTGCATTCAACAAGAATGAGATTCATTTATTAAAAGCCTCCAACTATGGGTAAGAAGCAAGAACTATTTTAAGAAATTTCTTACTTTTAGGATAAATATATATAAAAGGATGAATAGAATTTTTCAAAAGTCATTAATCCCTTAGCATTCAACACACCCAAACCCAACCCATAAATATCAGCTCTCAAAGTCTCGCCGTTTCTGGCCAAAGTCTCGCCGTTTCTGGCCAAAGTCTCGCCGTTTCTGGCCAAAGTCTCGCCGTTTCTGGCCAAAGTCTCGCCGTTTCTGGCCAAAGTCTCGCCGTTTCTGGCCAAAGTCTCGCCGTTTCTGGCCAAAGTCTCGCCGTTTCTGGCCAAAGTCTCGCCGTTTCTGGCCAAAGTCTCGCCGTTTCTGGCCAAAGTCTCGCCGTTTCTGGCCAAAGTCTCGCCGTTTCTGGCCAAAGTCTCGCCGTTTCTGGCCAAAGTCTCGCCGTTTCTGGCCAAAGTCTCGCCGTTTCTGGCCAAAGTCTCGCCGTTTCTGGCCAAAGTCTCGCCGTTTGCGTAACTTCCTGTGCTATTTATTATGATGGCATGATATTATGGCAGCGTATACAGGGGGCAGTGTATGGTGAATTGAACACTGAGAGTCAATATTCACAGGGCATGTTGAATGCTGAAGAGTTAACTTTACTTCACTCAGTCACCCAAAGTCACTGTCACTTACTGACACTTCGCCTTCACAGGACCACTTTAAAGTGAAGAGCACAAGTGCAGGCACATACGACCAAAACCTGTCTGGTCCTCACAACCAACGTCAATATTTCATTGACCCTTTCTCTTTACTGCAGTGATGGAGGTGCTGCCACAAGGTTGGGTGCCCCAGAACCTGGCATCCCTCATTTATTTTCTCGTGGTCTGTCCAAAGATAAAAACACAAGTGAGAGATGAAAATGTAGCTACCAAGCCTAAGATCACTTTGCCAGTTATTTACTTGCACACCCACTCAAACTTCATGGTGGTGGGAGGTAACACAAGACCATTTATGGGTGAAAGAAAGTGTGCACATCTGGGCCAAGGCTAAAAATTGCCCAGTCTCCACAACCAATGTTGCATTGACCTAAATATTACCCTCACCCACCTCCACCTTTTGCATTTAATTTGGGACCTGTCCAAAGACAAAAACACAATTGAAAGATAAAATGTAGCTACCAACCTGAAGGTGAGTTTACTACTACTATAACTGAAGCCAAGATGCAAGGTCAGGACCATTAACATTGCAGATTCTTTGGATTTTATCACAAATCTCTAAATATATCGCAGAAGCACCAGACCAGATGTGGCAAAAATATTCAAACAAGGGCAAATGATAGACTTATAAACAATAGATTCTGGTGAGAAAAATCCACTTCATGTCAATGGAAAACATTAAACCGAGAATCAGCCATGCTGGTGGAAAGTAAAATGGGTTTTCTCAGATGATGACTAGAGAGAAGTTTTATTTTGGAGGCATTAAAATTAACAAACCATTCCCTACCCCTGCTAAGAGGAGAGTATAGATTCATTTTTGAGATCAGCTGCCAATTTAACCTTGTTGAATTGATCACACGTACGATGAAGACGGGAATAAACGATTGTGTCAACAGTATAAATACCAAGTTGAGAACTGATGCCATCAGGAAGATCACTGATGGAAATTAGGAACAATGTAAGGGGGCCAAGGATAGAGTCTTGGGGGATGTCTGTATTAATGCAAAGGGATCTCAAAGAGTGACCATTCAAGATCAACAGATTACAGGTCATTTTGAAATCACCTGCCAATCTGACCTTATTGAACCAATCAGACTTACTATTAAGACAGGTGTAAATAGTTGTATCATCAACATAGATACCAAGCTGAGAATGGATGCCATCAAGAATGTTGTTGATAAAAATTAGCAAAAAATGTATATCCAAGGATAGATAGCTGGGTAACAGCTGCTTTAATGCAAAAAGATCTAGAGGAGCAGCCATTCAAGACAACTTTCATTTCAAGATTTGATAAGAAAGATTGAATCAGTTTAAAAATTCATCCAGAAATCCCATAACCTTTCAACTTGTGAAAAAGACCAATATGCTAAAACCTGCCAAATCCCTTAATTAGTAACCTCAAATGTTTGTGCATGTGCTACTGAAAAGATCCCACACAAAAAAGTTTTTTAAATTAAAAAAAAAAAGAATTTAAAATATTACAAAAATATGCAGATATCAATGATTTTTACCACACTTTCAAACTTAGCATTTGTAAATAGCAGCTAAGTTCAATAACTTTTCAAATGTAAGTGATCAATTTTACACTATATTGATATGAAATGATATAAAAATAAACATAATTCCAATTCTGTCATGCGTTGTGTCCTAATAGAGCCCTGGGGGACACCTGCATTAATGCAAAAAGATCGAGAAGAGTGGCCATTCAAGATAACTTTCATTTCACAATTTGATGAGAAAGACTGAATCAGTTCAAAACTTCATCCAGTAATAATAAACTTTCAACTGGTGAAGAAGACCACCATGCCAAACCCTGTCAAATGCCTTTGAGATGTTCAAAGCAACAGCTCAAGCTTCACCATTCTTATCTAAAGCTTGATAGACTCTTTCAACAATAATCATTAATACATAAGCAGTTAACCTATAGAAGCAAAAGCCATATTGCTTATCTGAAAGAAGAACTTGTAATGTAAGGTGATTAAGCTGTTCAGATTTGATGAGGGCCTCTAGCACATTGCCAAAAACAGACAGAAGGCTAATAGGCTGAAAGAGGGACCAGACAATTCACCTGGACTCTTAAAGACTGGAACTACAGAAGAGGATTTTCAACAAGCCGGCAAGCAGAAAGCAGCCAGTCATTTATTACAAAGTTTAGAGAGAAGAGAAGACAGTTCAGAAGCACATATCTTAAGGACCGTAGAGATACTATCAGTTCCATTTTTTTGTAGGCATGAAGGTCCAAGTTGGCCAAAAATTTTATTTTAAAATGTTTCTCTCAAATGATTAAAAGAGAGCAGTTATGTTTTGGAAGTGTTAAAATCAACAAGGCATTTCTTGCCCCAGTTAACAACAGACTGTAGGTTATTTTTGAGATCAGCTGCCAATTTGACCTTATCGGACAGATCAGACTTACTATAAAGAGAGGAGTAAATAGTCATGTCATAAGCAGAGATATTGAGTTAAGAACTGATGTCATCGGGAAGGTTGTTGATGAAAATTAGGAAGAACGTAGATCTAAAAGATAGAGCCATGAGGAACACTTGCATTAATGCAAAAAGATCTAGAAGGATGGAGGCATTCAAGATAACTTTCATTTTGCGATTTAAGAAGAAAGACTGTATCAGTTCAAAAATTCATCCAGAAATAATATAAACTTTCAACTTGTGAAGATGATTAGTATATTCCAAACCCTGTCAAATGCCTTTGAGATATGCAAAGCAACAGCTCAAGTTTCACCATCCTTATCTAAAGCATGATAGACTTTCAGAAATAATCATGACATCAGCAGTTGACCTAGAGAGGCAAAAGCTATATTGCTTATCTGAAAGACCGTGTGAGGTGAGATGCTTGACAAATTCAGAATGGATTAGAGTAGAGCATTTTGCTAAAAAAGAGGTAGAAAGCTAATAGGTTGATAGAAAGAACAGATTGTTTACCAGAGTTCTTAGAAAGAGTAACTACTGATGACTATTTCAAGCAAGGCAGGGAGCAGAAAGTTTAGAAAGAACAGGAGCCAGTTCAGGAGAACATTTCTCAAGGACTAGTGCAAGGATTGCATCAAGATCACATGCTTTGAGATCTAGTTTAGAGATGATAGCAGAAATCATAGACAGAGTTATATGCAAATCACTCAAAATGGACTCAGTTGTAATGGGAAAGTAAGGCAAAGATACTCCAGTCAAGAATAGAATTTGAGAAGAATTTCCAGGCAAAAACATAGTTTTACCTCTAGAAGTTAACACTTCAAACGGAGTAAAGAGAGGAGGGATAGAAGACTTATTTGTAGTTTAAATAAGTCTGCATTGCTCTGACATCACTTGTACAAATCAAGATACCGCTGGTTCAATTCGCCGTCCTTGCTTTCTGAACACGTCACAATGTACATCCGTCATTCCTTCTGCCCTTTTCACTGCTTCAGCCCTCTTTTATCAGGCCAACACTGCAGTCGACCAACCAATCAGCATTCTTCGCTTCTATTCTCAGTTACCCAGGCAAATAGCCTCCTCCAGTTCGACCAATCAGCACACGACTTGCTATTGGTGGAAGCATGCCAAACTGTAGAAAAACCCTCATTACCGCACATACTGCTAGACGGGAGAGTAATGCCATTTTCACGGGGCAAACTAGCCGATGTCACATGCCGCCCATTAAGGTAAGATCCTTATTTTCCTATGCACCAGATACAAGCCACTCTGGCTTGCTTGCATTTATGGGGATGTTCACCACAGATGCCATTACAGAGCTGCCAGTCACTTTCTGATGCAGACAAGAAAAGATATGTGATTTTAATTTTCTGGTTGGTTTCTGCAACTAATTAACTCTACTTTGGTGCCTTTTTACCTTTTTTATTTTTTTGTCGCTCTTGGATAATTATTCTAATTGCCAAATATGAAGAAAAAGTTATTTCCTTGTGAACATGCAATGGACCTTTCCCAGTTCTTGCGAACAAGAATAGACACAAAGTGGTTTTATTTTTCTGATTGGCAACTAAATATTGGCAAACTAAGTTTATCTACTTTGGTGGTTTTTTTTGCTCTTGGACCTTTTGTAGGTTATTTAAAGCTAGAAAAAAAAAATTTACATTATTTGGACTATTGTCCTCATCTTTTGTTGCCATATTTATCACAACAGCCTTCTTCAGGTGGTTGGAATGTCAAACTGAACGTTTATTTTGCTTGCTGGGGTAGACTGTTCTAATTCCACGTGGCATGTCTAATGGATGTCAGTTATCTCCTGTTAATTCACCTCTCCAAGTTCTCCACTGCATTAACCAGGTATTGAACTCACAACTCTTTGGGTCCTGTCATTGGATCTAACCAATGCCTTTATCCACTGTGCCATGTCTCCTTAAGCTTAAGAACTTAAAAATAAAATATAGACAGATACCAGAAAAAAATTTTAGATTGAGAGAATTTTTTTTTTTTTTTTTTTTTAGGTAATAATGGTTTAGTAATTCAAGTCTTACTAATTAACCCATAGCTGTGAAGGAGAAGAGGTGGATTCATGCCTTTCTCAAAGATATTTGCACATAAGTGAATGTAACGAACCCAACAGAAATCAAAACTTGGCTCTCCAATTCTGTGTCATTATCCATTACACAATCTGCACACCCTAGCTTACAGCACTTGGTATTCCCAAGCAGTCAGCCATCTAGGTACTGACCAGGCTCAATGTTGCTTAACTTCAGTGACCAGACAAAAACCAGTGTTTCAATAAGATGTAGCCATAAACAAGCAATAACTGGAGCAGTACTAAATAAGAACAAGATGAGATATCCCTAGACATGGACTGTGGAACAAAGAACAATCTGACCCACAGAGATTAAATAAAGAGTTCAGTTTGTAATTCCCCTCGGCTATTGATTGGTGGAAACAGGGTGAGCAATAAGTGAGCAGTACTAAATAAGAACAAGATGAGATATCCCTAGACATGGACTGTGGAACAAGAACAATCTGACCCCAGAGATTAAATAAAGAGTTCAGTTTGTAATTCCCCTCGGTTATTGATTGGTGGAAACAGGGTGAGCAATAACTGAGCAGTACTAAATAAGAACAAGATGAGATATCCCTAGACATGGACTGTGGAACAAGAACAATCTGACCCCCAGAGATTAAATAAAAGAGTTCAGTTTGTAATTCCCCTCGGCTATTGATTGGTGGAAACAGGGTGAGCAATAACTGAGCAGGGATAAATAAGAACAAGATGAGATATCCCTAGACATGGACTGTGGAACAAGAACAATCTGACCCCAGAGATTAAATAAAGAGTTCAGTTTGTAATTCCCCTCGGCTATTGATTGGTGGAAACAGGGTGAGCAATAACTGAGCAGTACTAAATAAGAACAAGATGAGATATCCCTAGACATGGACTGTGGAACAAGAACAATCTGACCCCAGAGATTAAATAAAGAGTTCAGTTTGTAATTCCCCTCGGCTATTGATTGGTGGAAACAGGGTGAGCAATAACTGAGCAGTACTAAATAAGAACAAGATGAGATATCCCTAGACATGGACTGGGGAACAACAACAATCTGACCCCAGAGATTAAATAAAAGAGTTCAGTTTGTAATTCCCCTCGGCTATTGATTGGTGGAAACAGGGTGAGCAATAACTGAGCAGTACTAAATAAGAACAAGATGAGATATCCCTAGACATGGACTGGGGAACAAGAACAATCTGACCCCAGAGATTAAATAAAAGAGTTCAGTTTGTAATTCCCCTCGGCTATTGATTGGTGGAAACAGGGTGAGCAATAACTGAGCAGTACTAAATAAGAACAAGATGAGATATCCCTAGACATGGACTGTGGAACAAGAACAATCTGACCCCAGAGATTAAATAAAGAGTTCAGTTTGTAATTCCCTCGGCTATTGATTGGTGGAAAGAGGGTGAGCAATAACTGAGCAGTACTAAATAAGAACAAGATGAGATATCCCTAGACATGGACTGGGGAACAAGAACAATCTGACCCCAGAGATTAAATAAAAGAGTTCAGTTTGTAATTCCACTCGGCTATTGATTGGTGGAAACAGGGTGAGCAATAACTGAGCAGTACTAAATAAGAACAAGATGAGATATCCCTAGACATGGACTGTGGAACAAGAACAATCTGACCCCAGAGATTAAATAAAGAGTTCAGTTTGTAATTCCCCTCGGCTATTGATTGGTGGAAACAGGGTGAGCAATAACTGAGCAGTACTAAATAAGAACAAGATGAGAAATCCCTAGACATGGACTGTGGAACAAGAACAATCTGACCCCAGAGATTAAATAAAAGAGTTCAGTTTGTAATTCCCCTCGGCTATTGATTGGTGGAAACAGGGTGAGCAATAACTGAGCAGTACTAAATAAGAACAAGATGAGATATCCCTAGACATGGACTGTGGAACAAGAACAATCTGACCCCAGAGATTAAATAAAGAGTTCAGTTTGTAATTCCCCTCGGCTATTGATTGGTGGAAACAGGGTGAGCAATAACTGAGCAGTACTAAATAAGAACAAGATGAGATATCCCTAGACATGGACTGTGGAACAAGAACAATCTGACCCCAGAGATTAAATAAAGAGTTCAGTTTGTAATTCCCCTCGGCTATTGATTGGTGGAAACAGGGTGAGCAATAACTGAGCAGTACTAAATAAGAACAAGATGAGATATCCCTAGACATGGACTGTGGAACAAGAACAATCTGACCCCAGAGATTAAATAAAGAGTTCAGTTTGTAATTCCCCTCGGCTATTGATTGGTGGAAACAGGGTGAGCAATAACTGAGCAGTACTAAATAAGAACAAGATGAGATATCCCTAGACATGGACTGTGGAACAAGAACAATCTGACCCCAGAGATTAAATAAAGAGTTCAGTTTGTAATTCCCCTCGGCTATTGATTGGTGGAAACAGGGTGAGCAATAACTGAGCAGTACTAAATAAGAACAAGATGAGATATCCCTAGACATGGACTGTGGAACAAGAACAATCTGACCCCAGAGATTAAATAAAAGAGTTCAGTTTGTAATTCCCCTCGGCTATTGATTGGTGGAAACAGGGTGAGCAATAACTGAGCAGTACTAAATAAGAACAAGATGAGATATCCCTAGACATGGACTGGGGAACAAGAACAATCTGACCCCAGAGATTAAATAAAAGAGTTCAGTTTGTAATTCCCCTCGGCTATTGATTGGTGGAAACAGGGTGAGCAATAACTGAGCAGTACTAAATAAGAACAAGATGAGATATCCCTAGACATGGACTGGGGAACAAGAACAATCTGACCCCAGAGATTAAATAAAAGAGTTCAGTTTGTAATTCCCCTCGGCTATTGATTGGTGGAAACAGGGTGAGCAATAACTGAGCAGTACTAAATAAGAACAAGATGAGATATCCCTAGACATGGACTGTGGAACAAGAACAATCTGACCCCCAGAGATTAAATAAAGAGTTCAGTTTGTAATTCCCTCGGCTATTGATTGGTGGAAAGAGGGTGAGCAATAACTGAGCAGTACTAAATAAGAACAAGATGAGATATCCCTAGACATGGACTGGGGAACAAGAACAATCTGACCCCAGAGATGAAATAAAAGAGTTCAGTTTGTAATTCCACTCGGCTATTGATTGGTGGAAACAGGGTGAGCAATAACTGAGCAGTACTAAATAAGAACAAGATGAGATATCCCTAGACATGGACTGTGGAACAAGAACAATCTGACCCCAGAGATTAAATAAAAGAGTTCAGTTTGTAATTCCCCTCGGCTATTGATTGGTGGAAACAGGGTGAGCAATAACTGAGCAGTACTAAATAAGAACAAGATGAGATATCCCTAGACATGGACTGTGGAACAAGAACAATCTGACCCCAGAGATTAAATAAAGAGTTCAGTTTGTAATTCCCCTCGGCTATTGATTGGTGGAAACAGGGTGAGCAATAACTGAGCAGTACTAAATAAGAACAAGATGAGAAATCCCTAGACATGGACTGTGGAACAAGAACAATCTGACCCCAGAGATTAAATAAAAGAGTTCAGTTTGTAATTCCCCTCGGCTATTGATTGGTGGAAACAGGGTGAGCAATAACTGAGCAGTACTAAATAAGAACAAGATGAGATATCCCTAGACATGGACTGTGGAACAAGAACAATCTGACCCCAGAGATTAAATAAAGAGTTCAGTTTGTAATTCCCCTCGGCTATTGATTGGTGGAAACAGGGTGAGCAATAACTGAGCAGTACTAAATAAGAACAAGATGAGATATCCCTAGACATGGACTGTGGAACAAGAACAATCTGACCCCAGAGATTAAATAAAGAGTTCAGTTTGTAATTCCCCTCGGCTATTGATTGGTGGAAACAGGGTGAGCAATAACTGAGCAGTACTAAATAAGAACAAGATGAGATATCCCTAGACATGGACTGTGGAACAAGAACAATCTGACCCCAGAGATTAAATAAAGAGTTCAGTTTGTAATTCCCCTCGGCTATTGATTGGTGGAAACAGGGTGAGCAATAACTGAGCAGTACTAAATAAGAACAAGATGAGATATCCCTAGACATGGACTGGGGAACAAGAACAATCTGACCCCAGAGATTAAATAAAAGAGTTCAGTTTGTAATTCCCCTCGGCTATTGATTGGTGGAAACAGGGTGAGCAATAACTGAGCAGTACTAAATAAGAACAAGATGAGATATCCCTAGACATGGACTGGGGAACAAGAACAATCTGACCCCAGAGATTAAATAAAGAGTTCAGTTTGTAATTCCCCTCGGCTATTGATTGGTGGAAACAGGGTGAGCAATAACTGAGCAGTACTAAATAAGAACAAGATGAGATATCCCTAGACATGGACTGTGGAACAAGAACAATCTGACCCCAGAGATTAAATAAAAGAGTTCAGTTTGTAATTCCCCTCGGCTATTGATTGGTGGAAACAGGGCGAGCAATAACTGAGCAGTACTAAATAAGAACAAGATGAGATATCCATAGACATGGACTATGGAACAAGAACAATCTGACCCCCAGAGATTAAATGTTTCAACAAACCCTTGAAGAAAGCCAAAAAGTACAACAGCCAAAACATTGAGATAACAATAAGAAAGATTTTTTTTGTACTAAGGTTTACCTATTAGATGTTCCAAAGGTCACTCAAGGTAGAGGATGATTGCATGGTGTTGTAAGACCATAAGAAAGACTAAGTAGTGAAGTTCATGAGGGATGCGGAAAAGATAATGGTTAACCCTAGACTTGAAGACGTCCAGATAGCATAGATTGTGGAACAGACTTCCATCAGGATGTTTTCCCAAAGAGTTTGTGGGAAGAAGCTGTCCAAGTGGAACTTCCTCCTTACTAATGAAATACAAAGGGAATAGGGATTATTTATCTTTGTGTATGTGGCATGGTGGGTCCCAGTTGTAAAGGTCAGGGGTGGCGGGACCAAAGGAATGTAGCTCGTCAGAATATATGCCATGGAAATAGCAATAGAGCAGCAATAATCCAACTTTGTGAAGGGGGTTGTAAAGTGAAATTCATCACCCATATGGACGTTTTTGAACTCTATCAAGACAGGCAGGTGAGGACTGTGTAGCTCCAGCTCTGGTATGGCAGCAATTATCATTTTTATCATTATTTATACCATTCGCTTGTGAATTTGGTGACATAGTAATTGCGAGTTCAATCCGTGGGCCGGGCAGTGTGTCCTTGGACTATCACTGTGCAGTACTATAAATAAGAGCTAGACATCGAGAGACATAAGCAATGGAATGAAAACAGTCAACTCGCTTAGATTAAATAACGGGTTTTATTTCAGAATTTCCTGTAGTTTATATAAGCCTGATGAAGGTCGGATGGCACAGTGGCCGAAAGGTTGTGATAGCAATAACAAAGATGATGAGAATAGTCCACATGTAAATATAAATGATAAATAAATAACAGAAAACCCAAAATCCATAACTAGAATTTGATCGAAATTGTCAGTTGCTTTTAGCTTCATGTTTTGGTGCCGGATTTTCTGTCAGAGAGTTTCCATTCCAGGAAGCGCAATCAATACTTGTAATCATGTCTACAAGTCAACTGTCTGCTAGAACATTAGGCAATATTTATCAAGTATACAAAATACACCTCAATTACTTGCCAGCATTTACGGTCTCTATTTATTTATAGCAGCAAAGTTACCAGTGGTAGCATCTTTGAAAAACTGATTTCAATGCATCTCCAATCTCACATCCTTTCTCGATCCTCGTAGATTGGCACGACAGAATCACAGACAATGAACTGTACCAAATAGCAGAAGCCGCATCACGTGAGGACATTTCAACAGCCCAAGAGAAACAGGATTCTTGTAGCACTGGCAACTTAGTAAATAAATGCCAGATATTTCCTTAGAAGAAAAGGGCTAATATTACCATTAGAGATGAAGAGAACAGATACTACACTTTGATCCGAGCTCAGTGATCAGAGGGTGAAGAAAAGATCAACTCTAGTCACACTAGCTGATCGGCCAATGAATGCCAAATGTTTCCCGAAAAAAAGCTAATATTACCATTTGAGAAGATTTGCCCTTCATCCTTTTATGAAAAAAGTGATGCCGGATGTCACGATCTTAACACAAGATATGCAGATGACAGTGTTGATAGCAGCCATAGAAAGAAAACTACAAAAGCTCTTACAGAACACAGTGAAGGAAAGCAAGAAAGGACTCAACATAAACTGCAAGAAGACAGAATGCATGGTTGTGAGCAAAAGGATAAGCTCAAAATGCAAGTTAGAAATCAGAGATACCGAAATCAAACAAGTACAAAAAATGTTAATACCTGGGAAGTGGAGATAGTACGGAAAGCACCAAAGTGAAACCTGAAGGCGCATTGGGATAGCTTTTGGAAAAGTATCTTTGGCTAAGCAGAGTTTTAAGAAACAGAAAAATTTTGTAAGAAAAAACAAAAATAAAAGAGTACTATCTGTCCTCATATAAGGAGACATATCACGACAGTGAATGTAAGACAATCACCTCAAAGATGAAGAGACTTGAAGCAACAGAAATATAGTTCTAGAGAAGAATGCTGAGAATAAGAAACCAATTATGTGAGAAATGAGAAAGATTTAGAGAAGAAGATGAGAAAGATTTAGAGAAGAAGATGAGAAAGATTTAGAGAAGAAGATGAGAAAGATTTAGAGAAGAAGATGAGAAAGATTTAGAGAAGAAGATGAGAAAGATTTAGAGAAGAAGATGAGAAAGATTTAGAGAAGAAGATGAGAAAGATTTAGAGAAGAAGATGAGAAACATTTAGAGAAGAAGATGAGAAACATTTAGAGAAGAAGATGAGAAACATTTAGAGAAGAAGATGAGAAACATTTAGAGAAGAAGATGAGAAACATTTAGAGAAGAAGATGAGAAAGATTTAGAGAAGAAGATGAGAAACATTTAGAGAAGAAGATGAGAAACATTTAGAGAAGAAGATGAGAAACATTTAGAGAAGAAGATGAGAAACATTTAGAGAAGAAGATGAGAAACATTTAGAGAAGAAGATGAGAAAGATTTAGAGAAGAAGATGAGAAACATTTAGAGAAGAAGATGAGAAACATTTAGAGAAGAAGATGAGAAACATTTAGAGAAGAAGATGAGAAACATTTAGAGAAGAAGATGAGAAACATTTAGAGAAGAAGATGAGAAACATTTAGAGAAGAAGATGAGAAACATTTAGAGAAGAAGATGAGAAACATTTAGAGAAGAAGATGAGAAACATTTAGAGAAGAAGATGAGAAACATTTAGAGAAGAAGATGAGAAACATTTAGAGAAGAAGATGAGAAACATTTAGAGAAGAAGATGAGAAACATTTAGAGAAGAAGATGAGAAACATTTAGAGAAGAAGATGAGAAACATTTAGAGAAGAAGATGAGAAACATTTAGAGAAGAAGATGAGAAACATTTAGAGAAGAAGATGAGAAACATTTAGAGAAGAAGATGAGAAACATTTAGAGAAGAAGATGAGAAACATTTAGAGAAGAAAATGAGAAAACTTATAGTTAATATGAGAAAGAGATGGATAAAATATCTGAAGCATAATGAGGAAGGAGGGCTAGGAAAATCTGATACTCACAGGAAAGATTGAGGGAAAGAGGAAAACAGTGTATAACATACTTGATAAACTTGAGTAAATGGATGGCAGAACAGTGTTTAGGACAAGTAACAAAAAGACAAAATTTATTAAGAGCTACAAAGGACAGGAAATTGTGGAGAGCCATGATCGCCTATGTCCTTAGGGGACACGGCAAATAAAGATGCTAGAAAGGTATGACTATAAACTACCTTATTTGAGGAGGGGGGGGCCTACAACACTCACAGTAATAATTAAATCGTCTTGGTGCATTCAATGACTTTTATGCTTGGTGGGGTAGATTAATAAATTGTGTATAAGGAGAGATAATCCCAAGATTAGTGACTTTCTTGGATGTCAAATGACTACTGGAATTGTCACCGAGACCTGTACCAGGGGTCATAGGTTAACAGCAATTGGAAATGGAATTTCTGTTAGCACCTAAATATAAGCAGTCAATTGCTGATACCCCTTGATAAGTGGACGGAGTGATTACCGAAGGGTCTATCTACTAAACTCTGGAGTCAGGGTGCTAAAACATAACATCAAGCGACAAACCTTTTACTTGTATTAATTATATATATATATATATATATATATATATATATATATATTCACAACACTTGACGCTACATTTGAATGATAGCTCTAACATTTTTAGGCATTTAAAACAACATGCCTGGCCGCATACACAATTCCAGAAAATCCTCGTTGAAAACACAACTATACTTAAACATGAAAACAATAAACAAAAACTAAAAATTCTTGAAGCTATATACATAAAACAGTTGAAACCTAACCTGAACAAAATAAACTATGAAATTTCCAAATATTCTTAAATGCCTATAATTTATAATAGAAGCCATTGGTTTATACCAACAGCTTCCCATACTTAATACTTCTTGTTTTCACTCTCGTGTGGTCATGTGACATCACGAGTAGCGATTCAATTTTTGCTTCCGCGTCTTGTATACACAAGTTTGTCGTTGCTTTGAAATTTTTCACCCCCCCACAAAAAAAAACAAAACAAAAAAAACAGACTATCATTGTTTTGTCCATGTATTGCTTAATATATTAAAATGTAATTGTCATCTTTGATAATGGCTTATGTAAGGCAAAAGCTTAGACAGGATTAGAAAAACATGTATCAATATTGTGATTTTCTTTCATGTTTCAATGATAATGTTATTAAGCTTTTATATATATATATATATATATATATATATATATATATATATATATAAGGTCATCCCATAAGTTCTCTCCGAATTTTAACTTTTTGTTAAAATGAACGAAATTTAAAGAGTATTTTATAATGTCTAATGGAGCTGAACATTATTTTTATGTTTAGATGCATTTAAACCGATCAAATTTTATTTCAGAGAACAATAAAATTAAATTTTGTTTGATTAAAACCCTGCTAACATGGAAGTACCCAAGAATCATTTGAAGCACATAATGCTTTATGAGGTCAAGAAAGGAAACTCAGCAGCCGAAGCGGCTAGAAACATTCACTCAGTTTATGGAGAGGAATGTGTGAATGAAAGAACTTGCAGAAGATGGTTTGCAAAAGTCAGAGATGGAGATTTCACCCTTGAAGATGAAGATAGAACCAGACGTCCAGTTGAGTTTGATGAAAAGCTTCTTGAAGCAGCCCTTGAAAAAAATCCTGCTTTATCAGTTGAGGAATTGGCAGTGGTTCTCAGTTCAAACCATACAACTGTTCATCATCATCTTCAACAACTTGGAAAAGTTCCTAAATTTGGAAAATGGGTGCCTCATGAATTGTCTGAAAACAATCTCAAATCCTGAGTTGACATCTGCTCTTCTCTCCATTCTCACCAACTTGTTTCACCTTTTTTGGATAAACTTGTGACTGGCGACGAAAAATGGATCTTTTATCGAAATGTTAAGCGTCGTAGACAGTGGTTTGGTAAAGGGGAAGGACCCCAGCCACAGCCGAGAAGGGAACTTCATGGGCAAAAGGTTCTTCTTTCAATCTGGTGGGATTGCCAAGGAATAATCCACTTTGAATTCTTACCACCTAATGCAACAATTAATGCTCAAATATACTGTCAGCAATTAGAGCGTTTGAACCAAGCTTTGAGGAAAAAAAGACCTGCTCTAGTGAATCGAAAACGGGTGATGTTTCATCAGGACAATGCTTGACCACACTCAGCAAGAATCACGTCACAAAAGATTGAAGAACTTGGTTGGGAGAAAATTCCTCATCCACCTTATTCTCCTGACCTTGCTCCTTCAGACTACCATTTGTTTCGTAGCTTACAGAATGATTTGGAAGAAACAGATTTTGTAACACAGGAAGAGGTTAAAACTGACATTTGTAAGTTCTTCAAATCAAAGCCAAAAGAATTTTACAGTAATGGAATTAGTAAGCTTGTTAATAGATGGAAGGAAGTCATAGATAATCAGGGAAAATACATTGTTGATTGAATCTGTAATTAAATGTAACATTTGGTCATTTGTTTCAAAATTCAAAATTCGGACAGAACTTATGGGATGACCTGATATATATATATATTTCTAAAATATTAATGGATTTGTTTTTAATAGGATGTATTTATTGCTTTAAACATTATAATAGTGGATACTCATATTTGAAATAGATGCCCCATTTTTATTTTTAATTTATACAGTGTAACCCGGATATAAGAGACCCGGATATAAGAGAAAACTGGATATAAGAGAGATTTTCTCTGGTCCCAAATTAGAGCCTGTGTTAATGTATATATGATAGACCAAACCCGGATATAAGAGACTTCGTCTCCGGTCCCAACAACTCTCTTATATCCGGGTTACACTGTATAGTGTATATTACATCTATTGGCCCGTGCATTTGAGAAACCTTAATAAAGAAAATAGGTTCTCTGGTAGAGACTGAACATCTGTCGCCCTTTCTAGGAGAAACAATCTTTTAATCTGGCATGCTTTACCACTCCCCTACAGAAAGTGTCCCTGTTCAGCAGTTTATATATTTTTTACACACATGATGAGAGTGATGAGTAAATTGTGACCATTTTATATTTTTTTTCATTTCGTGCATGCAAATTTTTTGTTTTTGATGCCTGCACATTATAGTAGTAGGGTCAGTTTGGAACAGTTAGCACCATGACGCAATTCACTGCCAGAAATTTCTGCAGCCACATCACCCCTTACATCTGGCTACCTAACTTCACAGAATGCAACCCCCTTTATTATTATGTGGGGGAATAGTTGAGTGAGAGGCCAACAAAACTCCTTGCAACACCAAAGATGAACTGAAGGCAAGAATTATGGGAGCATTCAACAACTTAAACAAGGAGACCGTCCAGAAGAGTTGCAGGAGATTCTGAAGTTGTCTGGAGGTCATGGTTGAAGCAAATGGTGATTTTATTGAATAAATTAACTCTTTAGTATTTGAAAATATTTTTATGTAAGTTTGGTAAATATATCTGTTAAAATGAGATGTCAGTGTTATCTTCATTTTTGCATAATTTAGGCGACAATTTATCCATTGTACCCTGGATTGTGATAATGTTGAAAGTTTAGCATAAGGTATCATTTTTTATGTTTGTGTCAAGAAATAAAAAGAAAACAGCAACCAGCGAGTAAATTCAAGCTCTCCCAACTAGTATTCCAACCTAGAGTCGTTCCTTCTTGAGTTCTGTCACAAAATCGGACTAACAGACTTTTCCAGCCGCCAACCGTGAACGTCACTCCAAGAACCCCGCACTGGGAAAAATTAGTTGCTTTTATATTTGTCCATATACCCATAATCCCTTGCGTCTTCATGCGATCCCATAATTCATTGCGTCTGTCCCATAATGCATTGCATCGAAAACACCACTTGTCACTGCCATACCTCAGCATCCTGTTTGACCTCTCCTGACATCCTTGTGTACAATTCTTCACCATATGGTTGGGTCCAGAGCACTTGTAGCAGGTAATCGTTCTGCTAACGGGTTTGGCAGGGGGAACCTCAGCTTCTGAGTGCGGTAGTTCTACGGATGCGGCGGCCAATACCTGGCACCCTTCGTCATCCGTCTTGCTCAGGTCAGAATCTGTTCTAGATTCATCTTGTCCATCCTGGACGAAGCTTTGAGAAGCTGCCTAACATGATGTGGCAACCCTGACACAAATGCACAGTTTGTATAATCAGTACAACACATTTTGTTTTTATTACTGTAGACCTACTTTTGCACCACCTGTGTGTGTGTGCATATTATATATATTTGTAGAATATTGGTTAGCTTGCAAGTGGTCTGATACATAAGTAGACTGGTGTAGCCACCAAGTTCAGACCCGCCCTGAGTCATTTAATGGAGAGATATATGGGTGAATAGAGACCACTCATGCAAACGTGTTGGGCAGGTCCATTCTAGCAAAATGGACCAACCCACCTGCTGCATTAGGTACTCTACTATAAATGAGGTAAAATTATATATATATATGTGTGTGTGTGTGTGTGTGTGTGTGTGTGTGTACGCAAATATAAATATATACATATATATATATATAATTTAAAATGTGAAGCTCTTCAGTAAAATGAATTGGAGCACTGACTGATTGGTGTGTGTTTTCATTCGTAAAAACAATACACTAGAATTAGCGGTTTCTCTCTGCTGAGTGATGATGGCTCAGTGGTAGAAACTCTGACACCAAATCTGTTGGGTTTCGGTCCTGGCTTGAGACATTCAGATGTCTAGTCACTGTGATACAGCGAAACACTACTGTCTGAAAATGACTTCTCGCTTGTGAAATTCTATTCCAGCTTTACTCCATGCATCCCAGTTAAATTCGATCATCAAAAATTTAAATAAAATGTCAATCGATATCTTAAAACTATTTTTTTTATTGTTCTCTCTCCTTAATAGTGTTTTTCTCATATTCTCTGACACTCAGTAATTCTTTGCATCTTAGTGGCTTTATTTATTTAATACATATGAAATGGCCAGCAACTTGTTTTGCAAGCACACCAGCCTGCTAGGGTGGCTAGCTAATTCCTGTTCCAGGCTGACTCTGGCTTCTTTGTTCAATTCATCTGTGGCTTCTACTGCAATTATATTCAGCTGACTTTAATGACAGTTTCTGTGAGAGAGTGAATAATCTGGAGTGACCAACAGTTTGGACTACATCGGTAAATTCAAACCCTCGGTCACGATGACTTGTGAAATCATGCTAACATGACCGGTAATGGTTTCCTAACAGTTCAGTCTACACAACTGCACTCACAAGGCTTGGGTCAACTTGTGATATGGTTCTCCAGTACATTCCAAAGATGCCACATGGTGGGATTGCCTCTCCAAATTGATAACATCAAGAGGTCACCTTCTTGATATATTAACCCTGGTAGGATTCAAACCCATGTTTTATGGTTGGAAAGCCAATGTTCTAACCACTTGGCCATGCAAACACTATATATATATATATATATATATATATATATATATATATATATATATATATATAAAGAACAGTAAGATATAAAATCCGGTGTTCTTATAGATATTTTTATTTTTACACAATAGTGCTCAATGTAAGTTTACAGAGCATTAATATTTTATTTTAATATATATATATATATATATATATATATATATATGTGTGTGTGTGTGTGTATGTATGTATGTATGTATGTGTGTGTGTGTGTGTGTGCACAGTGGAGTAATGGATAGTGCCTCAGAAAAAGGAATTGAAAAGCCGTGTTCAAATTCTGTTTGAGTTCATTACATTCGCTTACACTTGGGAAAGGTATGAATCCATCTCTTCTCCCCCTACAGCTATGAGTAAACAGCTGAACAGACTGGGTCTTATAGCTTTGGATGGTGAGTGATCTAGGACAATTATGAATTCAAAACCTGCAGAGGGTTGTTTGGGGACCTTGCAGCATACTGTGCATCTGTTCTGTATCCGGCTCTTCCTTACAGTGTGATCGGTTCTGCACAAACCTTCACCACTATAATCAAAGGTTATCTGCGGGCCGTCTAGTTGTTGGTCCTAAGGATTGAGCTGTTTGAGCCTCATACATCGGAAACAACAGGAGAGTCCAGTACATATGTCTGTATGTGTGCATTATTTATTTATTTATTTTTTCTTTTAAATAAGATCAATTAAGGTTTCTTCAAAAAATTTTTCTTGTATACAAAGAAGTGTTTTCTTTTCTGGACAAAAAAAAAAAAAAAATACTTGGCTACTTCTGATTGTGTCAGGAAGCGGAAAAATCTACAACATTAAAATCCAGGCTCTTGGGCATTCTTTTACATTCTTCCTTATGACTCTGCAGATGTTTCTTAAAAGCTGGAATCTGAACTGTCTACCAATTCCATTTTGTGCTCCAATAACCATAATACCACTTGCACATTCAACCCACGATACAAAGGTTGAATTTATTACTTGACAAGAAGTCTGGTTGTATCTGGTCTTATGAGGGAATGATGAAAAGGTCATAGGTCACTTCATTGTGAAGGAAAAGCTTACCTTGTGGAAATAACAACTGCAGCAATTATTATTATTACAAGATGCTTACTCAATAGTGGCCACTTTCAGGCAGTGACATGCAGAGTTTTGGTGATGCCTGGGGCAAATTCCTTGATTGTATATCCCTAAAACTCAAGGGGGGGGGGCTATAGGGCTCTGTACTGAGAAATGTGAGAAACGAAGACATTTTAAATATGTAGAAATAAACACTTTATTCAAATTAAATATAAACTAAATTTTTATTTCACTCTTTCATTTGATGACCTTCCAATATGGATGCTTGGGGTCATCACACCCACCCCCTCACTTCTTCACACTATTAGTTTCAGAGGTAGAGGCTGATATTCACCTAACACAAGGTTCCTGAGGCACTCAAGGTTAAATTTTTTTTTTTTTTAATTTTTAATCAATTCACCTGAAGTAAGGCAATAATGCCACTAAGATGAAAGGAGCTCGTGAGAGTGAGAGAGAAGGAAAAGTATTTAGAAGGAACTGGAAACCAAATCCTAAACAGGAAATAAGGGGGTAAAACTCTGCTCCTGTTCAAAAGACTGGAGAGCCGTGTGAACTAGAAGATAGGTGAACCTGCCTATACTTAAAATGGTTATGATAAATGAGGTGTGGTTGGAACACTTTAATCAATCTACAGAGTGCGTCATTCTCATTCCACTATCTAGAGATATCTAGGTCAATTATGATCACCTCATTTTTGCTAAACAACACAGCCCAAGGGATAAAATCCAATAATGAACATTTTTATCCATGAGGCAGAAAAAAGAAATAATCAAGGCAGACAACCCTTCACAGAATGTTTTTTTTTTTATCCCATTAATGGTAATGGAGTCAATTCAACCAATTAATGTAACCCAGAAAAATAACTTTTGTTTCATTTTGACATATGTTGTAGATTTTATAGTCATTGGAAAATTCTGAAAAATTTAAACAAAATTTCCTAACCGTTCAAGATATCACAAATTGAGTTTTGCTGAATCAGCATTTTCCCCTCAACAGACATTTCCAAACTCATTGAACTCAACAATCTCACAAAAACCCTTATATCTTCTGTACCAATGGCCAGAAATTAATGAAATTTGGGAATGTTATAAATATTTTTTTATCAAGAAATTCAAACATCTCTTGAGAATTTTACAGGGGGTAAGCAATATGTAGATATTAGCAGTTTTCTGGTGGAAAAAAAAAAAAAAAAAAAAAAAAAAAAAAAAATGAAAATTCTTAGGTGACCAGCCACATGGAAAAATTAAGAAATATCATATTCAGCCCCTAAAAATAGCAAAGGTAACAACATTTGAAAAGTAGAGTATTTGGGGAATAAATCCTAACAAGTCTCATTAACCATCTCTCAAAGCTACCAGTTCTAGACCTCTTAATATTTTTTTCTTCTCAAAAATTCTGATTCATGGTAATTTCACAATTACAATCTTCTAATTTTGACTCCTTCTGCTAAAGGTGATGAAGTCCATAGGTAACAAAACATTATATAGTATTTAGGGAATGAATTCCCTAAACTTTAACATATATCAGATTTAACAAAATCTATTTTGGGGGGTGATGTCGATTGGTTGAATTAACATGAAATGACCCAGTTGCTATTTTACGAACTGAATAATTTTTTTTTTTTTTTTATATGTTATGGATCATCATAGTCATTGGAAAATCCTGAAAATTTTAAGTGAAAATTCCTAACCATTCTCAAGATAATGTAAGTTGAAATTTTGCTGAATCAGCGTTTTCTGTTGACAGACATTTCTATTTTCAAACTCGATGGCCTCATAAAAATCCTTATCTTCTGATCTACTGGCCAGAAATTAATAGAATTTGATACCCTTATAGATTTTAAGCCAAGAAATCCAAATATCCCTTTAGAATCTTGCAGGGAATAACCAAAAAGTAGACATTAGCAGTTTTCTGGTGGAGAAAAAAAAAAAAAATGAAAATGTTAAGGTGGTGGACCATATGGAAAAATTGAGGAATATCTTCAGCTCCTAAAAATATCAAAAGGTGACACAACATTTGTAAATTAAAGTATTTGGGGAATAAATCCTAACAAGTCTCATTAACCATCTCTCAAAGCTACCAGTTCTAGACCTGTTAATATTTTTTTCTTTTTCTTAAAAATTCTGATTCATGGTAATTTCACGATTATAAACAAATACCGACTGATTCTGCTAAAGGTGATGAAGTCCAGAGGTACCGAAACATTGTAACTAAATAGGTACAGTACAAGGAGAAGTAGATCGCGTCAGAAGAGACATCAGAATAGTCCAGAATTTATACTGGGAGCAAACCGCCAGCATACACAGAGAAAACGAACTGAGTAGGTGCGCACAAATAGAAAGGGGGTGTAAGACAAGGATGTGTGTGTTTACCAAATCTGCTCAACCTCTGCAGCTGTGGTTCCTAACATGGGCCACCTGTTCCAGGGGCGGGGGTCAATTACAGGAGGAGTTATTAACAGTGAATATTTTTCTACCGAGTCTGTAAGATTGTGTGTGTGTGTGTGTGTGTGTGTGTGTGTGTGTGTGTGTGGGAATACATACAGTGTATATACAGCATACATAGATAAAAAAATATATATATACATGATAGCCACTATCATGTGTCTATCATGTGTATATCATTGCTTGAACCGGCTTCGAATGCTCTAGAGTGAGTGGCTTGGTGAGAGTAGTCGTGGCTCCAGGGGGCACAGTCCTATGGTTAGAGAGAATCTCAGTAGAGTTCCACCACGGAATATGTGAGCGAGCGGCGCTATATTGAGTCTGATTTGCTACCTCTTCGTCACCAAGGCCCGTTGGAACAGTTGGTATGGCGTTTGCTTGACAACCTAACTGTCAGGGTTTCAATTCTCGGTAGTGGATGCGCACTGCTGATGAGTCCCAAATATAGGACGAAATGGCCGTCCAGTGCTTTCTGCATTCTGTTGAGGTTTCAGACTCAGTGAATTACTTTATTTATATATATATATATATATATATATATATATATATATATATATATATACATACACACACCCCAGTGGATTTATTACCTTCATGCTCTCTCTCTCAATAATATATATATATATATATATATATATATATATATATATATATATATATCTATCTCACATTAACCCATAAATATAGCATACCTTAAAACTATATTTTTTATCATATATATATATATATATATATATATATATATATATATATATATATATATATATATATATTAGTAGTACAGGTAATAAATTCATTGGTATATATAATCCAAGTGTATGCTAGTAATATAAAATATTAAAACTGATTCACAAAAAGAGCTAAGTATATATCAGAGTTAAATAAGATTAAGGAATTTTAGGTTTTAGGACATCTCCGACAAATACATCCATTAAAACAACTTTTGGATACCAATGTAATGTAACAGCAACTATCTTTGCAAATTCTTTGTTCTGCAATTGGCTGGTTTACTTCAAATAAAAAATTCAAATTTAAGAAAATATTTTACTTATATTTTTGCATGTGCCAGTTCTAGCCCCCAATTCTAGACTTACTATTTGAACTAACAAATTGTTCATTCAATGCTGACCTATTGTTGTTAATGATCAGTCAGTCAGTCATGTGCCATGCGTGATACACGTGTGGGCGATCATGTATCTTTCATCCTTCTATACATGACTGACTAGGCAGATTTTTTTTTTCCTGCAGTAGGTTGCCATCCAAGGCTATAGAATCCGGTCTGTCTTGCTATTTCTCCATAGCTGGAGGGGGAGAAGAAGAGGATTCATACCTTTGCCAAGGGTATGAGCATGTAAGCATATATATTATATATATTTTATTTTTGAAAGATTTTTTTAATGCGTGATACACGCATAGGCGATCATGTATCATGACTGACGAGGCAGATTTTTTCTAGTAGTAGGTTGCCATTTCTTTCTGCAGTAGACTAGTTGCCATCCAAGGATATAGAACCTGGTCTGTCCCACTATTTACCCATAGCTGGAGGGGGAGAAGAAGAGGATTCATGCCTGTTTGCACCTAAGTAAATGTAATGGATTTGACTGTAATTCAAACTTGGCTCTCCGATTCCTCAATTCGAGCCGCTATCCATTACTCCACAGTGCCTCCTTTTTATTATAAATTATAATAAATTATTTTGTTTGTGTTAATAAATAAATCAGGGGAGAAGAAGAGGATTCATACCTTTCCCAAGGGTATTAGCACGTAAGTGAATATAATGGATTCGACTGGAATTCGAACTCGGCTCTCTCATTCCTCAATCCGAGCCGCTATCCATTACTCCACAGTGCCTCCTTTTTAATATAAATTATAATAAATTGTTTTGTTTGTGTTAATAAATAAATCAGGGGAGAAGAAGAGGATTCATACCTTTCCCAAGGTTATTAGCACAGAAGTGAATGTAATGGATTCGACTGGAATTCCAACTGGGCTCTCTGATTCCTCAATCCTAGCCGCTATCCATTACTCCACTCTGCCTCCTGTTAACAGTCAGTTTCTATTTAAGATTGTCTATTGTATCTTATTTTTCATGTCTTATCGTAAGTGCTAACATAAAACAAATATAAGAAGGTTTATCGATTTTCCATGTCTAGAGATACCCCCTCCACAAAAAAAAAACAAAAAAAAACGATATTCAAGACTTAAATGGGGTTAAAAACTAAAAACAAATACATACAGATATAAAGTAAAAATTTACAACTGCACCAAGAATATGAACTCTCTGGCTTTATGGGCGAGTCGAGTGGAGATGCACAGAACCAACAACAGCTGTGGCCATTGCAAATATCAGTAAGACTTCAAAACAATTCTTGCAAATAAACTTAATATGAAAAATGTCCTTCTCATAAATAGATTAATGCAAATACACCCTTCTCCATTTTCTTTTTAATCATTTCACCCTAAGCAAAGCAATAAAGCCACTAAGACACAAAGAGTTACTGAATGTTAGAGAATAGAAGAAAAACTACTATTAAAGCGCAGACAATAAAAGAACAAGAGTTAAGACAGAAAATAACGATTGACATTGCATTTACATTTTTGCAGATCAATGTTGACGGCTCTCTCTTTGCCTTCCATTTTTTAAAGATCATTTTAAAAATTTTAGCATTATTTTTGTATGGATGTTCAAAAAGGAAATAATTCTGAATTACCATCTTTGATTGAATACTCATGATATATGATAATTCAATAATTTTTAAAATTCAAAATAATTTTAAAAGGCCACATTGGGTACAATTAAATATTTTATAACATCAAACAGTTAATAAAATAATTAAAAATATAACTGCAATATATTATACTAAAAAGTATCTTTTTTTTCTTTCTAAAAAAAACAAAAACAAAAAACAAAAAAAAAAAACAAAAAAAAAAAAACAATTATCATTTCCCCCCCCAATCAAATTCAGACAAAATAACAACTGACATTGCATTTAAATTTTTGAAGATCAATATTGGCACTTCTCTTTTTGCCTTCCATTTTTAAATGATTAGATTATTTTGTATGGATGTTCAAAAAGGAAGTAATTTTAAATTATCACCATATAATGATATATGATAATTTAAAACATGACATTGGCTGCAATCACATATTTTACATCAAACTGGTAAGAAAATAATAAAAAAAAATGAAAACAATGTATTAAATACATAAGTATCATTTTTTTTTTTAAAATCATTTCACTGCAAATAAGGCAATAAAGCCACTAAGACACAAAGGGTTACCGAGTGTTAAATATGAGAAGAACAACAACACTATTAAAAAGGGAGGACATAAACGATAAAAGAACAATAATTAAAAGATAACGATTGAGATTGTACTTCAATTTTTGAAGATCAAAGTTGACTGGGAAGCCAGCAGAGAGTTGCACAAGTTAAAAGTGCGAGAGAAGAAACTGTTAACACAGAACTTAGTTACATTTTTACCATTTCCATTGTAAAATGACGAGGCCTCGCTGCTAATCTAGTACGACACTTAAATTCATCAAGAGGAAAGCTCATTAGAACAATTACTATATACTTTCTGAATTATGGAGTTTATAATAATATGTTGCTGTGGTGGTTACTATTACTACTACTACCGTTACTATTACTACTACCACCACCATTTCCATTACTGCTACCATTACTACTACTACTACTGCCGTTACTATTACTACTACTACCGTTACTATTACTACCACCACCACCATTTCCATTACTACTACTACTACCGTTACTATTACTACTACCACCACCACCATTTCCATTACTACTACTACTACCGTTACTATTACTACTACCACCACCACCATTTCCATTACTACTACTACTACCGTTACTATTACTACTACCACCACCACCATTTCCATTACTACTACTACTACCGTTACTATTACTACTACCACCACCACCATTTCCATTACTACTACTACTACCGTTACTATTACTACTACCACCACCACCATTTCCATTACTACTACTACTACCGTTACTATTACTACTACCACCACCACCATTTCCATTACTACTACTACTACCGTTACTATTACTACTACCACCACCACCATTTCCATTACTACTACTACTACCGTTACTATTACTACTACCACCACCACCATTTCCATTACTACTACTACTACCGTTACTATTACTACTACCACCACCACCATTTCCATTACTACTACTACTACCGTTACTATTACTACTACCACCACCACCATTTCCATTACTACTACTACTACCGTTACTATTACTACTACCACCACCACCATTTCCATTACTATTACTACTACCACCACCATTTCCATTACTGCTACCACCACCACCATTACTGCTACCACTACTACTACCACCACCACTACTACTACCACCACCACTACCACCATTGATTTCTGGTGTATACACATTTCTTTCTGGGTCCCACCCAAAAACCTAAGGTTAGAAATGGCATCAAGACATTTTCCACTGACCAATTAAAAAAAATAAATTAAAAATAAAATAAACATTTTACATAGATAAAGCCCTTCATAAGCTGTGGGCTGTACTCGTGAGAATAATTTTTTTGTATTTCTTTAAGGCATAGGCTTCCAGGAATCCCCTTAATGAGTGCAGATATTGGCCCACTTTGTCATACCAGGTTTTATATTCAGTGGTTGCCAATACCGTGCAACCTGATCAATTGTTTCTGGATATTTATCATAGAATCTGCATTTTGGGCTAACAATATTTTAGTATGTGTGCTTGATAATTTCTAGTTAACAAGCATTGGTCCTGTGCAGCAAGCATAAAACCTTTGGTTTCAGCTTTTAACTCTGCACTCTGTTGCCACTGATAGGTATGGAGGTTTGTCTACGTCAGCTTGTTTGGTACAGGCAGAGTATTCACCATGAAGCACTTTATCTTGCCATTGTTTTTGTATCTGGTCAATTGCATTTGCTTTCTTTTTAAAGTATTTTGCAGCTTCAGTCGGTGCATTGTGCTTTACTTGCATTTCTGCATCCATTTGAAACTCCATTTTGAACTTTTGGCTTCCGTTATTACAGAATAAAGATACTTACTACTTTCATGTTCTTTGATACATATTATCATCCAGTTTTCTTCAGTTTCTCAGACAATTCTAGTTGAACTAATCCTCTGCCTCCTTCGGATCTGGGCACATACAGACGATCAACATCAACTTTGGGATGATGCATGCAGTAGCAAGTGAGAAGCTTTCTAGTTTTGGAGTCCATTCGCTTAATGTTAGCTATGGTCCAGTTAAGGTTGTTAAAGTATTGCACCACGGGGACAGCCAAGGTGTTTAGGGCTGATGTTCTGTTTTTGAGTTCAGCTCAGTATTCAGTGCCAGACGCACATGCCTGTAGTACTCCTTCCTTACCTTCTCCTTCATTTGGGTATGCTGTATCCCACCCCTTTCGTTAATTCCTAGGTACTTATAAGCTCCATCTTGTTCCAGTTCCCTAATCTTTATAACAAAGTCTAAATCTATTGAGGGTGTTTCTGTAATTCTCCCTTTCTTGAATGTTACTTTTGCACATTTATCTCATATGAAGTCCATATGTATGTTGTCACTGACACATTTTACAATATTGAGGAGGCCCTTCAAATCATCGTCGTCTTTGGCAAAGAGTTTGAGATCATCCATGAAGAGTAGGTGATTAAATATTTTTTTGTTTAGTTTGTAACCATAGGTACTGTTGTTTAGTGTAAGGAGGATTAAGGGCAAACAAAACAAAAGGGATGACAGAGAGTCTCCTTGAAAGATTCCTTGTCAGATATTCAGATGGTTGGAGATGTCGGTGTCTTTGGTGTGATTTAGGTATTGTGTGGTATTCCACATTCCCATGCTGTGCTGAAGGAAATTTACTACCACACATTTGTACATTTCCAAAGTCTAAAGGATCCAAGAGTGTGGCACGCTATCAAACGTTTTACAATAATCAATCCACACTGCACTAAGATTTCTACATCATCTCCTGCAATTTTCCAGGATCATTTTATTTATCAGTAGTTGATCTTTGTAATCATATGAACCTCTCCTGTATCCCTTCTGTTCCTGTGGAAGAATGTTGTTTGCTTCGAAGTACAGTTCATCAGAACAGACATTATCAACTTATGTGATGGAGAGACATGTTATTGGCCTATGATTTTTCGGATCATCTGTTTCACTCATTTTTGGATTGAGATATGTAATACCTTCAGTGATCCATTCCAGTATTTCATTGGGATTATTTACAAGCATTGATAGGGTTTTTGCAAGGATTTTATGGATTGATGAGAGATGATAGAGCCAGAAATTGGGCACCTTGTCATTTCCTGGGGATTTCCATTTTGGGGATTTCGTTAGAGCTTGCCTAACATTATTTGTGGTTATACTTTTCCCATTCTTGCAGAGGTGTATCCAACATTCGTTCTTCTTCACATTAGATCCATTCTGCATTTGGGTAATATTCCTTTTGGCGGCTCCAAATATTCTCCTAAAATGTCTGCACATTGCCAATAGATGGCGGCTTTTTGACATGTATAGGTGCTTTTCCAATTTCCCTGTAAAATTTCTTAAGCTCTGTATTTACATTAGTCGGACTATTGTCCTCATCTTTGTCGCCATATTTGTCACAACATTTCGGCCGTTGTACGCTCCGGCCTTCTTCGGGTGGTTGGAATTTCGAACTGAACCCTGAAGAAGGCTGGAGCGTACAACGGCCGAAACGTTGTGACAAATATGGCGACAAAGATGAGGACAATAGTCCGACTAATGTAAATACTGTACATAATACCTCATCTCAGAAATATAGACAGATTCTTAAGCTCTGTTTGGAATATTTTATTTTATTTTGGTGATAGAACCTATAACGTTTTTTCATATCGTCTTATTCTCTGTACCTTTAACTGAAGTTTCTGTTTCATCATTTCCTCCATTGATGGGATTTTAATTAGAGATTTAATTTTATATTTTCGCTTCATCTTCTTGTACTTGTGTATTGTGATATTTGGGTTTCATGTGAGCTCATCTAATATAGAAAGCTCACATCTGATTTCCTTTATTTTTCGCATCAGTTTTGCCTTCCAAGCTAGCTCTCTATGTCTGTTAATTTTTTTTCATTGTCTTGACTCCAAGCTTCACAGAAGCTGCTAAAGCTGTTGCATATATGACGTTAACTACGGTGATATTTCCCAGTGGTTTATCTGTTAACACCGTTTCCAAAGCAGTGTTGTATATTTACACAAAGTGTTTATTGGACTTTGTCATATGAATTTTTGGGAAATGGTCTCTGTCTGATAATTGTGTGAGAGTTACTCTGCTGAGTACTTGGATGACATGTTTTTTTTTTGCTTTGGTGATTTCAGCTCTGTGGTTTTCAAGGAATTCTAACTTGATGTAGTTGGAGTCACCTTCAGTGACATTGTCTGGATAACTGCAGGTTATGTCACAGGTAGATTTTTCTATTTAATTTCCTGGGAGGTTATTTCGTATTTCATTTGTTTTAGTTTATACCTCATCCTCTGTCACATTACTTATTTCTGCTTTCATCTTTTTACAGTTTTTAGTGATGGGTTATAGTATTGTGTCTTGTATCTAATTTTATCTTATCTATTTCTGCATTTGAGAGATTTCACACAATATCCCTGTGGACATTGGTTGGGTTGAGGTAAGGTCTTATATCACTTCCTACCATAATTCTCAATATTTGGTATATTCAATAACATGTCTCTCTTTGCTGGATTTTTGAGTGCAATGAAGAATGATGTCATGACTTGATACTCTTCACAAGACTATTTCGTTTGTTTTCTTTTTATTAGTTGATTTGGCATTGAGTCTTTTGGTCCAAGGTTGAGAATAGTCTAGGTTTGGTGACCTAGTATCTCTTCGTTTTTGGATGAGTTTGTTCCAGTGACAGATTTTTTGGACCCAGACTGGTTCCTCTCTGAGGTACGTGGCCCTTGTTGACCCGGGTGACGGCCAATCCGGTATGAAAATTTATTTGTAATCATTGAAATTCATAGAATTTTGCGTTTTAACCTTGACCGCCAAGGGGTAATTATGTACAAGTTACCAGCTCTAGGATGGCAATCAAAGAAGACCAGAGAGTTTGTTCAACCTGTGAAATAGTACGGATGGGGATTATATTCATATATCCATGGTTAAAGAGTTCATTATTGAGTATTGTATTCAGTGGGGTAGCATATGCATACAGACGTGGCACCGACTATACTAAGCTTTAATTTAGTATAAATTGCAGTGGAATATCATACTTTAATATGAAGGGTTATTCAATGAAAAAAAAGGAAAGGAAAGAGAAAAATTTAAATGAAAGAATTAAAGTTAAATAAAGTCAAAGAAACTTAAAATGAAATCAAAGAAAAGGAAAAAACAATTTAAAATGGTATCAAATTTACAATTCTTTATATGTTGAAAGGACAGCACAAGTGTCATTCCACCAATGTTCAACTTTCTGACGCTAATGAGAGTGATAGTTATCAAGTTTTATAGGGTAGAGTAAACCCCTACTACAATTTGGCGGAAAAGCTATCAAAGAATTCATTAAACAAAAGGGATAGAGACAAGGAAAAGGAAAAGAAAAAACACATTCCGAGTCATTTCTCAACCTGCTGGCCACTAAAAGATAAATTTTAAATTTTCATTCTAAGACCAGTCAGTCAAAAGCAGGACATTGGCGGATTAGTACACCTGTAGCCACATGAAAAAAAAAAAAAAAGAAAATTACTATTACTACTACTACTCCTATCATTACTCCTACTACTACTACTCCTATCATTACTCCTACTACTACTACTCCTATCATTACTCCTACTACTACTACTCCTATCATTACTCCTACTACTACTACTCCTATCATTACTCCTACTACTACTACTCCTATCATTACTCCTACTACTACTACTCCTATCATTACTCCTACCACTCTACTCCTATTATTATTATTAGCAGCAGCGTTGTCAATACATTAATTCTTGGATGAGCATTTCTTTAATTTTCATTTCACTTCCTTTCTTTCCAATAGTAATATTAGTAGTAGTCATATTATCAGGAATTTTGATTAGATGAAACATTGTCAAGCATTATTCATTTCTGACTAGTTTTTCTTTCATCTTCATTTTCTATTGCTTTATTTTCAACTAGTCCATACAATTACTATTTCCCTGCATTTTATTAAATGAGTTATCGTCAACCATTAATTTTTTTTAATTTTTTTTTTTATTTCTTTCACGTTAATTTTAATTAGCTTTTATTGCAACTACCCAGACTACCAGTCACCAGCCATTAGCAAACAAATTATAATTTCCTTAATTTCATTATCATTCTAAAATGAAACCTTCTCAACTATTATCAAGTTTTGTTGAGCATTTTCTTTTTATAGTAGCTACAAGACCACGAATCTGTAACCATCAATGAAAAGAGTGGATAAAATGTTAAAAAAAAAAAATAATCAACCCCAAGTAAAACTTGAACACAGTCTTCTACCTCAGGAGGATTGTCTATATCCAATGGCTTCTCTAGAATCATTACAGCTACAAGAGTAGAAAATGAAATCTAACCAGAAAGTCTCTATATCCAATATTTGTTTCGTTTTCTTCTTTGTCAACTATTTTTAATTTTTCTTAATTATCTTGCCTCTTATTTCCAGTTTCAATCTCTGGCGGCCATTAGCCAACAAGTAGGAACATTATCTTGAATTCCTATTAGATGAAACATTGTTAACGATTATACATCAGTTTCAAAACTGTTCTCTTTTAATAATCTAAGAGGACCATGTTTACCTTCCATCAGTATGGCTGATGCTAACCTCCAGGAAAGTCACTCAATGAGCCTACTCACACTAATGTTTTCCACTAACATGAAGTGCAAGGATTATATTGAAGCAATTGCTAGCCCCGCTGCTAGGAAAGTTGGTTCCCTGTGTCATGCTGGATAATTTTTCTCAACAGAATCTATCTTGCATATTTGTAAGACTACCTACCATTCATTAATCCTTGCTGTGAATATTGCTGCCACATCTCGTGCTTTGCTCCCACTGTATATTTAGAGATTCTTGATGAAATTCAAAGAATCAGCAATGTTAAAGGTCCTAACCTGGCATTTCGAGCTCAGTCATTTTTCTAATGCCATAGCATAGCTTCCCTGTGCCATTTCTATAAATACTTTCATGGTAATTGTTCTGACGAACTTTCCCCTATGGTAGCTAGACTTTATGAATTTGAGCGCAGTACTAAATTGGCGACAAGGTTTCATCATTTTGCAGTTGAATTGGTGATATGTAACTAAGTTCTATGCTAATAGTTTCTTCTCAGACTTCTTGCCTGTGGAACACTTTCAGTTTTTTGCTTCCCAGTTAACTTTGATCTTCAAAAGTTTAAATGTCAATTGTTACATATATATATATATATATATATATATATATATATATATATATATATATATCTCAATCTTTACATTTTTTCTTATTATTTAACATATGCAATTACCACGCAGGTAGCTTCTTACCATAAACTACTGATTTATGGAACCAACTCACAAGAGGTTGCTTCTCACGTCAGTACAACCTTCACCTGATAAGTCTAGGGCTAATTCATCTTCAACACATATCCTTATTGTTAAAAAAAAAAAAAAAAAAAAAATCTACGAATTATTTCAATTTATAGGCAGACAGAACTTCTACATGATGTTATGCTTAATAAGTTCATCTTGCCCAATCAGTTATGACCGAGTAGCGAGTTCAATCCACACTGAGTGCTCCTTAACCAATTCAGGCCTTGTGCTAACCATTATCTTCCCCACATATCACCATAAACTCTTCAACCCTCTAGCACAAGTGGATCTCTGGCTTTGTACAGGGTAAACATCATTAAAAAGAAGGTTCAAGGTCAAACGATATCTATCCCATTCATCCGCATAATGCTTTTCTTGCCTCCTCCCTTAAAATTTCAGTAAGCTTCTACCTTGAGTGGCTCTTGGGCCTGATGAAAAAAAAGATATTCCTCGTAAATTACTTTGAATAGCAATCTTCCAGGATTTGTGTGGGTGTGCTGCTGCTGATAATTATAAGCGGCTAAGTGGTCGAATTTCGGGCCTCGCAGCTTTCGGCCCAGTGTTCTAACAATGTGCTGAGGAAGAAGTGATTTCATTGTTGACAAAAAAACAACGAAATCAGGAAATGGATGAAAGGCTTCTAGACACAACATGGCAGACAGGAAGATATTAGCAGTGAGTGCTGCACACTCCAGCAAAAAAAATAAAAAATAAATAAATAAAATAAAATAAAATAAAATGTCAAAACAAAGTTGACAGCTATACATGCGGAGAAGAAGCCCGATGGTTGACAACTGGGCTGGAAAGGCCATGATATTTTACAGTTACCATTTGTTTCTCCCTCACAGCATTTATAGTCAAGCAATAGATGTGTGTGTGTGTGGGGGGGGGATCAAATTCCAGTCTATGTTGAGCTTCACTTTAGCACTGATGTCTCTCGAGAAAGAGGACAAGAAAGGGATTCGAGCCTAACTATGGATTAAATACCAAGGTAAGCTGGGCTTCTTCACCCTCATTTTTTTTTTTAAATCATTTTACCCCAAGCAAGGGTGATAAATTTTTTTTTTTTTTTTTTTTTTAAGCATAATCACCCCAAGAAAGGCTGGAGGCCACTATCACGCAAGGGGTTGCAGAAGGTTTGGAGGAAGAGCAGATAGGAGTGGTAAAGGAGAGGATGTGGAGAAAGATAGTGGATCGATCAAGGCAAGGGGGTTACAGAAGATTTGGAGCGAGAGCAGATAGGAATGAAAGGTGAAAGGATGTGGAGAAGGGAAGTGGATACAACTAAGATACAAGGGGTTACGGAGGAGTGAGGGAGAAAGGACACGACTTTAGTGAGGGAGAAAGGACACGACTTTAGTGAGGGAGAAAGGACACGACTTTAGTGAGGGAGAAAGGACACGACTTTAGTGAGGGAGAAAGGACACGACTTTAGTGAGGGAGAAAGGACACGACTTTAGTGAGGGAGAAAGGACACGACTTTAGTGAGGGAGAAAGGACACGACTTTAGTGAGGGAGAAAGGACACGACTTTAGTGAGGGAGAAAGGACACGACTTTAGTGAGGGAGAAAGGACACGACTTTAGTGAGGGAGAAAGGACACGACTTTAGTGAGGGAGAAAGGACACGACTTTAGTGAGGGAGAAAGGACACGACTTTAGTGAGGGAGAAAGGACACGACTTTAGTGAGGGAGAAAGGACACGACTTTAGTGAGGGAGAAAGGACACGACTTTAGTGAGGGAGAAAGGACACGACTTTAGTGAGGGAGAAAGGACACGACTTTAGTGAGGGAGAAAGGACACGACTTTAGTGAGGGAGAAAGGACACGACTTTAGTGAGGGAGAAAGGACACGACTTTAGTGAGGGAGAAAGGACACGACTTTAGTGAGGGAGAAAGGACACGACTTTAGTGAGGGAGAAAGGACACGACTTTAGTGAGGGAGAAAGGACACGACTTTAGTGAGGGAGAAAGGACACGACTTTAGTGAGGGAGAAAGGACACGACTTTAGTGAGGGAGAAAGGACACGACTTTAGTGAGGGAGAAAGGACACGACTTTAGTGAGGGAGAAAGGACACGACTTTAGTGAGGGAGAAAGGACACGACTTTAGTGAGGGAGAAAGGACACGACTTTAGTGAGGGAGAAAGGACACGACTTTAGTGAGGGAGAAAGGACACGACTTTAGTGAGGGAGAAAGGACACGACTTTAGTGAGGGAGAAAGGACACGACTTTAGTGAGGGAGAAAGGACACGACTTTAGTGAGGGAGAAAGGACACGACTTTAGTGAGGGAGAAAGGACACGACTTTAGTGAGGGAGAAAGGACACGACTTTAGTGAGGGAGAAAGGACACGACTTTAGTGAGGGAGAAAGGACACGACTTTAGTGAGGGAGAAAGGACACGACTTTAGTGAGGGAGAAAGGACACGACTTTAGTGAGGGAGAAAGGACACGACTTTAGTGAGGGAGAAAGGACACGACTTTAGTGAGGGAGAAAGGACACGACTTTAGTGAGGGAGAAAGGACACGACTTTAGTGAGGGAGAAAGGACACGACTTTAGTGAGGGAGAAAGGACACGACTTTAGTGAGGGAGAAAGGACACGACTTTAGTGAGGGAGAAAGGACACGACTTTAGTGAGGGAGAAAGGACACGACTTTAGTGAGGGAGAAAGGACACGACTTTAGTGAGGGAGAAAGGACACGACTTTAGTGAGGGAGAAAGGACACGACTTTAGTGAGGGAGAAAGGACACGACTTTAGTGAGGGAGAAAGGACACGACTTTAGTGAGGGAGAAAGGACACGACTTTAGTGAGGGAGAAAGGACACGACTTTAGTGAGGGAGAAAGGACACGACTTTAGTGAGGGAGAAAGGACACGACTTTAGTGAGGGAGAAAGGACACGACTTTAGTGAGGGAGAAAGGACACGACTTTAGTGAGGGAGAAAGGACACGACTTTAGTGAGGGAGAAAGGACACGACTTTAGTGAGGGAGAAAGGACACGACTTTAGTGAGGGAGAAAGGACACGACTTTAGTGAGGGAGAAAGGACACGACTTTAGTGAGGGAGAAAGGACACGACTTTAGTGAGGGAGAAAGGACACGACTTTAGTGAGGGAGAAAGGACACGACTTTAGTGAGGGAGAAAGGACACGACTTTAGTGAGGGAGAAAGGACAATAAAAAAACTCGATTCAAAAAGACAGAAGATGGTGACTGACATTGCATTTAAATTTTCGGAGATTGTCGGTGGGAAAGAAGCAGGAAATCGGAAGAGAACTCTGCAGGAAATAAGGGCAAGAAAAAAAAATATTAGAATAGAACTTATGGTTACATCTAGCTATCTTAGCAGTAAAACTATGAGACCTAATAGTCAATCTACTAGTATACTTTTTTAAAAATCATTTCAACACAAGCAAGACAATAAAGCCACTAAGACACAAGGGGGATAATGAGTGCGAATAAGAGGAAAAGAAAACATTATGGAGAGAGGACAATAATAGACAATTGACATTACATTTAAATTTTGGAAGATAAAAAAAAAAAATTTATGCTAGCAGTTTCTTCTCTCACCCTTCTCACTTGTGGAACTAGCTTCCGACCTCTTGCTTTCCCGGCAACTTCGATCTTAAGAACCTCATCTCAATTGCCCTCAGTTTTCTCTTCATTTTTGAGGAAATTAACCCACATTCACTATCATACAAGAGGACAGATATTACATGATCGTTCGGTACTTTTTTCTTTGTTCCTAACAAAATTTTCCTGTTTCTTGATACTTTGCTCAACTTTTAGAACACATCTTTTGCTATTCCAATACACTTCCAGATTTCAGTGCCACAATTTCCATCATCTGTTAAAACATTTTCCAGATATTTAAACCTCTGTACTTGTCTGACATTGACATCCCAATTTGTAGTTCTTATCTGTGGGTTTTTTCTTTTGACGATAACCAGGCATTCTTTTTTCTCTTACAATTGATAGTAAAGGAAAGCAAGAATAAAAGACTGTCTTATCTAAGAGGTCCTGTAGTTTTCCTTCTACATCTGCCATCATCACACTATCATCTGCATACTTATTGCGCCTTTTCAGGTTAGCATTCTCGGCTGGCATTAAGTGGAAAAACTATATTGAATCCATTGCTCGGTCAACTGCTAAGAAAGTTGGTTCATTGTGTCATGCTAGACAATTTTTCTTGCTAGAATCTATCTTACGTAATTATAAGTCTACCATTTGTCCAAGCTTAGAATATTACTGCCACATGGCTTGGTTCTCCTGCTATATATTTAGTGATTGTTGATAAAATCCAAAGAAGAATCAGCAATATTATTGGTCCTGATCTGGTATCTCAGATTCAGTCACTTTCCCACCACCATAAGGTTGCCTCCCAGTGCCTTTTCTATAAATACTTTCATGGTAATTTGTTCAGATGAGTGCTTCACCAGGGTACCTAGACTTTATGGATTTAAGTGCAGTACTAGACTGACATTGTGATCTCATACATTTACGGTTGTGTTGGCTAGATGTAACCGTATGTTCTCTGCTAACAGTTTCTTTTCTCGCACTTTTTGCTTGTGGAACTCTTTTCCGGACCCATGCTTTCCAACCAAGTTTAATCTTCAGAAACTTAAATGCAATGTCAATTGCTTTCTACTGTCCTCCTGATTATTCTTTTTTTGTTCTTGATTCTTAGTAAAGTTTCTATTTTCTAATTTCTTCCTCACCCACTAACCCCTTGTGTCTTTAGTGGCTTTACCACTTTGCTTGTTGTGAAATCGGTTAAAAAAAAATAAAATTGCTTTGGTTATATTTCCTGAGTGACTGATCTAGGATTTTTATTTCGACAATGAAGTATCACTGCATGTAAGAAAGCATTTTATTTTATAAATCCCTGCTATAATGTATCTTCCCTCTGCCTTTTCTATAAATATTTTCATGCTAATCGTTCCGATAAACTTTCCTTTATGGTACCTAGATATTATGTATTTAAGTGCAGTACTAGATTGATGATGAAAGTTCCATCATTTTGTAGTTGAAATGGCGAGATGTAACTCTGTAAGTTCTATGCTAACAGTTTCTTTTCTCGCACTTTTCGCTTGTGGAACTCTTTTCCAGATCCATGCTTTCCAACCAACTTTAATCTTCAGAAACTTAAATGCAATGTCAGTCGCTTTCTACTGTCCTCCTGATTACTAAAGAACAAGAGAAAAAGAAGAGTAAAGTTTCTGTTTTTCTAATTCTTCCACACCCAGTAACCCCTTGTGTCCTTAGTGGCTTTATTACTTTGCTTGGGGGTGAAATCAATTAAAAGTAAATAAAAAAATAAAAAATATTGTGTCCACTGATAATAAATCCTGGTAGTGTCTACATCTCCCTGAGGAAGGCCTCGCTGTAGGGTTTGATAAATCAATAAAGCCAAATGGAATAACAGTTCACCAAGAATAACAGAAATTGTGTGTGGTGCTCACATTTGGCATGAAACCCAGAGTTATTGTTTGTCATTTCTAGGAATTGGTATTATTATGGTTTTATCTTGGTTTAGTTTCCTCATTTCAGGTTTTTTTTATTCTACAGATATTGAGCAACTTTGGCTTTTACTAAAGATAATTAATGCAGAGAGAGAAAATAGTAGAAGCTAGAGAGAGACGGAAAAGAGAAACACGAGAGAGAGAGAGAGACGGAAAAGAGAGAGAGAGAGAGAGACGGAAAAGAGAGAGAGAGAGAGAGACGGAAAAGAGAGAGAGAGAGAGAGACGGAAAAGAGAGAGAGAGAGAGAGACGGAAAAGAGAGAGAGAGAGAGAGACGGAAAAGAGAGAGAGAGAGAGAGACGGAAAAGAGAGAGAGAGAGAGAGACGGAAAAGAGAGAGAGAGACGGAAAAGAGAGAGAGAGAGAGAGACGGAAAAGAGAGAGAGAGAGAGAGACGGAAAAGAGAGAGAGAGAGAGAGAGACGGAAAAGAGAGAGAGAGACGGAAAAGAGAGAGAGAGAGAGAGACGGAAAAGAGAGAGAGAGAGAGAGACGGAAAAGAGAGAGAGAGAGAGAGACGGAAAAGAGAGAGAGAGAGAGAGACGGAAAAGAGAGAGAGAGAGAGAGACGGAAAAGAGAGAGAGAGAGAGAGAGAGAGAGACGGAAAAGAGAGAGAGAGAGAGAGAGAGAGACGGAAAAGAGAGAGAGAGAGAGACGGAAAAGAGAGAGAGAGAGACGGAAAAGAGAGAGAGAGAGAGACGGAAAAGAGAGAGAGAGAGAGAGACGGAAAAGAGAGAGAGAGAGAGAGACGGAAAAGAGAGAGAGAGAGAGAGAGACGGAAAAGAGAGAGAGAGAGAGAGAGACGGAAAAGAGAGAGAGAGAGAGACGGAGGAAGAAAAAGAGAAACCAGAGAGAGAGTGAGGAAGGAAAAGAGAAACCAGAGAGAGAGTGAGGGGGGAAAAGAGAAACCAGAGAGAGAGTGAGGGGGGAAAAGAGAAACCAGAGAGAGAGTGAGGGGGGAAAAGAGAAACCAGAGAGAGAGTGAGGGGGGAAAAGAGAAACCAGAGAGAGAGTGAGGGGGGAAAAGAGAAACCAGAGAGAGAGTGAGGGGGGAAAAGAGAAACCAGAGAGAGAGTGAGGGGGGAAAAGAGAAACCAGAGAGAGAGTGAGGGGGGAAAAGAGAAACCAGAGAGAGAGTGAGGGGGGAAAAGAGAAACCAGAGAGAGAGTGAGGGGGGAAAAGAGAAACCAGAGAGAGAGTGAGGGGGGAAAAGAGAAACCAGAGAGAGAGTGAGGGGGGAAAAGAGAAACCAGAGAGAGAGTGAGGGGGGAAAAGAGAAACCAGAGAGAGAGTGAGGGGGGAAAAGAGAAACCAGAGAGAGAGTGAGGGGGGAAAAGAGAAACCAGAGAGAGAGTGAGGGGGGAAAAGAGAAACCAGAGAGAGAGTGAGGGGGGAAAAGAGAAACCAGAGAGAGAGTGAGGGGGGAAAAGAGAAACCAGAGAGAGTGAGGGGGGGAAAGGAGAAACCAGAGAGAGTGAGGGGGGAAAGGAGAAACCAGAGAGAGTGAGGGGGGAAAGGAGAAACCAGAGAGAGTGAGGGGGGAAAAGAGAAACCAGAGAGAGTGAGGGGAGAAAAGAGAAACCAGAGAGAGTGAGGGGAGAAAAGAGAAACCAGAGAGAGTGAGGGGAGAAAAGAGAAACCAGAGAGAGTGAGGGGAGTAAAGAGAAACCAGAGAGAGTGAGGGGAGTAAAGAGAAACCAGAGAGAGTGAGGGGAGTAAAGAGAAACCAGAGAGAGTGAGGGGAGAAAAGAGAAACCAGAGAGAGTGAGGGGAGAAAAGAGAAACCAGAGAGAGAGAGAGTGAGAGAGAGAGAGACGGAAAAGAGAAACACGAGAGAGAGAGAGAGAGAGAGAGTGAGGGAAAAGAGAAACCAGAGAGAGAGGGAGTGAGGGAAAAGAGAAACCAGAGAGAGGGAGTGAGGGAGAAGGAGTGAGGGAAAAGAGAAACCAGAGAGAAGGAGTGAGGGAAAAGAGAAACCAGAGAGAAGGAGTGAGGGGAAACGAGATCCCAGTTGCTGTTGAAGAAAGTTTTTGTTTTTTTTTTAATCATCGTTTTCGTATGTTAGAGTCGCGTTCATCATTTGCAACTGTCATAATCTAAATAAACTTTGAGTAATAATTGTAATAAATTTCAAACTGCAATTTATTAATATTTTTTACCAACATTTACAGTTGTTTTTGGGTTTTTTTTATTGTTGTTGTTTTTTTCGTCATAAACAATCTTATTTGAAATATTTATAGAAATGGTCATGTGTCTGATATCGATAAAGTTCAGACATTTTCAAAATTCTCCGTGACACTGGAAAAAAAAAAACGAGCAAGTGGATTATCTAAGAGAAGTGTTTCATCTGTTGGCCAATCTTTTCATCTCTCGCTGCTTTGCTACCCACCTTGTTCAAAGTACGTTGTTTAGCCTAGATTTGTGTCGACGAGCTGGCATTTTTAGTTGAGTGACCTGACTGTTACCTGTTGCAAAGTCTTGTATTCATCTTTTCTTTCGGTGGATAAAGGTTTTTGAAGAGACAGGTTGAGAATCCTTTATCCGAAATTCTTGGGACGCAAAGTGCTTCGGTTTTTCGATTTTTTTTTTTCGGATTTTGGATTACAGGCTATTAATTTATATATAGCATCTGTGGGGCAGCTTAGGAGCGGAACCCAAGCATAAACATGATATCCCTTTACATTTCATAACACTGCTTATATATAAGCCCTGAAGATGGTTTTATATAAATAATGATATATAAACTGTAAGTAGTTTTTGTAAGCGTTCTGAAAGCAAAGGAAATGTTTGTCGCAGATTAATTCCACGGCGCAGAGAACAAATCACTAAGTTCAGACTCGAATATCGGGGGCAGAGAGAAATGCCGAAAACTCCATTCGCAGGTACTATCTCACAAATCACAATGCATGTAAACAGTCAGAATATAACTGACTCTCCGACGAACGCGGTAGGCAAAATACGCCAACTGCTTTTATCGGCCGAGCATTTTTTTTTTCCATTCGTCGACGACTGGGAGAGGACGCCCAATTTTTGCATATCAAAATACCTTTATAGCGACTGCTGCGACGGACTTGTTGTTTTTTTGTTTTTGTTTTTTTAATTTAAATATTTCGTCTTCAGCATGTCATGCGGAATACGTGCCCCCTCCTTTTTTTGGTAAGTAATTTTCTTTTTCGCCACATTTTCCGTCGGAAGATACACGCGACGCGCTGTCGCTTGGTTTGACGAGGTAAGTCGCCATTTTCTTCGCTATAGTTTTATATAAAATTTAATAAATTTTGTGTGTATATAGATACAGCTAATGACGCTAGTCATGTAATAATGCTCACACGGATTTTTAAGTGGTGAAATTAAGATTTCATATAAAAAATAATGTTTTGTACTTTTTGTACGTGTACAAAAAAACAACTACTTACAAAAAAAAAAATACATAAATGCGACCCCAAACACTACTTCTATATCAAGTGTGAGAAAATGAAGAGAAAGGTTACGCCATTGATGACATCACTGAAAAGTTACAATACATACAGTATTTTGTATAAAAACAAAATACGGATTCTGATTCAGTCAGTTATGCGCCGTGCGTGATACACACTTAGGCAATCAGGTATCTTTCGATACACGACTGACGAGGCAGATTTTTCCCGCCATTCTTTCTGCGGTAGATAAGTTGCCATTCAAGGATATAGAACTCTACCTGCCCTGCAATTTACAAGACAGAATGCATGGTTATCAGTAAAAGGATGAGCCCGAAATGAGATTTGCAGGTCGGAAACACTAAAATCAAGCAGACGCGGAAGTTTAAAAATCTGGGAAGCGTTTTGATATTTTTCCATAGCTGGAGGGAGAAGAGGAGGATTCATACTTTTCCCAAGGGTATTAGTCACGTAAGTTAATGTAATGGATTCGAACTCGGCCCTCAGATTCCTCAATCCGAGCCGCTATCCATTACTCCACAGTGCCTCCTTTTTATTTTAAATTATAATAAATTGTTTTGTTTGTGTTAATAAATAAATCAGGGGAGAAGAAGAGGATTCATACCGTTCCCAAGGGTATTAGCACGGAAGTGAATGTAATGGATTCGACTGGAATTCGAACTCGGCTCTGATTCCTCAATCCGAGCCGCTATCCATTACTCCACCGTGCCTCCTGGATTCTGATTACAGTTGTTAAATGTAATAAAAAACTGAAAAAAGTCAGCCTTTTATTTGTAACGCTACAAATCTTTTCTTTTTATGTGCCATGTCCTTTCAGGACGTGGGCGATCATGGCTCTCCACTATCTCCTTCTATCCCTTGCAGCCCTCAACAAGTTCCTTCCCTCTGCAACATCCCCCAGACCACGTTCCGTCATGCACTTGCTTAAGCCCGCTAACTATGCAATGCATTGTTTTCCCTTGTCTCTCTTTCCAGCTATTCGACCCGTGAGTATCAGATTCTCCAGGCCCTCCTTCCCAGAAACTTCAGCTGCCTCTTCCTGATGCTAAATATAACCTTCCTCCTTGTTTGCATCCTCTCTAAGACCTCATCGTTGCTCACACGCTCGGTTCATCATATCCTCAGGATCCTTCTGTAGAACCACATCTCCGTCACCTAGAGTCTCTTCTTCATCTTTGAGGAAATCGTCCAACATTCGCTGCCGTAAAGAAGAACAAATGTCACGTAACAGCTCAGGATTCTTTTCTTTGTTACCAACGAAATCCTATCTCGTAATACTCTGCCTAGCTTTTGGAATGCATCCTTGGCCATCCCAATACGTCTACGGATCTCAGTGTCGCATTTACCGCCCTCTGTCAAAACGCTTCCCAGATACTTAAATTTCTGTGTCTTGATTCTAGTGTTCCCGACCTGCAAATCACATTTCGGGCTCATCTTTTTTACTAATCACCATGAATTCTGTCTTGTAGTTTAAGCTTAGTCCTTTCTTCTCGCTCTCCGTCGCTACCATCTGTAGGAGATTTTTAAAATTTATTTTCCGTATCTGCTATCAGTACCGTGTCATCTGTGTATTTCATGTTAAGATTGTAGCTGCCAATGCTAAATCCCGGTAGGGTTTCCAATTCTCTCAGAAAAATGTCGCTGGTGAAAAAACAGGAAAAGGAGGCAAAAGAGAAAAACACTAAACAGCTTAAAATTAAACACCGGTAGCTGTTGAATTTTAAGCTAATTGAAATTAAATTTCTAATCAGTGGACAGTTGTCTGTTTATTACCGGTGCTATTTCGTGTCATTATTATGTGAATTCACTACGGGTCGCCATGTTGCTTTCTGAATTTTTCCATTTGTTGCAAGTCATTTCAGCACCTGAAAAACTTTCAATTTTGGAGGTTTTTCGGATTTTGGAATTTCGGATAAACGGTACTCTATGTTTTTATGTGTAAGACGCATCCTTATTCTGAATATCACCGTTAAATATACTAAGGACTGATCGGTGATGTGCATTTCACATTTGCAAAGAACACAATTAAGTGAACTAAACCGTTCCTAGATTCTTTCTTGTACAAGAAAGACCCGTGAAAATTTCGCGGTTTTCCTATTAAAAATTTCTGCTCAATCTTTAATTCTTAAATTAACGATTAAGCTCATCGCGATTTCTACGGCAATAAATCCCCCCTATCGCATCGTTAAATATTTGAGCTTAACAACTTTAACAAAATATTGCTACAAATGAATATATTTTAAATTGACAACTGTTCCATTTCACTGAAACAGACGTTAAACACGTCTATCTTTCGTCTTTCCTTTCATTTTCTTAGTAAAACCAAATAATTTTCCACGATCAAAACGGAATAGTCCATTATTTATGGCCAGTGACGTTAAACATCTAACTTCCTTTATTTCTTGACAAATTCCCGTCTTACGAACATTGCTCTTGTAGGTCTTAGGGAGACCGTAAAATTTTGGTATTGTTTGTGCGTGTATGTATATATATATATATATATATATATATATATATATATATATATATATATATATGGTATGGCTAGAGCTATTTTGTGATTTTAGATCTAGAATGGCCATGAGTTTGTCAGTCATTATTTTCTCTTAGTTTTTCAAATAGGCTACCAGAGTTTTTTTCTTATGAAGATGGGCTGAAGGTTGCAAGAAGAGGGGATACATATATATATATATATAATAAAACGGCTTAAACAATAATAATTTATTAATATTGGAATCTACAATTGTAGGTCTGATGAATTGGATCGTAATTACGATTCCAATGTAATAAATTATAACTATGACAAGTTTAAATTTAAGTTCACCCCCCAAGAACGAAAGTTAAACAAGGGGTTACTGGGTGTGGAAGAATTAGAAAACAAACTTGAGTAAGGAGCAAGAACAAAAGAAGTGTTAGCACGACGACAATAGAAAGCAATTGACATTGCATTTAAATTTTTGAAGATTAAAGTTGGCTGGAAAGCATGGAGCCGGAAGAGAGTTCCACAATGAAGAAGTGCAAGAAAAGAAACTGTTAGCATAGAACTTAGTTACATCTCGCCAACTCGACTTTGCGTTGGTGAGACCTTGTCGCCAATCTAGTACATTTAAAAATAAAAAAATACGCATCTTATGCAAAGGCAAATATGGTATCTAAAATACAATGAAGACCTGAAGCAGAATTCTTCTATACGATCCACTGCTAAAGATGCTGTAAAAGTGAATGTTTCTTTGTATTGCCCAAGAAAGGACCAGACTCCTTCTGACATTCTCTAGCTTGAGAAGAACCAGAACAGACCAAAAGAACCAGAACAGACCAAAAGAACAAGAGCTCCTCACTTTCCAGATTCAGCAGAGTTCAAAAGTTCTGGTTGTGTATTGTTTTATCTTGTTTGCCGTATTTTATTTTTTTTTTTTTACTAGTAACACGGTTTACTGTAATGTTTTGACTTTATTACTACTAACAGTTTTCATACCCAGCGGTCTCCAGCTCATCCGACACTCTAGCCTACCTATCATTTCCCATCTTTAATACGGCTGTATCAGGGCAGTTTCTTGGTACATTTTTTAATTGATTTCACCCCAAGCAAGGCAGTAAAGCCTCCAGGACACCAAGAGGTTACTGGGTGTGGAAGAATTAGAAAACAAACTTGAGTAAGAAGCAAGAACAAAAGAAGTGTTAGCACGACGACAATAGAAAGCAATTCACATTGCATTTAAATTTTTGAAGATTAAAGTTGGCTGGAAAGCATGGAGCCGGAAGAGAGTTCCACAATGAAGAAGTGCAAGAAAAACTGTTAGCATAGAACTTCAAGCCAACTCAACTGTTAATTGAGACCTCGTCGTTCGTCTAGTCTTCTTTTACATGTCATGTCCCTTCCGGGCGGAGGCGATCATGGCCCTCCACTCCCTCCTGTCCCTTGTAGCTCTCTCTGTTATTTCTCCCAAATCCTGTTCCGCCACCAACTTGCTCAAGCCCATCAAGTATGTCAAGCGTTGCCGTCCCCTGTCCCTCTTTCTGTCCTGTGAGAATCCGATTTTCCAAACCCTCTTTTCTCATTACGTATCCCAAATATTTCAACTGCCTCTTCCCGGTATTAAATAGGTTTCCTCTTTGTTTCCATTCTCTCCAAAACCTTGTCGTTGCTTACATGTTCACCTCATATCCTCAGCATCTTTCTGTAGAACCATATTTCTGTTGCTTCCAGTCTTCATCCGTGAGGAGATTGTCCACCATTGACTGCCATATAGGAGGACTGATATTACATAGCAGTTTTCTCTCTTTTCTTTGTTTTTTTTTTTTTTGCTTCAAGTCTCCTCTTCATCTTCGAGGAGATTGCCCAGCATCCCCCTGCCATACAGGAGGTGCAAATATCACGTAACAGTTTAGTACTCTTTTCTTTGTTTCTAACGAAATTTTTCTCTCTTAATACTCTGCTTAACTTCTGGAAAACGTCTTTGGTCATCCCAATACGTCTTCGAATACTTGCTTGATTTTAGTATCTCCGATCTGTAATTTGTATTTTGGGCTCAATATTTTTGCTGATGACCATGCATTCTGTCTTCTTGTAATTTGTATTTACTCAATCCCCCAGGAGGTCAGATTGTGACACAAGGTCGGTTTAATGTGGGGAGCCCGAGCGAGGACACCCGGGCAAGGAACAAAATTTCCCCGAGCCATGTCTTACATTAAGATTGTGGCCACCAATAATGAATCCTGGCAGAACTTCTAATTCTCTCAGAGTACTGCGCTTAAATTAACCAAGTCTAGGTACCATAACGAAGAGCTAGTCCGAACAGTCAACATAAAATATTTATAGAAAAGGCACAAAGAAGCAATTTTACGGCGGTAGGAAAATAAAGCCTAGATCTCTAGATCAGTGCCATATGTGGCAATAATATTCTAAGCATGGACAAATAGCAGATTTATAGATGGATTCTACAGAGAAAAATTCTCTAGCACGACACAATGAGCGAACTTTCTTAGCAATGGATTCCATATCGTATTTCCACTCGATATCAACCGAGAGGGCGCAACTAGTCACTCTCGTGACGGTTAGCATCAGCCATACTGATGAAAGGCAGAAAGAGGACTCTCGTAATAACTCGGACACAATTTGAATTATCTATCTCGGACACATTGACAATTTGAATATATATCCGCCCCCCCAAATATATTGGTTGTTACAATAACGGTAAAAAAAATTTTTTAACATTTTGAGTGATCTATTGACAGTAAAAAAAAATAAAAAATAGAAAAAAAATATTTTTCTGATCCATTCAAATTCCATATAGTCTTTCCACTGTATCAACCGAGAGGGCGCAACTAGTCACTCTCCTGAGGGTTAGCATCAGCCATACTGATGAAAGGCAGAAAGAGGCCTCAGATGATTTATAGAGAGCAGAAATTACTTGGACTTAAACAGAGGTATTTGTCGATGCGTTTGGGCACCTCGAGGCGGTGTAATGGTTAACAAGCTTGTTTCGCTAGAGCAATTATGACTGAATAGAGAGTTCGATCCTCACTGGGTGCTCCATACTTTCGGCCTTGTGCCACATCTAAGCTACGCTTGGAAAAAAAAAATCACTATCGATGTGTCGACTCGCACAGAAAGTGATACGAGTTTGAAGTGGACTCTGGCAGCTGTTCCAAAATTGCTCAAGCCCCTTCGGCAATATCCCTTTTCTGGGCAAGCTTCAATCGCTGCGTAATAATGACCTCACCCCCATCTCAGAGAAGGAGGAACGCTTGTGGAGATGGTTGCCTGGGGGTGGAGCCCATTATCCACCCTCCCCATTGCGCTTTTTTTTTTCTTTTCTTTTTTAATATCACCCCAAGCAAGGCCGGAGGCCACTATCACGCAAGGGGTTATAGAGGGGGTTGGAGGAAGAGCAGATAGGAGTGGCAAGGGAGGGGATGTGGAGAAAGACAGTGGGTCGATCAAGGCAAGGGGGCCAAAAAAGATCCGGAGCGAGAGCAGATAGGAATAAGAAATGAAAGGATGTGGAGAAGGGAATGAGACAGAGAGAGAGAAATCCGGGGACCCCTTCCTAGACACGAAACAAGGTTTGGGCCTCTAAACGTGTCCAATAGAGGGGGGAGGAGTGTAGACCGGACGGTAGGATACAAGTTAAAACAGAAGTATGCAAAAGGTTGTGTAGTTTTTTCACATTAAATTCACAATAATCGTAACTAAGTTCAAGGCACCCGGCACCTGAGGTGTCCCCAAAACGGGGAGAGCTGAACGAGGGGGGGGGCAATTTTTTCCACGGTATTGCCCGTTCAACCTACAAACCCGCTTTTAATCTCGACCTTGTAGCGACGCGGGCGCACTGAAAAAAATTACTTAATAATATTTTCTCTACTTTTACTTATTCATCGTAATGCTAAATTCGACTCTCCAAGTGGATGATTAAACAATAAACCTGATCGATAGAAAACTGGGTTAGATTTACTTCGGTAATCCGGGTAGCCAAGGGTGGGGTGGGGGGAAAATGTTACTGACATATCTTTTAAGTAGTAAAACGTTTCCTTCCCCGGCTACATACACTATCAAAGAGGGAGGATTTAATAATTACGTACAACGATGGCAAAATACATCTCTACAGTCTTTCCCCAACCGGTAATTTGGGTCGATTAGAACCAAAAATAAACTACGAGTCTCCTGTAGAAAGGAGAAGGGTAGGAAATTTTTTTTTTTTTTTTTTTTTTATCTATCCGCCCCGTTCAGCTTTTGTCTTGTGTAAAAACGACACGTGGACAGGTGCGAGAAAGGTTGGCAAATGCGCCGCTCGAGCGAGCTTCAGTGAGAGGTGGAGGAAGGGGGAGAGATAGAAGAAGAAAAAAAAATTGAAATTCAAATAAAAAAAAAAAAAGTAAGGAAGGAACGCGATATGAAGACGTCTCGCTGCCAATTTTCATTTACAAAACGAAAAAAAAATTCTTCGGCGTGATCAAATCAAAAACCCACGTGTGAATAAAAAAAAAGAATTTTTTTTTTTAGATGTACAAAAAGAAAAAAAAAAAAAAAAAAAAAAAAAAACTATTTTAATTTTTCTAGATTCACGCTCACAGAAATCGACGTATCCGCCCCCACCCCATGCCAACTATTGTCTTCTTACCTCATGGAAAAGTTTCCCCAGAAACAAAAAGGATATTTTTTTTATTTTCTCATATTCCTATTTAAACGTAAATAAATAAAACGACTTGATGCCTATTCTTTAAATGTTCTTCTTGTTACTTGCAATTAAATTTTTTCTTTTTATTATTCTTTCACGCTCAGCAGCCCCCCACCCTTGTGTCTTAGTGGCTTTATTGCATTACTTGGGGGGTGAAATGACTTTAAAATGAAAGTGATTAAAAATTATAAAATCTTATTTCTAATAGTGAAAATATAGGAATTAGTTCCTATAATTAAATTTTCAAATAAAAAATTATCTTATCAATTGTAGTTTTTAAAATCATTTTTAAAAGAAAATAAATTTACACAGAAATAAATGAACCTTGCCACTACACACGAACAAGTCAGGTTATTTCAGATTATTTTTTAAATAAATTAATTTTATTCTCAACAAATGACAAACATT
>OZ038519.1:49323147-49330647 GCA_964036315.1 Acanthosepion esculentum | reverse complement strand
TAATATGGGGAACATTGTTCTCAGCCCCAAAACTGGTACATAAGCCATGGTCTCTGGTGAGATGCCCACACTCTACACACCTTCCATTTAAGCACTGATATAAACAAACAGAAGTGAGCAAGAACATTCTATCTTAGTGTGTATGTATGAAAGAGCTCAAGGTCAATCCGTGCCAATTTAACTTCACTCAGCATACGTTAGCACTGTTACCATAGCAACAGTCCTGATACTATTTGATCAGATATCATAATGTGTGTGCGTGTATATATAAATTCCAAGAGGATAGAATCCAGGTAGAACTCAATGTCCACAACAGAGTAAGAAGATAATAAAAAAAAAGCTCAAACACTAATATTCCATGGTTATAATTTATTATTTTGGAATCGTAATCACAATCCAATTCATCAGACCTTTGATGAATTGGATTGCGATTCCAATGTAGTAAATTATAACCATGGAATATTAGCGTTCGAGCCATATATATATATATATATATATATATATATATATATATATATATAAAACTCAAAAACAGGCTACTCATTTCTGAGGCTTTCAGGCACTAATGTCATTTGCTCCACACCCACAGAGACCACCTATGAATTATGGTGGGTGGACCTTAGTTAGGACGAGGTGCATAATCTGTTGGGATGAACAAGCACTCAACCTTTTGGTCACGATCATGACTTGTTACTTCATGCTAACACAACCACTGACGACTTCTGGACAATTTTGTCTAACCAGTTTCACTCACAAGGCTTCGGTCATTCATGGCATGGCATTCAGACAATTTCCAAAAGTGCTGCAGGCAGTCAATACTTCCAATAGCTTCATGTCTCGCACATCTCGCCTGTGGAACTCCCTTCCCTATTCCCGTTTCCCTGACAAATACAATCTCCAACTATTTAAGTGTAACGTCAATCGACATCTCCAGTTGCCTTGATCTATCCACTTCCCTTCTCCACATCCTTTCACCTTTCATTCCTATCTGCTCTCGCTCCAAATCTTCTGTAATCCCCTTCTACTCCAATAGCTTCATGTCTCGCACATCTCGCCTGTGGAACTCCCTTCCTTATTCCCGTTTCCCTGACAAATACAATCTCCAACGGTTTAAGTGTAACGTCAATCGACATCGCCAGTTGCCTTGATCTATCCACTTCCCTTCTCCACATCCTTTCACCTTTCTTTCCTATCTGCTCTCGCTCCAAATCTTCTGTAACCCCCTTGCCTTGATCGATCCACTATCTTTCTCCACATCCTCTCCTTTACTACTCCTATCTGCTCTTCCTCCAAACCTTCTGTAACCCCTTGCGTGATAGTGGCTTCCAGCCTTACTTGGGGTGATAAGCTTAAAAAACAAAAAAACAAAAAAAAACATAAATAGACAGACAACAGACAGGCATGTGGTATACCACCACTAATACAAGGGAAGGGAGACAACAGAACCAGAAAGAGTAGGGTCAGGGCTCTCATGTAGGGAGAGAAAGTAGGGATGAGACACCCGGTGGACCACTTGATGCATACTGCAAAAGAAATATCCTTTTGTACGAAAGTTGATATTTATGTTATTCTTTACACATGGATAAATGTAACAGCACAAGGCATTTTTAAAAAAAATTAAATTTTGTTGGCTATCAATAAAATGAATGAATTCCTAAAAGGCAATATCTTTAAAATTGCTTGCACTATTATCAATGTTTATTATAGGTGCAACAGCTTGCCAAGCAAGGTAACAGTTTGCCTAAATCCTCACTTCATACCCTCTTCAATTATCATGGATGCCAGTAACAAGACATTTAAGATATCTAGCAACAAAGTAGTGCAGGGTAACATGGTTCCTACCTTCATTAAGATGGAGTAGTTAAGAGTACCTCCCGGTTAATTTAAACAGATAGCCACATAAATATTGCCTGCGTTCCCTTCATATGCATTAAGTTTAATTAATGTTATCATTGCATTTAACCGTCTATCATTAATTTTTCAAATATTTAGTAGTTGTTGGAGTAAAAATGTTATTTTTTATTCATGAACTATAAGGTTTAGGAATTTTTTTATTTTTTATTTCTCTCAATGTAAAGAATGAAGATAAAATTAACCTTTAATACACTGCATTATTCACTACTTTCCTTTCCACTGCATTGTTTTTTCCTCTACTGCACTAATTAATTTCATTCATGGTCATTTTCTGTTGCCATAGCAGGATATGACAACACAACTGCAAAATTCAAACATGCTATCATTCATTCATTTAAAGTAAATGAAATTTAACATGTCTCTCACCATATTCTTTCCTTTTTACAGGAAGCAGAAGAACCATGCCTGGGGTTGTTTAACAGGTCAACTGCCAGAGGTCAATTACAAAATCAGACTTCAAATGCCAACTTTATTAATTGCTAACTTAGCAGTGGATCAACCAATGAGAATTGAATGAAAATTACTGGCAATGGGACAGAGCATAAGGTGAAATTAATTCCTAGGTATATGGAATCTTCTGAGAAAAAAAAAAAAAAAAAAAAAAAAAAGTGTATAATAACTAATACAGTATGTTTCCATTCCTTCCACTTACTGGCTTGTCTGATCAAGGAACTTTGCTTAGATATTCTTCAAAGGGAACACAAAGAATGTTTTATTGTCAGTGGGAACCGGTTGGTTGAAAAATGTTAAATATTTATTTTCAAAGGATACCTCAACTCAGAAACTATTTTTAGTCATTTGGTTTTTTTGACCGTTTTGATGTTTATATTCATTCTCCACTCTACAGATTGATAAATTCAACTGAAGTCTTAACAATATTTTGTTTTCAGCATTAAATAACCCAAAGAGGTTGATATGCCACTAAAGAAAGTCCACCAACCAACTATACATACATTTGCTACACTAAAAATCACTTAGAACAAGCCTAAAGCAGTGGATCACCCAGCAAGAACTGAACGAAAATTACCGCCAATGGTACAGAGCATAAGGTGCTGTAAATTCCTAGGCAGAGTACCTGTTCTGAAAAATCAATGTATAAACAAAGAAATTCAGTCAAAAATGAATATTGTTTCGCAAAGTTTTGTTATAAATTTTATTAACATGTTGACTTGCCAGAGGTCAGACACACTATCCAGCATCAAACGCTAACTTTATTAATAGCCAACTTAGGCAATAAAACATTTTTATGAGTTGATTTATAGCTTCAACTGAAGTCTTAACATTGTTTTCACACTAAAAGTATCACAGTGAATAAACTTTTTGTTGGCGCCGCAGATCAAAATGTTTCAGAAAATGCTAAGCCCAGGTTTTATAATGACGTTGACTATGCGTTATCTTGGTTGACGGTGAATGTGTTAATACCACTTATTTTTAGTTAATCTATATTTGTCAATAACAGTCATTGCGATCTTATTTATGACACATTTCTGAGCCCAACCTTTTACTTGGGTGGCCAACCAAATTTCTGTTGGCACATGTGTGTTTGTTCCACACCCACGGGAGCCCATCAATGTTTTATACTACAACTATGCTGAGCAGACCTCGGTTGCAGTTTCTACAAGAGAGCACATCATTTGCAGTGATCAAAAGTTTGAACAAGGACGGTATGCGGAAAGCCCTCGGTCACAATGACGTGCGACTTCAATTCATGGCTCCCAAACAGTTCCACCTACCCAATTATTCTCACAAGGATTGGGACAATGGATGTGGTGGTTTAAAAGCACTTTTTGCTTGGATCACCTCTTCAAAATGATATCAAGAAATCGTCTTCTTGACGAACTAACCATGCTAAGATTTGAACCAGAGTCACCTGGGCAGAAAGTCAATGCTCTCTCACTACATGCCCATCATGACATATTAATCTTAAATGCATTAAATATAAAATTATTACACTTGCATAAGATACATCAGAATAATTTGGTGCCTCAAGACATTTTTATGTTTATACATTCTTTTTTATAGATACAAATATTTAAAGTAAATGCTCTGTAACAGTGTTAACCACATTTACCAGCCTGAATGTCCGAGAAATTGTCGTAGAAAATATGCGTCCTCTGACAGGAATCTAATCTGTATCCTATACGGAAACGTCATATAGACTGACATGCTTTTACTGATTTCACCACAGAGGAGCGTTTCAGATAGCAAGGTTGATTTTACTGTTTTTAAACTACAATTTTTAACCTTGCTAACCAAAACGCTCCTTGTGGCAAAATTGGTAAGATGAGCCAATATAATAAATCATTTTTATTTTATTAATATATATATATATATATATAGATATATATATATATATATATATATATTATATATATGTGTGTATATGTATATGTGTGTGTGTGTGTGTGTGTGTAATTTGGCAGCAACTTTTCTTTTAAACATGTTGTGTTGAATGTCAAAGACAACATAGTCCTGCATATTTTCTTTTGAATTTTCTCATATTTTCTAATGAGACTTTTTATTTGAAAATTCTATCGAAATAAATATTGTCCGTAATTTGACTCTGTTTTTTTTTGTTTTTGTTTTTTTAAATCAGAGTAGGAAATGCTGGCCATAATGAAAATGAAGATGGAAAAATTTATTGGGTTTGATAACCAAACAAGGGGTGCATATTATACACGAGTAGAAGCATTTTCAGCATAATTTTAGGTGTGCATATCATGGATGAAGGTATATTACAAATGGCGAAATATGGTATATAATTTGCAGGAGAGTTAGATCTGATGTGCTTTTCAATGACTCAGCCAAGAAGAGTGTCATCAGCTAAGTTTGTATACAGCCTTTTAAGCATATCCTTCTCCTCTAGATTCCCAAAAGTTCTTAACTGGTCAGATTCCTATCTGAAATGTAAACAAAGCAATTTCTCAAGAAGTAATGGATTTTGATTTATGAATCCAACATTCTATATACCATCAGTATTTGGCAAAACTTGTTGCCGAGTATGGGGTACTCATCGAGATTTCCTTCTCTGTGAAATGAATCCCATGTTGGATCTGAAGAGATGTCTTTGAGCATGAAAGCCTTGGCTGTGAAGTGTTTCAGGTGGTCTATCGGTCGCCATTCCATAGCACATATGCTCCAGCTGAAACCATCCGCTGTGGAAAACCAGGGCTTGACAGGCTGGTTCATGATGACATTGTATCAGGCTGCTATTATATATATATATATATATATATATATATATATATAAAATAATAATAATTGGCCACTCGATATCGAGGACACCCGTTGCAATGCACAGCTAGCTAGCGCATATGGCAACATTTGCACAGGCATTTTTGCAGTTTCCCAACTGGGAAATGCCCACAGAGCCCACCTGCAGTTTATACTGTTATTGGCGTGTGCAGAACCAATTAACAGTTTTAGAGCGTTGGTGCGAACCCAGCGTGATCATAAATGAACAAGGCTGGCCACCTCAACTCGCAATCACGGTGTTTTTGTGATAACGTGCTAGCTTTGGCCAACGAGGTCTTCCACACAGTTTCCTCTCCCAAATTCCCTCACATGGTTTTGGTGGACCCGTGGCTATGGAACAGACACTTGCCAAAGGTGCCCTGTGCTTGGAGTCCGATAGCTGCTGAAATTAATTCCAGCCAGGATTCGAACTCGGTGCCTCGTGATGCTAAAGCAACGCCTTAGACCACTCAGCCACACAGCCACACTGCTTACAGTACCAGGTGTTCCCAAGCGGTCCCCCATCTAAGTACTGACCTGGCTCTATGATGCTTAACTTCGGTGATCGAACGGGAACCGGTGTGTTCATCATGATTTGACCGTATATATACATAGATAGATACATACACACCCACAAACATATACACACACACACACACACACATATACATACATACATATAAATACATACACACATATACATACATACATACATATATAATCTCCAATGTAATGAGAACAAAAATAATATATAGATTATAACATTCGCAGCATTAAACCAAAAGAGGGATCGATACGTACAGGAGACCAATAATTATCTATTATCATTTTTTTTCATATAGATAAAAAGTAAATGAGTAAATTTTTTGTCTATATGAAAACGTTAAATATATATATATATATATATATATATATATATATATATATATATATATATATATATATATTTTTACACACACAAGACAGAGAGAAATTAGGCAATTAAATGACAAAGTGGAAAAAATTCCATGTTTCATCTACAAGAAGGACTTCATCAGACTGATGCTGCTAGAGGATGTAACGCATTACGTATTTTTTTTCAACTTTTCATTCAATTGTTCGATGTTGCTTTAATACATAGAAATTTATATATCATACTCTCCCGCCACCTATCTGTATGTATACATACGTGTGTGTGTTCAGGTGTTCAGTGAGAACATTCACTTTCTGACCATGAACCCAGGGTTCAAATCACACCATGGTCGATTTGTCGTAAGTCTAGACAATCTTATATATGATATGCCACCAATAAAACCATTATTTCACCTGAATAATTTTATTCTGAGAATTAAATACCTCACTAGTTCTTCATCTTGCCATTTATTTGCTATTATTCTTACATAAGATTTACAGTCACATCACATTGAAACATTGGTTCCCATACAAGCACCAAAGTTAAGCAACACCTAGCCTGTCTAGGACCTAGATGGGTGACCAATTGGGAATACTAGGTGCTGTAAGAGTGGATATGTGGCTGGTGTAATGGATAATGGCTTCAAATTGTTAGTCAGAGAGCAAAGTTTCAATTCTAGTCGAGTCCATTATATAAACTTAGGTAAAAATACTGTTGGGAAACATGAATCCACGTCTTCTCCCCCAGCTATGGGTTAACTAGTAGGACTTGTAACATTAAATTATTATCTCAAAAAAAAAAAAAAAAAATTTCTTACAATCTAAAAATATTTCTTGGCTTTAAATAACCTGCAAAAGGTTGATAAGCCATAAAAAACAAATCAATTACTCATTACACACAGACACAAAGTCATAAATATTCAATAGCATTTTTTTTTTTTACTTTGACGAAGCATAATAAACCATTGTTGTTACTTTATCTGACATCTTTATGAATTCATGAAGAAAAAAAAAAAAAAAAAAAAAAAAAAAAAAAAAAAAAAATGGTGGGTGATGAGAAGGATTGGTCTCAACACTCACCCCAATATGTTACAATTTTAGGTCCGTCACTTCTACCAAGTTTGACTCCATAATATTCACTCAAACAACATTACTATTTATATTAGACATACTATAGAAAAATAAACTAAACATAAAAAAGTAACTATCTTAAAATACTAGTAATGTTCATTGGTACTCCAGCTGAACCATCATTCCTAAATATGCCTTCGCACTTACCATTAACCAGCTGGAAACTACAAAAAGAGATGAAACGTAAAGGATATACAGATAACGGTAAAACACTATTTTTGGAAACATAGCATTAAAACTGTAGATAAATGCACTAATAAAAATAAAAAAAAAAACCTTATCCAGAATAGGCTCTACTAAAAATGGAGGTTTATCTAACAGAGGTTATGC
>OZ038519.1:49265647-49318147 GCA_964036315.1 Acanthosepion esculentum | reverse complement strand
AAAAAAATCCCCATAATAATAATAATTCTGAAACAGATATATAAAATTGTCACAACTGCTCCTCACAATACATAGGGGAAACTTGCAGAAACAAGAAAAAAGTATCTATAAACACAAAAAGGACCTTACAACAATTTATCAAATACACTAGTCATACATATTAATAAATTCAGTCACAACTTTGATCTATATAATGCCACATTTATTAAAAGAGAAAGTAACTTACTTTAATGGAAAATTCTCCAGGTGCCATTATCGAATCTTATCAAAATATAAATCTGTGACCGGGATTTTTTCAGATATATCTGTTCCTGAAAGAATTACCTCTTTCCCAAGCCAACATACATGACTATAAAAATTTTTTGAAAAAGAGAAAATAGTTAAATTCATAACTTTCTAGTATTTAAAATATATAATACATAAATTAATCCCCACCTAAAACAATTTAAATATTAATTATATTATAAAAAAAATTCAACAATAACATCACAGACTCACTTTTGTTTATTAGACATTTATGGCACTTAGCATCTTCCATAATTTATTTAGACATTTCAGTTAACATGATGAATATTTATGAGTGTCTCTTAAGTTTAAAAATTGAAAAAAATAACATTTTGACTTTTGTTTATAAATACTTGTTATATAAATACTTGTTGCAAAATAAAGTCTTTACATTTGTGCCAGCTAAGAAGAGCTTTCCTTTTATTTTTATTCATATTGTCATTTTACAAATAGATTTTTAATAATATCTGAAATTTTACATACTCAAACACTATATAAGAAATATACATATCTTACACATATGCATATAATGTGTGTATATATATATATAAGAAATGTACATATCTTACACATATGCATATAATGTGTATATATATATAAGAAATGTACATATCTTACACATATGCATATAATGTGTATATATATATATATATATATATATATATATAAGAAATGTACATATCTTACACATATGCATATAATGTGTGTATATATATAAGAAATGTACATATCTTACACATATGCATATAATGTGTGTATATATATAAGAAATGTACATATCTTACACATATGCATATAATGTGTGTATATATATAAGAAATGTACATATCTTACACATATGCATATAATGTGTGTATATATATATATATAAGAAATGTACATATCTTACACATATGCATATAATGTGTATATATATATATATATAAGAAATGTACATATCTTACACATATGCATATAATGTGTATATATATATATATATATATAAGAAATGTACATATCTTACACATATGCATATAATGTGTGTATATATATATAAGAAATGTACATATCTTACACATATGCATATAATGTGTATATATATATATATATAAGAAATGTACATATCTTACACATATGCATATAATGTGTGTATATATATATATAAGAAATGTACATATCTTACACATATGCATATAATGTGTGTATATATATATATAAGAAATGTACATATCTTACACATATGCATATAATGTGTATATATATATAAGAAATGTACATATCTTACACACATGCATATAATGTGTATATATATATATATATATATATATATATAAGAAATGTACATATCTTACACATATGCATATTATATATATATATATATATATATATATATATATAAGAAATGTACATATCTTACACATATGCATATTATATATATATATATATATATATATATATATATAAGAAATGTACATATCTTACACATATGCATATTATATATATATATATATATATATATATATAAGAAATGTACATATCTTACACATATGCATATATATATATATATATATATATATGAAATGTACATATCTTACACATATGCATATTATATATATATATATATAAGAAATGTACATATCTTACACATATGCATATATATATATGAAATGTACATATCTTACACATATGCATATATATATATGAAATGTACATATCTTACACATATGCATATATATATATATATATATATATATGAAATGTACATATCTTACACATATGCATATATATATATATATATATATATATATATATATATATATATAAGAAATGTACATAGCTTACACATATGCATATATATATATATATATATATATATAAGCAATGTACATATCCTACACAAAGAAGCAAAAGAAGATAAAAGGAAAACTTATGAAACTTATTTATGAATGTCTTAAATGTTTAAAATTTTGAAAAAGCAACATTTACTTCAGTTTATAAATACTCGTTGCAAAATAAAATCCTTACATTTGCCTTGATAAAGCCCATCATAAATACATACATACATACAATTAATAATTTCACCCCAAGCAAAGCAATGAGATCACTGTGATGCAAGAAGAATGGGAAAGAATATACGGAAAAGAAAAACATTTTTAATGCAAGTGGACAATACAAAAGAATTTAAGATGACAAAAGATAATGGATATTGCACTTAAATCTTTCAAGATCAAAGTTGCCAGGAAAGCACAAGGCCAGAAAAGAGTTACACAAGCAAGAAGTACAAGAGAAACTCTTAGCATAGAACTTATGGTTACATCTAGCCGATTCAACTGGAAAACGATAAGACCTAGCTGCCAATCTAGTACTGTGCTTAAATTCGTAAAGCTGAGAACAATTACCATGAAAATATTTACAGAAAAAGCAGAGGGAAGCTAGATTATAGCAGTGGGACAGTGACTAAAGCCAAGATGCCAGATAAGAACCAATACCATGGAAGATTCTCAGTTTTATTTTATGAAGAATCTTTAAATATATATCAGGAGCACCAGAACATATGTGACATCAATATTCAAAGACTTTGTTCTTTTTTTCCTCTTTGGTCAAGTTGATGCCACTTATAAAACTCAAGCTGAAAAAAAAAAAAAAAAAAATCCTTCCACTAGCCATAAAAAAGACTTGGAATCAAGATAAGACTGCACTTCCCTCTTCTACGTGAGTGTCCCAACCATAATATTTGCAATATTTATAAGGGAAGAGTGTTCGATATCAAATTGTCAAATAATAAGACCTTGATGCCAATCTAGTACTGCATTTAAATCCCTAAAATCTACATACCATAGAGAAAAGCTCATCAGAACAATTATCATGAATGTATTTATAGAAAAGGCACAGGGAAGCTACATTATGATAGTTAGAAACTAAAGCTGAGATGCCACGTCAGGACCAATAACCTTGCAGATTCTTTGTATCTTATGAAGATCTCTAAATACATACCATGAACACCATGAAAGTTGTGGCAGCTGTATTCAATGCATGGTCAAATGTCTAAGATTGATTTTGGTGAGAAAAATTGTCAAGGGGAGCATACTGAGTGCCTGTCCAGGAGGGGAGCATCAACCATATTCCATCAGCCCAATTGTAGTTTAAACCACTGGTAGTCTCTCTGGGTATTCAATGTAGCCAAATTACAGTAAATGTCTTATATTGAGGTCAATACCTGCACAAATTGGTCGTACTGGCATGGTTTGAACTGTTGATGATGCCAGCTGATGCCATCTCTCCCAGAAACTGTAACGAAAGTTCCGTTAGCCCAGTTGCAGTATAAACCGCCAGTAATTTTGTTGGTATTTAATGTAGCTGAATTAGAGTAAATCTCTTATATAGAGGCCGATATATACACAAATTTGGTGTACTATCCTTGTTCAGTCTGTTGATCTCACCAGATGAAGCACTTCCTCTAAGAAACTGCAACAAAGTTTCACTCGGCTTAGTTGCAGTATAAACTGCATGTAGTCTGTGGGTGTTGAATGCAGATGAATTATTGCAAATGTCTAATATAGAGCCCAATATACAGTATTTACATTAGTCGGACTATTGTCCTCATCTTTGTCGCCATATTTGTCACAACATTTCGGCCGTTGTACGCTCCGGCCTTCTTCAGGTGGTTGGAATTTCAAACCGAACCCTTTATTTCGATCACTGGGGTAGACTGTTCTAGTTCATGGCACATACATAATACATAATGTCACAGTGGATAAAAGCGTTGGTTAGATCCAGTGACAGATCCAAAGAATGTGAGTTCAATACCCGGTTCAGGCAGTGGAGAACTTTCAGAGGGAAAATTAGCAGGAGATAACTGATAACTGACATCCATCAAACATGGCTCGTGGAACTAGAACAGTCTACCCCAGTGATCGAAATAAAGGGTTCGGTTCGAAATTCCAACCACCTGAAGAAGGCCAGAGTGTACAATGGCCGAAACGTTGTGCCAAATATGGTGACAAAGATGAGGACAATAGTCCGAATAATGTAAATAGTGTACATAATACCTCTTCTCAGAAATATAGACAGATCCTGAAAGGCCGAAACGTTGTAATAAATATGGCGACAAAGATGAGGACAATAGTCCGACTAATGTAAATACTGTGCATAATACCTCATCTCAGAAATATAGACAGATACTGAAAGGCCGAAACGTTGTAATAAATATGGCGACAAAGATGAGGACAATAGTCCGAATAATGTAAATAGTGTACATAATACCTCTTCTCAGAAATATAGACAGATCCTGAAAGGCCAAAACGTTGTAATAAAGATGAGGACAATAGTCCGAATAATGTAAATAGTGTACATAATACCTCATCTCAGAAATATAGACAGAGAGCCCAATATGTAGACATATTTTAAAATAACATTCTAATACACCATATTAGACAGCATGCATCTAATATTATAGCAATTCAATCTTTGGATCAACTATTAAGGCCCGCTATCCCTTCAGCTGGTGTATAATATTGGGTCTGCTCAGTTGCTGTTTTGTGGGTTTAGGGCAGCATATTGAGACCCTCTCCTGGAGGTTAGCATCAACCATATTGATTAAGTGTACAAAAAGTTCTCATTTTTCTTTTTCTTTTTAAAAACGAAACAAAACGTGTTAATGATGTTTTAAAGGTATCCCAAAATGGAATTACTACTCCTCCCACACAATAAAATTGAGAATATAAACTCAAAAAAATTATGTTAACAATGAACTCCGTGAAGATAGTTAATGACGCAACCATAAGCACTTGAGACAATCGCTATAAACCGTTCCTACACAAAAGGAGAAACTGAATGAAAAGAAAATTTTCATTGTAACAATTAATAAAACATTTATGAAAGAAAAGCTGGCTTCCAAATATAAATATATATCACCGATTTACTAAGCATAGATTATACAAGTTAATAGGTCATTAGCATGGCACACACAGTGAGGATTGAACTTGGTACTCAGTTATAAATAATCTAGCAAGACAAGCTTATTAACAGTTATACCACAACAAAGTACCGAACATTTATTTTAAAATTTGCCATATTTATTCAGTATTGGAAAATACAGCATTTGTAGTTATAGACAGTGTGGACATGCGAATCAACACTATATAGTGACTGTCAGTTTATATGCTTCAATATAATCTTCAGACCAAGTGCTATGAATTTAGTCGACTGTATATACAGATCAAGAGTGGATTAAGGGAAGACGAAATCTGCTGTTCCCAATTTATTTTGTTTAATGCTAATAATTATTTTGGGGGTATGACCTCTAGATTGTTTTGTTTTACAGCATATCGACCTCAATGGGTTATTTAATGCCAACAACATCTTTTATTGCTGGTAACATTTTGTTTTGTCAAAAATCTGTTTCTGGTAATATTTTTCCTTCAAAATTGTATTGCTGGTAATAGTTAACTATTTGCCCATAGCTGGGACCCTAACAGGTGCTACCACACCCTGGGTCAGAGTGGACCTGGAAACACCAGCAATTAACAGGCGGTCCCATGCTCCTCAAAACCTCCTGATCAGAGGCCTTGCTGCTGGATGTAGTATATCATCTTACCCAGGACACGGATGTAGTTTAATGTCTTACCCAGGACGCCATATATATATATATATATATATGGTGTCTACTCAAACATGGGTATTCATGTTTGTGTGTGTGTGTGTGTGTGTGTATATATATATATATATATAGTTTTTTTTTTTTTTTATTTCTGAAAAGCATAAATTTTGCCTACAGTTTAAAAGGTAACATACTGAAACACTGTTTCCCATACAATCACCAAAGTTAAGCAACATTGGTTAGTACCTAGATTGGTGACTGCTTGAGAATACCAGCAGCTGCAAGCTTAGATGTGCATGTGGTGGAATGAATGTCGCACAATTGTTAACAAGTAGCAGAGTTCCAGTTGGATTCATTATATTCCCTTGCAAATACTTTGGGGGGGGGAGGTATGAATCCACCTCTTCTCCCTCCAGCTATGGGTTAATTAGTATCACAAAATCAATATCTATAAAAAAAATATTCTTTCAGTTTAAAAATGTTTTCTGGCTTCAAATAACCTGTAAAGGGTTGTTAAGCTATAAAAAAAATGAATCAATATTTATCAGTTACATTACCAAACTTTACCACTAAGCAAACAGATATTCCATTGTTATGGTAGCACAAGGCATTATTTAATGCCACTGATAGTGAACATGCCTAATATTTTCCATAGAAACTCATTACTAATTAGTAAGACCAAGTTACTAATACACTGTTATTTATTTTATGCTTTATTTAACTTTTTACTTCCATGTTGTCAAAAGAAGCAAACTGAATTGCTTGGTTTATATTTAGAATGTTTGGACTGTTGTCCTCATTGTTATTGTCATATTCATGACATTTTTGGCCATTGCACACTCTGGCCTTCTTCAGGTGATTGGAATTTCAAACTGAAACCTCAAGGACACATGTGGATAAAAGTGTTAGTTGGATCCAGTGACTTGACCCAAAGAGTTGTGAGTTACCGCAGTGGTGAACAAAAACTTGGAGAGTTGAGTTAAAGGGAGATAACTGAGACATCCAGAAGAGGCACGGCACATGGAAGTAGAACAATCTACCCCGGTGGACGAAATAAAAAGGTTCAGTTCAAAATTCCAATGACCTGAAGAAGGATGGAACGTACAGTGCTGAAACATTGTGAATATGGCAATAAAGATGAGGACAACAGTCTGAACAATGTAAATAATTGCAACACCTCATCTCAGAATTATATAGATCTTGAACTGCTTGGCGTTAGATTGTAAAATAACATACAACAGTTGAGAGTTAAATAATAACCCAAACCTATAAAATATGTTTCTCCAGTATCCTCACCCCAATGATTATTTGAAATTTTAAAATTTAATTTCTGTATGAATTTCTGGGATGAGAGGTTATCATTATTTACATTGCAACAGTTGTCCTCATTTTTGTTGTCATTATCGCAACATTTCAGCCATTGTAGCCTCTGCCCTTCATGTCGATCTGGTTAATCCTCAAGAAATTTCAAACAGAACCCTTTATTTAATTTTTGGGTGTAGACTGTTCCTTTTTTTTTTTTTGCTGACCACGTCTAGAGAGGGCTGATTCAGTACTGCTTAGTTATTGCTCGCCTCATTTCCACTGAGCCAACCAGCAGTAATATTCATCAGCAGCCAGGTTAGGTTTAAAACACATTCTCCACTGAGGACTGTCCCACAGGACAATAACCAAGTAGATTAGTGTTGGTGCATAAATTTGGTGACACAGTAATTTTGAGTTCAATCCCTGGGCCAGTCAGTGGAAACAAAGCAAACAATAACCGAGCTATATGAGATCTCCCGAGATGGAGAGCCAACTGAAAGTATTGAACGTAAGGATGCACAGATAGTATAATGGATATTGTTCTAGAAAACGGAGTTAGCGAGCCAAGTTCAAATTCCAACCTAGTCTGTTGCATTCAATTTTGCACCAACTTTTTTTTTTTTTTTAAATAAATATCACCCTGTACAAGGCTGCTAAAACAAAGGAATAAAATGTGATATGGAAGTGAGAAAATTATTATCCCCACATAAATTTCCCTTGCATGGAATACTGCTGCCATATATCGTCAGGACCCCTGCTGTTCATCTTAAGGTCTTCGACAAAATCCAGAGACAGATATGCAATGTGATTGGCCCTGATAAGGCATCTCATTTACAGTTGCTCTCACAGAAATGCCATTGCTTCCCTGTCTCTTCTACAAATACTTTCATGGTAACTGCTCTGACGAGATACTTTCGCTCCTTCTCAAACTGCATGAATTTAAATAAGTTATGAAGTTGGCATCTCAGTGCCACCCTTTCATGGTCAAAACAGTTAAATGTAGCCATCTCTTCTAATCCAATAGCTTGATGTCTCGCACTTCCTGCCTGTGGATCTTCCTTCCTCTTATCTGCTTCCCTGATAGCTATAATCTCCAACTATTCAAATGCAATGTCAATCAACATCTCCAGATGCTTTGATCTATTCCTCGTCCTTCTCTTCATCTTTTCTTTCATGCCTCTTTACTCTTGCTCCCACTCTCTGTAACCCCTTGCGTTCTCGTGTCACTCCCGCCTTGCTTGGGGCGAAAAGTTAAAAAAAAAAAAATCCAGTCTTCACCCCAGCCAATTGTCCCTTTAAATTGTCTCAGAGAACTCTTTTTGCCTTCCATCAGAATGGCTGATGCTAACTGCCAAGAGAGTGACTCATTGCACTTTCCTGAACTAACATTTTCTTAACATTTGCTGCTAGGAAATTTCATGGCTGTAATGGTTAAATGTAGCTGTCTCTTCTACTCCAGTAGCTTCATGTCTTACACTTCCTGTCTGTGCAACTCCCTTCCTCTTATTTGCTTCCCTGATAGCTATAATCTCCAACTATTCAAATGCAATGTCAATCAACATCTTCAGATGCCTTGATCTATTCCCTGTCCTTCTCTTCATCCTTTCCTCTAAAAAAAAAAAAATCCAGTCTTCACCCCAGCCAATTGTCAAAGTTAAACTAAACTTAAAAGAGAATTATTTTCTCTGGAACACTGTATATACATTAATGACAGATATAAACCATCAATAGATTCATGGTTAGCAGGGTAATACAGGAGTAGAGAATCAATGTGATATATACTCCAGTCTTAAGAATAAGTCTCATAAGTTTGATAAAGTAAGAGTGGTAGCTGATGCTAAAAATGACCTCCAATCAGTTGTTAACTGGAGCAAGAAATGGCTTGTAAATTTGAATGCCTCCAAAACAAAACTGCTAATACCAACCTCCGGGAGAGTTACTCAGATTTTCCACTGAAATTGGAAGGATTACACTGGATCAGCTGCTAGTTCAATTAGTTCATAGTGTTGTGTCATCTTTACAAATCTAACATTTGTCCATACATTGGATATTGCCGCAACATCTGGTCTCGTACTCCTGCTATATATATATATATATATATATATATATATATATATATATATATATATATATGTATGTATGTATGTATGTATGTGTGTGTGTGTGTGTGTGTGTGTGTTTCATTAAAAACGACAGACAAGGTACTCTGGTTAAGCTTTTTATTTAATTTTTCTTGTGTTCAAACAAGAGCTTTCTTTTCTGGACAAAGAGTGTGTAAAAACTGTCTGAATGTTTTATAGTTCCGAGTGCTTTCGGCTATACCTTTAGCCATTATCAAGGATGATTCGATTTTTCAGCTTAATTGAGTGTGTGCATTATGTGTAGGTTTTAGTGTGTTGTAGAGATGTTTTTAATTTCTGAATGTGATTAGCACATTGTGGCCTTGTTTTTATATATATATATATATATATATATATATATTCCCAAGAGGATAAAATTCAAGCAGAGCTGTATGTACAAGACAGAGCAAGAATATAAAAGGCTCAAACACTAATATTCCATAGTTATAATAATAGCAATGTAATAAATGATAAGCAATGTAATAAATTATAACCATGGAATATTAGTGTTTGACCTTTTATATTATATTCTTGCTCTGTCCTGGACATTGAGCACTACCCAGATTCTATCCTCTTAGAAATTTATACATCTATATTAACCACTAATATATATATATATATATATATATATATATATAGTGTGTGTATTTAGACAGCAACCCTTTCATGCACATTTCATTGAATATGACAAACAAGGTGCTTTGATTTAGTTTCTACTGAAGAGAAAATTATATCACATGAGAAATTGAATAAAAAACTAAATCAAAGCACCTTGTTTGTCATATTCAATGAAGTGCATGTGTGTGTTTATGTTCTTGACAAAATCCATAAAAGAATCTGCAATGTTATTGGTCCTGACCTGACATATCTGCTTCAGTCACTTTCCCTTAGGCATAACATGGCTTCCCTGTACCTTTTCTATAAATATTTCTGCAGCAGTTGTTCTAATGAGCTCTCCTCTTTGGTATCTCAACTGCATAAATTTAATCACACTACTAGATTGGCATCAGTCAGTTCTATTCTAATAGCTTATTTTCTCACACTTCTTGCATGTGTAAGAACCTTCTAGTTTCTTGCTTTTCTGCCATCTTCAAAACTTTAAAAGCAACGTCAATTGCCATCTTATGTCTTCCTGAATAATGTTCTTTTATTGTCCTTTCTCCACAGTTCATTCAAATCAAGAGCCTCTCAAGGTAGAGGAGTGCTGCAAAAATAGTTGTGAAGAAAAGGGAGGTGGTAGGAAGTAAAGACCAAGGATATGGAGGAGAGATAAAAATTGACCCTTGACTTGCAGAGGTTAAGATTGTCATATTCTGAGAAGGAGCAGTTCTTTTGAAAATGGTCTGAGTAGAACAAACATTAACCATGGAAATAGTGATAGAATAGCAATTGGCTTGTGATGTTATGACAGTGGGAAAAAAGCTGCAGATTTGAGAATAAGTTTGCCTCCACGAAAAAACTCTAGCAAGGCTGCAAAGTAGAGATTGGACATCTCCAGTCCAGATTTAGTAACAATATTTCATTTTGGGTTCAATCTGTCTCTTGTAAATATAAAGCACAGTAGATGGCATCAAGTAGTTCCTAATGGAAGGAAAATGGCGAGACCTAACTGCCAATCTAGTACTGTGCTTAAATTCATAAAGTCAAGTTACTAGAGAGGAAAAACTAATCAGAACAATTACCATGAAATATTTTAGAAAAGGTACAGGAAAGCTATGAAATGGCAATAAAGTAGCAACATTGTGCTTGTGGGGAAAGAGGTTGTAGAGTGGAAAATAAATCATCTCCTACAAGACCATGTAAGTGATTTTGAACACTATCAAGGCTGAAAAGTGAGGCTTGTTCAGCAAGGCTCCACCTTTTGGTTTAATCTGATTTCTGTAAATATGAAGAATAACAGAAAGAAGCAGGTCCTTAATACAGCAAAAGAATGAACAGTTACCATCAAAATAGTGATGGAGTCGTAATTGGCTTGTGAGGTTATACCTGTGGGAAAGAGGCTGGAGAGTAAAGAATAAGTCTTCCTACACCCACCCAGCCCCGGCCCGGCCCAACATTGTAAAGGATTCTAAACTGTCAAAGCTGGAAAACGGCAACAGGGCAATTCCAGCAGAGACATGACAGTAGGACTATTTTGGGTGCAATCTTACTCATGTAAAGATAAAGCCTAGCAGAAGGCATGAAGCCATTTCCACCCCCCCCAAAAAAAAACTATTAGTGAAATACCAAAGTAGACAGGCTAAAAGGAAAACTGAATTCCAAATGTTGGAAAAGGTAACAGGAAACCACTTCACTGTGTTTCCGAAGAGTGTTTTGAAATTCACAAATGAAAGTAAGTATAATAAGTAAAACTAAAAGGAGACAAAAGACCTAGGGGATAAAAGCTGTCTATATTTCTGAGGTATTATGTACACTATTTACATTATTTGGACTATTGTCCTCATCTTTGTCGCCATATTTATTACAATGTTTCGGCCGTTGTACACTCCGGACTTCTTCAGGTGGTTGGAATGTCGAAATGAACCCTTTATTTCACTTACTGGGATAGACTGTTCTAGTTCCACGTGCCATGTTTAATGGATGTCCGTTATCTCCTGTTAATTCCCCTCTCCAAATTCTCCACCGCCTTAACCAAGTATTGAACTCACACTCTTTGGGTCCTGTCACTGGATCTAACCAACACCTTTATCCACTGTGCCATATGTCCTTGAGGATAAAAGCTGGTTGAAATAATCTGGACCCAAAGAGTTGTGAGCTCAAAACCTAGCTACAACTTTAAGAGATAAGGGAAATAGCTGATATATCTGGAAGGGGCGTGAAACAAGAACAATTTACCCTGGTGGACGAAATAAAGAGTTCAGTTCGAAATACCAGTCTTCTGAAGAAAGCCTTAGTGTACAATGGCTGAAGTGTCGTCAATATGGCAGCAAAGATACGGACAACAGTCTGAAAATTGTAAATAAAATATTTGATATTTTACAAGTACAAAGCAATTGCACAATGACAATGCAGTCATTTGTTTTTAATGGTTCAGGTTAACTTCTATTCACTAATTTGCAAACACACTAAACACACTAATCACACTATTTTGAATATATGTATTAGACTTAGTTCGGTCAAGTACAGAGCCAGAAAAATTTCAGAAAAAAAAAAGAAAAAAAAAAAATATATAATGGAAGAGTGTATTGCACCAAGCTTTCAAATGAGAACAACTTGCCTACCTTCAAGAGATGCATTTGAAATTCTGACTTTCAACTAAGGTCAGAAAGACAACTCCTTCAATCGTCAAAATTGTAGGGCAGAACTTAAAATTTATCTTAATATTTTAAATACCGAAATAATTAAGAGAGTAAGGACACGTTAAAGATTCAAAATAGAAAATTTGTTATAATTTTATATAAAGATGATATGACATGCAGGGTGCAGTGTTTTACATCTCCAGCCTGCAAGGGAGTTTATGCATCAAGATGAAATGAAAGCACACACACACAGAGACACACATGTGAATTTTGTAAAATTTTCTGGACATACACAACTTGACAACATTTTGAGTGTTCAGTAAACAAGTAATTTGTGTGTGTCCGCACATTATGCACAAGTGAACTCGTAATTTATGCTGGTTAACGCCACGTGAAATGAATGAGAACCAATAAATCCTTCTTGTATATGACTTTGATTAATCAACTGAAGTTGAAAGTAAAATATGCATGTGGATGGGAAGAAGGAAGGAGAAAGAGAGGGAAAAGAGAGGAGACAGAGAGGGAAAAGAGAGGAGACAGAGAGGGAAAAGAGAGGAGACAGAGAGGGAAAAGAGAGGGAAAAGAGAGGAGAAAGAGAGGGAAAAGAGAGGAGAAAGAGAGGAGACAGAGAGGGAAAAGAGAGGAGAAAGAGAGGAGACAGAGAGGGAAAAGAGAGGAGACAGAGAGGAGACAGAGAGGGAAGAAAGGGAAAAGAGAGGAGACAGAGAGGGAAGAAAGGGAAAAGAGAGGAGACAGAGAGGGAAGAAAGGGAAAATTAAAGAAAGAGAGTGAAAGGGAAAATTAAAGAAAGAGAGTGAAAGGGAAAATTAAAGAAAGAGAGTGAAAGGGAAAATTAAAGAAAGAGAGTGAAAGGGAAAATTAAAGAAAGAGAGTGAAAGGGAAAATTAAAGAAAGAGAGTGAAAGGGAAAATTAAAGAAAGAGAGTGAAAGGGAAAATTAAAGAAAGAGAGTGAAAGGGAAAATTAAAGAAAGAGAGTGAAAGGGAAAATTAAAGAAAGAGAGTGAAAGGGAAAATTAAAGAAAGAGAGTGAAAGGGAAAATTAAAGAAAGAGAGTGAAAGGGAAAATTAAAGAAAGAGAGTGAAAGGGAAAATTAAAGAAAGAGAGTGAAAGGGAAAATTAAAGAAAGAGAGTGAAAGGGAAAATTAAAGAAAGAGAGTGAAAGGGAAAATTAAAGAAAGAGAGTGAAAGGGAAAATTAAAGAAAGAGAGTGAAAGGGAAAATTAAAGAAAGAGAGTGAAAGGGGAAAATTAAAGAAAGAGAGTGAAAGGGAAAATTAAAGAAAGAGAGTGAAAGGGAAAATTAAAGAAAGAGAGTGAAAGGGGAAAATTAAAGAAAGAGAGGGGAATTTTTTCACACTTTTCATACTTAAAATGGGGAAAAAATGGCAATAAATATAAAAAAATGAATTCAGACCAGTCTGTAAAGTTTATATTATAATCTCGACATCTTTCATTTTTACGCCAGCTTTATTTTGTTTACTTTTTTAATTCCCTGATTAACAGAGACTTCTTAATTAATATTCGCAATCACTCTGTGTGTCTCTCTAATTCAGGACAACAGTGCGATGATCTGCCAATTTGTGATGAAAATGATTTGATTTAATCATCTGTTGAGGCAATTTGTGAAGGTAAAGAAGAAAAGAAAACTAAATAGAAAAGAATTTTTTTTAAAAATAAAATAAAAATTGCACATCAAGTCGGTCAATCAATATTTGATTTTTCAAAGAAACTCGACGAGGGGATTGGGTCAATATTTCGATGTTTATTGTTTACATCGACTTCAGAAAATAGCAAATCAATATATATATATTTTTTAAATTTATAATAAAATCTCGATAATTTTTTTTTTTTTTTTTTTGTAGTCTTACACTGGCATTCATTTATGATTTTATACACACAATCACATGCGAAATTTATGCTTACATTATTAATTATTTTAAAAACCTTTAAAAAATCTAATATTTTACATTTGATTTAAGTTTATTTAATTCTAACTTTTTATTTGTTTACATATTTTTAAAACACAACCTGAAAAGTGAAAATGAATTACAGAAAAATTAAAACTGACATCATCTTTTAAAATAATCAGATAAGAAGATGGTTGTTGAAAACACACACACACACAGATTATAAAACACGTGTGTGTGTATGTGTGTTCGTTCGCGTTCAGGTAACACGGACGAATATGAACAGAGATCTTGTGTAAATGTACAATTTAAACATTATCATATATGTGTATATAATTTCATGCCATTTTTAAGCGGATCTTAAAAAGACAGTTTCGGTTTATTAACAAACCCCCAAATTTTAAGAGTTAAAAAAAAAAAAAAAAAAAAAAAAAAAAAACAAGCAATAGATTATAAAAACTTTTTTAATAAGTTGAATTTCCAGGAATTATTTTTCAAATTTTTTCTTAGTAAATTATCATTCCTGACAGTTTTTGTTTTTAATTCCATAATGTCCAAAAAAGAAAACGCTTCTTCGAACACAACAAAAATTAAATAAAAAGAAAGCTTCTGCTTAAATCATAGTACCGTCTTGTCTGCTGTCTTTAATGAAACATGTATAAATGAAGGATTGCTACCTACTATATATATATATATATATATATATATATAAACCCACGCTTTACTCTTCTCATTGCAAGTGAAGTACACAAGGTGCCCGTTTGTAGAGAGGACGAGTCATTGATACATTGAAGTCGTGGATGGAACAATTTGATTCGCGAAAATAAAATACCTTGACAAGGGACAAACAAAAAGTAACAAAACCTTGAACAACAATACGCTTCTTAAATAATACCTTCGAAGCAAAAGCCGTCTGGACGGGCTTGGTTCAAGTCTAAATGCTATGCTTATGATGTGTTTAGTTTATGTAATAGCAGAAATGTGTAAATATGAACCACTCGTGTGTGTGTGTGTGTGTGAGTGAGAGAGAATTTTTCAAGTCGTAATTTTTATAAAATCATCAATTGTTTTCTACTAATATGGACAGCAGTGGAGAAAGAGACACTGATGACTCAACGAGGCAGCGACAATGAAGCTTTGGTCAAAATAAGTTAGACTGATTGGAAAACAAAAAACTCAATTCCTTAAAAGAGGAGTACATTATTTAAAAAGTAATATAAATTAACCCTCCTTTCCCAAAACGGAGGTAATCAGTACAATTTCTCTCATAGAAAATAAAAATAAAGACAGAATTTTTACGGTATCAAACAATGAAAAATTAAATTTTCACAATAAAAAGAAAAACTAAGGATATTTTTGACAATCCCAAGATTAATATTCGTGAGCTGAGGTCATTAAGTATGCCTTTATCTTAAAAGTTTAAAAAAGAGAGTGGGTTGGGAGGGAAGAACAATTTATTTTATGAATGATTGTCACACTAAATTGAACCAGCAAAGAGTTTAATGATTTATTTTTTCAAATAAAGTGCATCTAAGGGGGGGAAGTCCCCACCATCAACCGTTCTTTTATTAAGGTGGGGAAAAATATCTTACTTTTCTATAGGAGTTTTTTTTAACAATGTTTACCGCTCCTTTAAAAAGGAATAAATGTCGTTTTTAAACGAAGGTGTTTTATGATCAAGAAGGCTTCTTTTTTTTATTATTCAATTCATCGAACGAAAGAAAATATTAGATTTCGAGCGATTTGGGGGGGTTGCTACAAAACAAAGAAAACAAATTGAATGTATACCAAATATGAGACAAGCAAAAAAAACGTGTAAGGATGTATATTTTAAAGAATCAACATTTTTTTTTTTCAGAGTTAAAGTTTAAAAATAAAAATAAACAAAAAGAATGATAATCTCTGCGTTAATCTAGAGACTGAGAGATTAGGTAATGTAGAAAATGAAAATAATGCTTTTAAAGACCCCAAACAGGATTTAAATAGGCGAGCAACCAGCCTGGAAATAGACTTAGTTGTTGACGAAGAATTCGGCGACACTAAATCTACAATATCGATTTATACATACATAATAAAACAGGCCACCTGTGCTTGGGTGATTTTTAAAGTGTTATTTTAACCAAGAAAATTGTTCGTGCTATAATTTATCATCAACTCCAATGTTTTTGTTAGAGAAAGCAAAATCCTCGAGCTGAAAAATGTCTAACACAGAGAAAAAAAAAAGAAAAAAAAGTTGAGACAAACAAAATTAAACCAGTTCATATTTTGTTTTACTGTATAAACACATGGTAATAATTTAGTGACAAGGTTTTTTTTTATTGGTTTGTTTTTAGGAAAATAGTTGGGTTTTTTTTCAAAACTTTTTTGTAAATGCACTTTAGATAAAAAAAATGTTTTCCTATTTGAAAAAATTAAAAAAACAAAAACAAAAAAAAAAACAAGTGCGCGAATATGTTTCTCTTTTAAAATCCGTTTATTTATTTATAATTAATGTTAATTATTTTTTTTTTTCAAAAAAAATCTTAATTTTATTATAATATATATTCTATATTTTAGGAGATGCGTAAAATAAAAAAAAAAAAGGTATTAGCAAAAAAAAAAAATTAAAAAGTTTTAAAAATTAAAATTTGAAAAATATCATTTTTAATTTAAAAAAAAAAAAAAAAAAAAAAAGTTAAATTATCATTAAGTTATTTTAAGTAAGCAAGTCTTAATTTTTCCTTCGGTAAGATTCCTAATTCTATATGCAAATTGAAACATTACAATTTAAATTCCATGCGAAATTACAACCAGTCTCGTGTTTGCTTTACACACTTTTATGTGTAACACAAACATTTTTACGCTGGTGTGTTTGGGTGCTTAACACGATAGCCTGTGTATGTGCACAGTGTGTACACGTTTTGCAGAACACATTGAACTCAAGCTGTGTTTGTGTAGCTATGTGTTGTAAACACAAAAAAAAACAAGTTAGGAATCGATTTGAAATTAATACATTTTTAAGGTGATGATGACATCAAACAGAGAGGGATGTAAAACTGCTTTTTTTGCATAAGTCGCAAGAAAAGACGGGGGCACATAAGAAAAAATGTGCCACACTAGCTGTTTTAACATGAAAAATGTAAAAAGAGTCAGATGTGCTTTCTTGGGTGTTACTGGTGGGTAGGTATTTCTGATCTACTAAAACAGGAGAAAGGGGTGGAGCTGTCGGGTGGATAATCAAATGAAAGGCGATGGTGACCATCAGAAGCATCTTGAATTTTTGCTTCTTGTTCTTTAAAAATCTTCGTACGTGCCATGTGATTTCTCTTACTTAGCAGAAAGAAGAAAAAAAAAAAAAAAAAAAAAAAAAGAGAAGCTTTCCCCATAAAACGAAAAGGCGACCCCCAGAGGCAATAGACCTTATATTAAAAAAAAAACAAGAAAAAAAAAAAAACCTTAGGGTGATTTTTTTTTTTTATTCTCTTGTTTAATTTTTAAAAATGTATTGAATTGAAATTTACACACGTTCCATGTTGATTTAAAAAGAAGACAGGTTCTCTTAGTTTGGTCACAAAATGGGTAAACGGATAATGCTACAAACACAAATCGATCCCCCTGTTTATAAATATAATAAGTAAACGTGAATAAAGAGAATTGGGGGGGGGGTACTTTTTCACGGGAAATAAAGGGATAACAAGAGGCGGATGATGCAAAGAATATTTAAAATAGCGTGTCTGTAAAATAAAATCTATTTCATTTTAACAATAAAATAAGTCTTTCTTTTTTTCGTCTTTTGTTAAACGGGATATTTACCATTAAAAAAAAAAAAAAAAAATCTACATTATTATTACCAACAAGATGTTTCCATTTTATTGTCTTTGTAAATTTAAATTAAAATCCAAGAAAGAATTTTTAATGATCAAAAAAAAAAAAAATGTGAAAGACTTGGTGGGGGAGTTGCTTAAAATAAAAACGGGCGGTATATTTGAAAAAAAAAAAAAAATTAATAAAAAAAGGTGCTCAATAAGTGACAACTAAGTGCATGTAGATAAAAGATAGACTTACCTGTTTAAAGTTGTTGTGACCGGTTATTAAATAGATTCATCAACAAACAATACACAGTTTCTGCTATAGTCCCACGTTTTAAATAAGAAATACCATCGCTACTGAAGTTGTAGTAGTACAAGTACTTCAATTCGCTGTGGATAGTAGTAGTAGTAGTAGTTAAAAGTAAAATGCAAGTAGTCGTAATTATTACGTTGTACAATTTCAGGCTCTGAAAAGGGTGGCCTTGGTATCAGGGGAGTTTTATTTATTTAATTATTTCTGACATAAGCGTTGATGATGCCAAGTTGTAAAAGCGTGTAGAAGGGGTGGGAGATGAAAAAAAAGCCCGTGTTTGTGTACACACTTTCTTTTTTATACAAACAGCAGCAGCAGCACCAGCGACCGCGGGAGAGGGTGAAAACGAGGTTGTGGGGTGCAAGGGAAGGAGAGAGGCCATCGGTGGGGGACGGAGGATGGAGACTGGGTTGGACGTGAAAGTAAAAGTAAAAAACGAAAGAGAGAAGGAGAAAATGAAACAACCATCATCATCATCAACAACAACAACACCACCAACGACAACAAAAACCACAACAACAGCAGCAAAAATAAAATAATTTCAGAGCTTTCCTACCTTCTTCAACTGCAACCCATTTCCCCAATCCATACACCCTCCCACGCAATGGCATGCCATGTGCATCTATCTCATGTTTATAATATATATAATCTATCTATCCTATCTCTGTATTTAAATCTATTCATCTACCTCTAAATTCTCTCTCAATATATATATATATATATATATATATATATATATATTTAAAATCTATCCATGTATATTTAAAATCTCTCTCTCTCTCTATATATATATATATATATAAAATCTTTCTCTCTATATACGTGTATATTTAAAAACTCTTTCTCTCTCTCTCTCTTATATATATATATATATATATATAAAATCTATCATATCTCTATATTTAAATCTATTTATCTATCTACCTATACTTTCTCTCTCAATATATATATATATATATATATATATATATATATATATATATACATATTTATTGAAAATCTATCATCTCTCTCTCTCTCTCTCTATATATATATATATATATATATATATTTAAAATCTATCTAGAAATATATATTTAAAATCTGTCTGTCTCTTTCTCTCTCTCTATATATATATATATATTTAAAATCTCTCTCTCTCTCTCTTTCTCTCTCTATATATATATATAATTAAATATATATTTAAAATCTCTCCTTTTCTTTATATAGCAATCTATCCTACCTTTCTTTTCATGTAATATATATATATATATATAAAAATAGATAGATAGATAGATAGAGAGAGAATAGGGAGAATTTTTTAATTATGCTATATATAGGTGCTATCTATATATAGCATAATTAAAAAATCAGGAAGAGACAGTTGAAATTTCTAGGGCACATAATGAGGAAAGAGAGCTTGGAAACTATGATACTCACAGGAGAGACTGAAAGCAAGAGTGACAGAGGAAAATAATGCATAACCTATTTAGTGAGCTTGAATAAATGGATGATGGAACAAGGTTTAGGAGAAATAACAAAAAGACAAAATTTATTAAGAGCTACAAAGCAAAGGAAATTGTGGAGAGCCATGATTGCCTATGTCATGAAGGGACCTGGCACATAATGAAGAAGAATGTCTGCTGAAATTTTTGGTTTATTTTCTTCTACGGCCGATCAAGTTTGATGTTGGGTTTCAGCACATAAACACACTTGTCAAAATTGTGCGTACTGTTCTGAGTATTTTTGGACATCACTGGTCATTTTCAAGAATCATTAACAGTTTATGTTCTCCACTGGCCCCCTTTCACTTTTTACCATCCTTGAAACTGGCCAACAATGGGCAGCAGGACTTGGAACATTACACACAATTTTGGCAAGTTCCTTGAGAAGTTTTCAGCCGACATCAAACAACATAGTCAAAAGAGGAAGAAATTCACCAAAGACATTCCATGTTTATATCATGTAATTGATGAAGCTTCCTGATGAGTGGTCAGAATGACTGCAAAACACTTCATCTATGAAACCCCAGACTTAAGGTGTTTAATATAATATCAATCAACTAAGTGACAAATTTTACTTGTATTAATCTTAATGCATTATATATATATATATATATATATATATATATATATATATATATATATATATGTATATATGTAAGCAAATGTGTGGATGTAGATCCGACGGTATGATAAAAATGTGGAAAAGACAAAGCAAAATCCGAATATGTGAGTTGACTGTTTTTTATAACAAAAACATAAACAAAATAAAAACAGTCAACTCATATATTCGGATTTTGCTTTGTCTTTTCCACATTTTCATCATATATATATATATATATATATATATATATATATATTATATATAAATGGTGGTACTCGCTTGGAAAAACCTTGAATAGCTCGACTTGCAGTAGAACAAATCGATACCCAAGGAAAAATGGGGAATAAAAAAGAAAGAACCAAGAACATTAAAACAAGGCGAAAACAATCGTCCAGTGTTCAAGCTCCAAGTCCAAAGAAAGAAACCACCAAAACGAGTAAAAAGACAACTACGTAAAGTGCTCACTCAATACACTAAGCAGAGCAAAACCTAAGATAATCCTAAGGAGCCAGGCAAACCTACCTAGGTTTCACCTAAATGGATCGTCAGGGTAATATATATTGTTGAAACCAGTACAACAAGCAAGGAAGTAATAGTTATGCACACGGTCATCGCAAGTCAATACAGTTGTGTGAGTGCTGCTATCAAAAGGCCACTAGTTCTCGCAGATCCCAGCTTGACTCTCCTGTCAACTGTCCTAACGGAAACTTATAGGTGGTTACTACCTATAGTGCCACCACTCATGGGGGTGGCAGGTTATTCCATTACATCAATATATCTTTTGTAACTAGAAATGTGACATGATGAACCAGGGAAAATATATTTTCTGGGGAAATAAATTATAGCCATGGAACCTTCAGGTTGTCTCTTTCTTAATTATTTAATTAATATTTGCTCTGGTGTTACATTGACCTCTCTGCATTACATCCTCTTTGGGATTATCTACATAGATTACCAAACCCTTCATTACCTTACTATATATATATATATATATATATATATATATATATATATATATATATATATATATATATATATATATATATATATATATATATATATATATGAGGAGGCACGGTGGAGTAATGGATAACGACTTGGATTGAGGAATCGGAGAGCCGAGTTCGAATTCCAGTCGAATTCATTATATTCACTTACGTGCTAATACCCTTGGGAAACGTGTGAATCCTCTTCTTCTCCCTCCAACTATGGGTAAATAGCAGGACAAACTGGGTTCTATAGCCTTGGATGGCAACTGGTCTAGGAGAAGGACAACTCTGAATTCAAAACCTGCGGAGGGTCGTCTGGGGACCTTGTGGCATTCGCTGCACCAGGTCCCTTTATTCGTCCCTCCAAAAGGTGTGGATGGCCCTGCACAAAGCCTTCACCACTATAATCAAATCTCATGTGTCGGTGTCGGGCTTTCAGTTTCTAGGAACTGATCTGTCTGACTCTCATACGTCGAATTTGACGGGAGAGTCGATCATCATACACACACACACACACACATGTAGACACACACGCACACTACAGTTCAAAAGTTTGAAGCCTCCCCAGAATTTTGCATGGGAAATTTGTCAGAAGAGTAAAAAGAAGAAAAAAGGAAAAAAAATAAAAAAATGCTCTTAGCGTCATTGAAAAAAGAATTATACTTCGAGAAACTTTTACAACGAATGTCAAAAATTTATGCTGCAGTAATCAAGGCTAAAGGAGGATATTTTGAGGAGAGCAAAATTTAATCATAAAATGCTTTATTCTTTTTGTCATAATAAAATTTCTAATAAAAAAAGTCATGTCCCAGCTTTTTTTAACTATATATAATAATTTTCTCATATTTAAAGTACAAAACAACTTTTGGGGCCAATTTAAAAAACTTTTGGCCTCAAAATTTTGAATTGTAGTGTACATGGGAAAATAATATAGATTTATATATATCAAGAATAATTTTTGGGAAAAAACTATGACAAAATGTAAAAAGTTTTGTGCGACATAATTTTGTCTGATGAAGCCCTAAAGGATGAAACATATGACCCAAAAATTTTGTACACATTCTCATAGTTTATTGCTGATATCCCCTGAAGAGTGAATGGACAGATCTGCCTACAAAACTCTGTAGTTTGGATGCTGAAAGTAACATCAATCAGCTAAGTGACAAACTTTTACATATATGGCCTGACAATTGCGTCTAGCATGAAACAGCCTATCGCCTCTAAGTGTTGATTTCAATATTCACTTTTACATATATCTATCTATATATATATATGTATGTATATATATATATTTGGCCATGTATCGAATGCTGTTGCCATATCTGGTCTGGTGTTCCTACTATGCATCTCAAGATTCTTGACCAAATACAGAGAAAGGTGTGCAATACAATCTCTCTTTAATATTCTTGGCAAAATACAGAGAATGGTCTGCAATATAATCAATCCTGACCAGGCATCTTGTCTCCAGTCAATTTCTCACTGATGTGACATGGCTTGACTTCTCTGTCTTTTCTACATGACAACTGCTCGGATGAGTTTCTTTTCTTTGTACGCAGACTACATGAATTTAAGCATGCTACTAGATTGGCAACTAGGTCTCACCATTTTATTGTTGAACTAACTAAATGCAACTACCACTTTTACTCTGACAGTTTTCATTTCTCACTGTTTTCACCTGTGGAACACCCTTCTGATTTCTTGCTTCCCTGATAACTACAATTTTCAAAAATTTAAATGTAACATCAATTGCCATTTTCTGTCTTCTTGAACTCTGTTCCTTTCTTGTATTTTCCTCAGTCCTACCCATTCTTAGTCTTATTCTCTCCCTGTAACATCCTGCACTTTAGTCCTCATGTTTGTTGTCATATTTATCACAATGTTTCGGCCATTGTATGCGCCAGCCTTCTTCAGGTGGTTGGAATGTCGAACTGAACCCTTTATTTTGTTCACCAGGGTAGACTGTTCTAGTTCCATGTACCATGTCTAATGGATGTCAGTTATCAGTTATCTCCTGTTAATTCCCCTCTCCAAGTTCTCTGCCGCCTTAACCAGGTATTGAACTCACACTCTTTGGGTCCTGTCACTGGATCTAACCAGCGCCTTTATCCTATGTGCCATGTGTCCTTGAGAACTGATAACTGACATCCATTAGACATGGCACGTGGAACTAGAACAGTCTACCCCAGCGAGCGAAATAAAGGGTTCAGTTTGACATTCCAACTACCTGAAGAAGGCTGGAGCATACAATGGTCGAAACGTTGTGATAAGTATGGCAACAAAGATGAGGACAATAGTCCAAACAATGTAAATAGGGTACATAATACCTTATCTCAAAAATATAGACAGATACTAAAAATTGAAGGCTGAGTGTCTTTTTCTAAACTAACTTTCTTCAGGCCAGAAGGGCTTTCTCTTCATGAAGTAGGAGGAGGAGGAGGAGGAGGAGAATAATAATAATAATAATAATGATGATAAAAAAGTTTCTTTTAAATTTTAGCTTTTTTTGCCAAATCTACCTTGCTGGCTAACGATAATCTTAGGGATGGTGGATTTAAAATTTTAGGTAACCCCCTCTCTAAAATTTGATCATACAGTAAAGGGTTAAACAGTTTTAGCATCCTATTCCTAGCTTAGTAGGAGTTCATTAAACTAAAGAAGGCATGAAACTTACTAATTATTAAATCCCCAGGGTGGACCCAAATTTTATGTTTCTTCAACATACACAGACCCCACCTGTGGTTTATACTGCAACTATGATTTTGATTTGTTTGTTTAACAGCATATCAGCACCTTATGGGTCATTTAATGCCAAAATTTAATTTTTTGGGGAGCTTTGAAGTAATAAAAATATGACATATGTTATTCTGCTTTCACAATTGAGTGCATGGTAAATGATACTCAGCTTTTGTGCATATACATGTTTGTGTGGACATAATTACTAGAGGTGGTGATGTGTGTGTTTTATGTTGTAGTCTTGTTGAGGCTATATTTTGGAATACAATTTGATTTCTTTAAGAAATTGAAGAATATTATATGGATTAATGTCCTGAAAGAGTTCTTTCATGTTGAATGAGGTATTGTTAGTAATTTTACTATGAATAGGTATTGCTGGTAAATTTTTATATTAAAATGTATTGCTGGTATTTTTACTAAAAAAATGTATTTTTATATTTTCATAGGGTACTCCAATCTCCCAATCAGACGACTTGCTGTCAAATATAGTTTATCGTCATACCCCAGACAGACTGCAACTATGATGTGCAGACCTTAGTTACAGTTTCTGGGAGAGAGTGCATAATCTACCATGATCAGTAGTTTGATTAACACTGGTATACTCAAACCCCCTATTACAATGACTTGTGACTTTGTGCTAAGACAATGATCAACAGCTTCTGATGGGTGTGTGACTAAGTGCTTACAACATTCAGTTTCACATCGCACCATGGTCAAGTGACTTCCTGATGTTATCAGTTATGGTTAGGTAATCCTAGAATGCAGCACCTTTGGAAAGTGCTGACCCTTGACCTTGTGGGTGAAAATTGGGTAGTTAAAACTGTTTGGATAGTGTGTGTCTGCATATATATATATATATATATATATATATATATATATATGAAGACATTTATGATATGTTTAATGTTCTTTTTATAGATACAAGTATTTAAGCAAATGCTCTGTTTTATAATAAACAGTATTAAATAACATTTACCGGCCTGAATGTCCGAGAAATTTTATAAGAAAATTTTCGTTCTCCAACAGGAATCGAACCTGTATCCTATACGGAACTGTCATTATAAAACAGAGCATTTGCTTAAATACTTGTATCGATAAAAAGAACGTTAAACATATCATAAATGTCTTTAAAATAAATTGCCGGACATTGTGCAATTCAAAAATATATGACGTCATTTGTTTACATTTGATACGCTAGAGCAGATATGAATAGAAGAGATTCATGGAAGATTTAAGTTTAAAGATAGTAAAATCGACCTTGCTAACCAGACGCTGCTGATGGTTCCGTATAGGATACAGGTTCGATTCCTGTCGGAGAACGAAAATTTTCTATGAAAATTTCTTGGACATTCAGGCCGGTAAATGTTATTTAATACTGTTTATTATAAAACAGAGCATTTGCTTAAATACTTGTATCTATAAAAAGAACGTTAAACATATCATAAATGTCTTTAAATAAATTTTCGGACTTTGTCCAATTCAAAAATATATATATATATATATATATATATATATATATATATATATATATATGATAGGACAGGAAACAAATAGGAAATGTTTATAATTTATCGAACGTAACTCATAATTGATACAATAATAGTTAATAAAAATGAACACACTACCTAACCTGTCTAAATGATTGGATTTTTCTGTATCCTTGGAAACAAAAAATTATGAATTGTATGTGCCTTTTAAAACTCAGTAAATTTAAAAATAAGTTATTACAAAATTCGCTGGAAGATGAAACAGAACTAATGCTTTTAATTTAATTATATAATTAAATTTGAATTTTTTAGCTTTGGTTTTTGAAACATGGTAAATCCTGTTTAGCGAAGAAATCATATTTTAAATCAGTTAATTCATAATATTTATGCTCTGTAAATTTACACTGAGAACTGTTTGTAAAAAAAATAAATCAGTAAGAACACCGGATTATATATCTTACTGTTCTTTCTTTTTATTACTATAGATATATATATAATATAATATATAATATATATAAAATATATAGTTTATAATTTAACATGTTTCAATTTTATTTAAGCTTCATCAGAAATTATATATGAAGAAGAAATGAAAATTCTAGTATTTTTTATTTTTGTATTTGCTTTTCATTGGTTAAATAGACCTCATATGTGTATTTGTCTTGATAGGTAGTGTCCATGTGTATAAAATATATATATATATATATATATATATATTTTATACACATGGACACTATATATATATATATATATATATATATATATATATATATATATATATATAAAAGCGAACATAGAAGTCAACACTTAGAGGCGACAGTCTGTTTCATGCTAGTGCAATCATCAGGCAACTATATATATATATATATTTGAAGATATATTATAATTATATATAATCGTCAGGCAACTATATATATATATATATATATATATATATATATATATATATATATATATTTAAAGATATATTATTAAATGTAACAGACAATGTCTATTATGTCTGATCATGAGCCTTTCTAATGTTCGAATGTTTGCTTTAATTTCTGGTTAATATAAAGACAAAAGCTGTCCCACATTTGGCTATTTTTTTATTGAGTTGGTCGTAAGCTTTCAGCTCACATGAGCCATCCTCAGAGTGGTTATACAGACATGTAATAAAGATATCCACCATCAAAAATGATATTTTGTTATTCTGACATAGAAAATTGCTATGCAACAATAATGGTTGTGGAAGAGCAGATGCAGATTTTAAGTTCAAGATGCAGTTCTATGACGTCATACCACACAATAGACCAAAGTATTACAACAGAACCAATGTTTAGATGCATTGTAATGTGTTATGACTAGTTTGAAATGTAATTTTGTTGAGTGTGGGTTACTTTGTTTTAATGCAAATGGCCTCCAATATCTGAAGGTTCTTCTTACTGTGTATATGCGTGAATATTATTGTGTTATCAACTAATATCTGTCTAATATTATGTACATGGCTATGTTTTTCTAAGAAATGTTGCTTAATAGAACTAAGATCAGAAAGGTGACAGGTGAGTCAACGGGAGGGCGTAGTTGTAGTAAAACCAATATATGTAGCAGTTTTAAGATTAGTATCAGAGATACAATCTCTGGACGGGCATGTAAATTGATACACTACATAGGTTTTTCGTAGAGGATTTAGTTGTGTGCTTGTAGGGTTATTAGTGACTATGTGGTCAATTGCTTTAAATTTTTTATAATATATGATGAGCTTAACTTGTTTATTATTAATGGGTTTAACATTTCTACCTATTATGTATGACGATATATATATATATATATATGAATTCTTGAAGCTATATACATAAAATAGTTGAAACCTAACCTGAACAAAATAAACTATGAAATCTCCACAAATATTCTTAAATGCCTATAATTGATAACAGAGGCCATTGGTTTATACCAACGGCTTCCCATACTTAATATTTCTCATTTTTCAGTCTCGTGTGGTCATGTGTGATGTCACGAGTTGCGACGTGATTTTCACTTCCGCATCTTGTATATACGAGTTTGTCGTTACTTTGAAATTTTTCATGCAGCAAGGGCGGACTATCATTGTTGTTTTGTCCGTGTGTTGTTTGATATATTGAAATTGTCATCTTTGATAATGGGTTATGTAAGCCGAAAGCTTAGAATGGATTTAAACATGTATCAATATGGTGTTTTCCTTTCGTCTTTCACCGATAATGTGATTAAGCTTATCAGACAATATGAAAATAAACAGACAGAACTTGTCTATATTATTTAATGAAACATGCATTAATGAAAAATTGTTGCCTAAATATACACAATATATATATATATATATATATATATATATATATATATATATATATTTGAGTTGGACATAGTCCGACAATTTATTTAAAGACATTTATAATATGTTTAACGTTCTTTTTATAGATACAAATATTTAAGCAAATGCTCTGTTTTATAATAAACAGTATTAAATAACATTTACCGGCCTGAATGTCCGAGAAATTTTCAAAGTTTATATATATTTTAAATTTAAATAAAAACAGACCACTTTAAGGTTCCATATAATAAATTATTTCACCACAGCCCTTTTAAAGGACAGCGGATCATCAGATTTTATTTCCAACGGTTGAAACGAAAAATGAAAAGAAATTTACACATTTATGACGGGCAGTAATAAGTAAATTAATGAAGTGATGGAGTGAGGGAGTGAAGGGGGTAGAGAGACATGATTGAGTTAGATGTAACATTTCTATTCTTTCAAATTTAAATTTTTAGAGGAAATCCAGACATTGACACATTAAATCTCTTAACGGAAGTTATATATTGATATGGGAGGGGGATAGGACAACTTGGGTCTACCCATACGGATTACCTAGTTTTTCGTAAACTATATATATATATGTCTATATTTCTGAGATGAGGTATTATGTACAGTATTTACATTAGTCGGACTATTGTCCTCATCTCTGTCGACATATTTGTCACAATGTTTCGGCCGTTATATGCTCCGGCCTTCTTCAGGTGGTTGGGACATGGCACGTGGAACTAGAACAGTCTACCCCAGTGATCAAAATAAAGGGTTCAGTTCGAAATTCCAACCACCTGAAGAAGGCTGGAGCGTACAACAGCCGAAACGTTGTGACAAATATGGCGACAAAGATGAGGACAATAGTCCGACTAATGTAAATACTTTATATATATATATATATACACACACACACAAATATATACATATGCATGGTCATGGTGTTTATATTTGAGAAAATCTCCCTATTGCAAGAGAATTGTCCTTGTGCTTTTAACTTTTGTTATTGCACTCCATTCTCTATCTCTGTTTCCTGCATCACTCTAATTTTTCTCAGGACTGTAATATATTAAACAAAATTTCTGATAATATAGAAATAGCTCTTTACCTACATTCATTTGCAATTTTTGTGTTTGACTATTTTAACAACACATCACATCATGGCTTAAGCATTCTAATGTTACTGATGTTGCCGGTATTCTGACTTTCCATTGCTCAGTCCCTCAGTCACATCTGTCCGATATTCTACGTTGCTTGATTCGTTCCTTAACTCATATCCTAACTCTTGTAGAGCATCACAACTCTGTCCTCTTGGCAAATTCGGATCATGCTGTTGTATCAATTGATATTTTGATAGAGGTATTACTAAGTTTATTGAGATACGAGGGTCATTCAATAAGTTGAATTTTTCGGTATAAGGACTTCTAATACAGATAGAAGCTAACTCTTTTTTATTTTTTTATTTTACTTCTTTTTCACATGGATTTAATTTCTTTTGCAGATTAAAAAAAAACTTTGAGAGTTTTAGCAATTAACAAAGATGGCCGACCAAGAAGCATGCTCCAGGATTGAACAGCGGTCAGTTATCAAGTTTTTGGTTGCTGAAAGGTGCAAACCAGTTGAAATTCATAGGAGAATGTCAACTGTGTATGGTGCCACATGTTTCAGCAAAAAAAAATGTCTACAAGTGGGCTAAATTGTTTAAAGAAGGACGGAGCAGTGTTGAGGATAAAGACAGGCCTGGGAGGCCTACAGAAATGAGGTCTCCTGAGGTGATCGAATCAGTCAATGACCTCATTCATTCTGACCGAAGAGTGACAGTGGATGACATTGCAAGGACTTTAAGCTTATCTGTTGGGATAAACGCAGGGGTCATCAGTCAGAAGGAGTCATCTTGCATCATGACAAAACAAGGCCTCACACAGCAGCCCAAACGGTGCAGACCATCAATGAGCTGGGCTGGGAACTGCTTCCTCATCCCCCTTACAGCCCAGACCTTGCCCCTTCAGACTTTAACCTGTTTGGTCCCTTGAAAGCGATCATGAGAGGCATGAAGTTTAAAAGTGACGATGAAGTCAAAAGTGTTGTGAGCGACTGGCTGAGACATCAGACCAAAGATTTTTACACTGAATGAATACAGAAGCTTGTGCACAGATGGGAAAAGTGTGTGACAGTGCTGGGAGACTACGTTGAAAAAAAAAAAGTAAGCTTCTACCTGTATTAGAAGTCCTTATACCGAAAAATTCACCTTATTTATTGAATGACCCTCGTACATTTTAATTTGTTGATCTCATGACAGAATTAGTTTTATTTGTGTATGTACACACACACACATATATATATATATATATATATAGTTATATTCCGTGCTAATATGAATATATAGTTGAAAAACAAAGTGGATAAAATAAGTAAAGGTTTATTGTAAAAATCCAGTACAATAAGAATAAAGGTAACGGTCATCACAAGTCAATCCAGTAGTGAGTGCTACTATTGGAAGGTCGGTAGTTCTCGCATAAGTCTGAGTCGTACTCAATAGACTAGCTATTCTTTGTAGTCCATTGACTTACAGATATTTATAGGTAGTTACTACCTATAGCATAGTCAATCATGGGGGTAACAGGTTATTCCATTATATATATATATATATATATATATATATATATATATATATACACACACACACACACACACACAAATATATGCAGGGTCATGGTGTTTATATTTGGGAAAATCTCTCAATTGCAAGGGAATTGTCTCTTGAGTCATCAGATGATTCTTTCATGTACTTTTAAGTTTTGTTTCTTTTATCGCTCTCCTTCTTCTGAGGATTGAAGTATATTAAATAAAATTCTATTAATATAGAAATGTCTCTCTCTACATTCATCTGTGTACATTTTTGTGTTTAGTGATTTTAATGCTTAAGTGGCTTAAGCATTTTAATATTACTGATGTTGCCAGTAACTTGACTTTCAGTGTTTCCATTCTCTCAGTCAAATAGTAGATTTTCCTTACTTGTCTCCCTAATAAGTCTGATCAACATTCTTCTTCACTTGATTTGTTCCTTACCTCCTCTTCTAGCTCTTGTCGAGCATCATTTAGCAATTCGGATTACTCTATAGTATCCGTCGGTATTTCTTGTTGAGTTATCTATTAGAAAGGAACTTCCTATCCACAAGACTTTTTTTCTGTTCCCAGGGTACTGATAGGGATTCATTTCATGATTTTATTCAAGACACTCTTTGGATTGATATTCTTAACCTTCCTATTGAGAATTATGCCACAGTTTTTATTCTTGACAAACTCGGCATTGATATGTTTGTACTTTCTTATAAATGCCAGGTGAAACCACAATCTTTTCTTGGATTCACACCAGCCTATTCAGCCGCTATAGCCCATAGGAATTACTTTTTTGAGATGTACCATTGTGATAGTTCTTATTACAACAGACATCTATTTGCGTCTGCTTCCAATAATTGTCCTCAAAGAAGCTAAATCTTTGTTTGTTGATAGAATGAGGCACCATATAGCTGTTAACAAATTTGGTTCTTGTGACTACTGGTGGTTCTGTAATAGTGTGTGAAATAGGTGTAAGTCGTCTGTTCAATTTTTATTATCAATTTCTTTTTCCTTTATCGCTCTCCTTCTCAGGACTCGTCCTGGGTAAGACATTAAACTATGTCCAGCAGCAAGGCCGCTGATCAGGAGGTTTTGAGGAGCATGGAACCACCTCTTAATTGCTGGTGTTCCCAGGTCCACCCTGACCCAGGGTGGTATCACCTGTTAGGGTCCCAGCTAAATAACCAATTGAGGTTGATATGCCATAAAACAAAATAAACCAAACCAATCTAAACCAAAGAATACATATTCTATTCATACGAATCTATCCTAAAATTGTTGTCAGCATTAAATAACCCATTGAGGTTGATATGCCGTAAGACAAAATAATCTAAACCAAAGAATACATATTCTATTCATACGAATCTATCCTAAAAATGTTGTCGGCATTAAATAACTCATTGAGGTTGATATGCCGTTAAACAAAATAAACCAAACCTTCTCGGGACTGTAATATATTAAACAAAATTTGGACAATGTACAAATGACTCTTTCTCAAACTTCATCTGCAAACATTTTTGTATTTGATGATTTTAATGTCAATTACAACAATTAATTAAGCATTTTAATGTTAATGATATTACCAGTATTCAAACTTTCAATTTTTCCATTGCTCAGTTTCTCAGTCAAATATTTGATTTCCCTACTCATTCCCCAAATAATTCTGATCAACATTCTTATTTACTTGATTTGTTTTTTACCTCCACTCCTAGCTCTTGTCAAGCATCACAACTCTGTCCTCTTGGCAATTTGGATCATGCAGTAGTATCTGTTGATATTTCTTTTGAGTTATCTATTAGAAAGGAACCTATTATTCACAAGACTTTTTTTCCTATTGCCAGCATATTGATTGGGATTCATTTAGTGAATTTCTTCCAGACGTCCTTTAGATTGATATTCTTAATCTTGCTATTGAGAATTGTGACACAGAGGTTTCTTGGGTTAAAGCCAGTATCGATGCTTTTGTACATTCTTGCAAATATTCAGTGAAACCACAATCTTCTCCTTGGTTCACACTAGCCTGTTCAGCTGCTATAGCCCACAGGAATCACTTTTCTGGGAGTACCAGTGTGATAGTCCCAATTACAACAGATGCTTCTTTGTGCCTGCTCATAATAATTTAAACATGTCCTCAGAGAGGCTAACTTTTTGTTCGCTGATAAAATGAGGTACCGTATAGCCTCTAACAACTTTGTTTCTTGTGACTACTGGTGCCTCTGTAATAGTGTCTTAACCTTTATCATGCTGCAGGCAACAATTGTCGCTGCAGAATTCTCTCCCTTTGCTACTCTAGGTACATTCTGTCGCCTTAAGATGGTTTCTATAAATTAATACTTGTCAACTGTTATTTCCGGTATTTTAAGCTGGAAATCACCTATTACTGCTTTGTAACAAGGCTAAACTTCTGTTTTCCAATGCTATTTTCAATTCTTCTACAGTCTACATGAATTCTCTTCCTTTGCTACTCTAGGGGCATTCTGTTGCCTTGAGATGGTTGTTATAAATAAACACTTGTCAACTGTTATTTCTGGTATTTTAAGCTGGAAATCGCCTACTACTGCTTTGGAATAAGGCTAAACTTCTGTTTTCCAATGCTATTTTCAATTCTTCTACAGTCTACATGAATTCTCTCCCTTTGCTACTCTAGGGGCATTCTGTTGCCTTGAGATGGTTGTTATAAATAAACACTTGCCAACTGTTATTTCTGGTATTTTAAGCTGGAAATCGCCTACTACTGCTTTGGAATAAGGCTAAACTTCTGTTTTCCAATGCCATTTTGAATTCTTCTAAACTCTACATGAATTCTCTCCCTTTGCTACTCTAGGGGAATTCTGTTGCCTTGAGATGGTTGTTATAAATAAACACTTGCCAACTGTTATTTCTGGTATTTTAAGCTGGAAATCACCTACTACTGCTTTGGAAGAAGATTAAATTTCTGTTTTCCAATCTCATTTTGAATTCTTCTAGACTCTATGTGGTGTAACACGAATTAAACCCACGTTAATTTTTTTCATGATTTTTTGTAAACAAAAATGGCTGTGTCAAATGAAGCATTTATTCATGGATTTTTTTTTAATGTATTTTTTTATTTCACGATTCAATTTTTTTGTTTTCAATGTCAAAACATGCATGCAAAACATAATGCATTGCATCAAAATATTACTCATGCATACTTTTATTAGTATACAAAAATTAAAATCTATATGCACAATACAAAGAAAGTTATAACAATTTCAAAACAGTAGGTGTTCATGTTTTTGCACCCTCAAAAAAATGTAGTGGCAGGGTAGACAACTCTAGAAAGAAATTAATGTTGTAAAGCTTGAATGAGAGTAAGTCTTCTATCCCGCCTCTCTTTACTCAATTTGAGATGTTATCATTATCTGCTGATAAAGCTGAATTCTTTGTTTGTAAATTCTCTTTCATTTCTTCTCTTGACTAATCTGGAGTATCTTTGCCTGACTTTACAATACGAACCAAATCTCTATTGCATGATATACATATAACTATGGCCATGGTTTCTGCTATCATCTCTAAACTGGATCCTCTCAAATCATGTGGACATGATGGTATCCCTGCAATCGTCCTTAAGAAATGTGTTCATAAACTGGCTCCTGTTCTCTCCGAATTCTGCAATAAATACTTTGCTGCTTCTTTTTTTCTTGTTTGAAATCCTCTTCTATGGTTCCAGTCTAAGAACACAGATGAACCATCTGATCCTTCTAACTACCAGCATATTAATCTTTCTACCCCTTTTGGCAAAGCACTAGAAGCTCTAATCAATTCTGAATTTGTTCACCATCTCACCTTGCAGAGTTTACTTTTAGATGAGCAATATGGCTTTTGATTCTCTAAATCAACTGCTGATGTATTGCAATTATTGCTGAAAGAGTCAATCAAGTTTTAGATAAGTATGGTGAAGCTCAGGCTGTTGATTTGCATATCTCAAAGGCATTTGGCAGGGTTTGGCACACTGGTCTTCTTCACAAGTTAAAAGGTTATGGTAATTCTTGACAAATTTTTTAACTGATTCAGTCTTTCTCATCAAATTGTGAAATGAAAGTTATCTTGAATGGCCACTCTTCTAGATCTTTTTGCATTAATGCAGGTGTCCCCCGGGGCTCTATTAGTTTACAACACATGACAGAATTGAAATTATGATTTTTCTATATCATTTCATATCAGTGTAATATAGTGTAAAATTGATCACTTACATTTGAAAAATTATTGAATTTATCTGCTATTTACAAATGCTAAGTTTGAAAGTGTGGTAAAAATCATTGATATCTGCATATTTTTGTAATATCTTAAATTCTTTTTTTTTTAATTTAAAAAACTTTTTTGTGTGGGATTTTTTCAGTAGCACATGCACAAACATTTGAGGTTACTAATTAAGGGATTTGGCAGGTTTTAGCATATTGGTCTTTTTCACAAGTTGAAAGGTTATGGGATTTCTGGATGAATTTTTGAACTGATTCAGTCTTTCTTATCAAATCTTGAAATGAAAGTTGTCTTGAATGGCTACTCTTCTAGATCTTTTTGCATTAAAGCAGATGTTACCCAGGGCTCTATCATTGGATATACATTTTTCCTAATTTTTATCAACAACCTTCTTGATGGTATCCATTCTCAGCTTGGTATCTATGTTGATGATACAACTATTTACTCCTGTCTTAATAGTAAGTCTGATTGGTTCAATACGGTCAGATTTTCAAAATGACCTGTAATCTGTTGTAAACTGAAGCAAGGGATGATTTACTAATTTTAAGACCCCCAAAATCAAACTGCTCCCTTTAAATTGTCTCTGAGAACTCTTTTTGTCTTCCATCAGGATGGCTGATGCTAACCACCAAGAGAGTGACTCGTTGCACTTTCTTGGATTAACGTTTTCTTAACATTTGCTGCTAGGAAATTTCATGGCTGTAATGATTAAATGTAGCTGTCGCTTCTACTCCAGTAGCTTCATGTCTTACACTTCCTGTCTGTGCAACTCCCTTCCTCTTATTTGCTTCCCTGATAGCTATAATCTCCAACTATTCAAATGCAATGTCAATCAACATCTTCAGATGCCTTGATCTATTCCTCGTCTTTCTCTTCATCCTTTTCTCTTTATGCCTCTTTATTCTTGCCCCCAATCACTGTAACCCCTTGCATGGTAGAGACACTCATGCCTTGCTTGGGGCGAAAAGTTAAAAAAAAAAAATAATCCAGTTTCCACCCCAGCCAATTCTCAAGGTTAAACTAAACTTAAAAGAGAATTATTTTCTCTGGAACATTGTATATACATTAATGACAGATATAAACCATCAATAGATTCATGGTTAGCAAGGTTACACAGGACTGGAGAATCAAAGTGATTGGAAGGAATTCAAAGCTAATAGATGCAAACAATAATATTCATAAACTAGCAAGGTTATCTAGAGTTACTTGGATTATGGCCAATTATAGGAGCAGGTGAATGTTTTCAAACGGAACTCACGATAATTCTTTAGATTTACCATTTGAAGATTTGTCCTTGTTTTAAACTAACATTTTCTTCTTATATGAAGTAGAAAAATTATATTAAATCAATTGCTAGGTCTGCTGCTAGAAAAGTCCACTGTTCCCAGCAAGATAATTTCTCTTGCCAGAATCTATCTTACATAAATATTAGTCTACCATTCATCCTTGCTTTGAATATTGCTAGCATGTCCAGTCTGCTGTTCCTGCTATATATTTAGAGATTCTTGATAAAATGGAAAGAAGAATCTGCAATGTTATTGGTCCTGACCTGGCATCTCGGCTTTAGACACTTTCCCACTGTCATAATGTAGCTTCCCTGTACCTTTTCTATAAATACTTTCATGGTAATTGTTCTGATGAGCTTTTCTCTATGGTATGTAGATTTTAGGGATTTAAACGCAGTACTAGATTGGCATCAAGGTCTTATTGATGCTTCTCTGTACCTTTTCTATAAATACTTTCATGGTAATTGTTCTGATGAGCTTTTCTCTATGGTATGTAGATTTTAGGCATTTAAACGCAGTACTAGATTGGCATCAAGGTCTTATTGATGCTTCTCTGTACCTTTTCTATAAATACTTTCATGGTAATTGTTCTGATGAGCTTTTCTCTATGGTATGTAGATTTTAGGGATTTAAACGCAGTACTAGATTGGCATCAAGGTCTTATTGATGCTTCCCTGTACCTTTTCTATACATACTTTCATGGTAATTGTTCTGATGAGCTTTTCTCTATGGTATGTAGATTTTAGGGATTTAAACGCAGTACTAGATTGGCATCAAGGTCTTATTGATGCTTCTCTGTACCTTTTCTATACATACTTTCATGGTAATTGTTCTGATGAGCTTTTCTCTATGGTATGTAGATTTTAGGGATTTAAACGCAGTACTAGATTGGCATCAAGGTCTTATTGATGCTTCTCTGTACCTTTTCTATACATACTTTCATGGTAATTGTTCTGATGAGCTTTTCTCTATGGTATGTAGATTTTAGGGATTTAAACGCAGTACTAGATTGGCATCAAGGTCTTATTGATGCTTCCCTGTACCTTTTCTATACATACTTTCATGGTAATTGTTCTGATGAGCTTTTCTCTATGGTATGTAGATTTTAGGCATTTAAACGCAGTACTAGATTGGCATCAAGGTCTTATTGATGCTTCTCTGTACCTTTTCCATACATACTTTCATGGTAATTGTTCTGATGAGCTTTTCTCTATGGTATGTAGATTTTAGGGATTTAAACGCAGTACTAGATTGGCATCAAGGTCTTATTGATGCTTCTCTGTACCTTTTCTATACATACTTTCATGGTAATTGTTCTGATGAGCTTTTCTCTATGGTATGTAGATTTTAGGCATTTAAACGCAGTACTAGATTGGCATCAAAGTCTTATTGATGCTTCTCTGTACCTTTTCTATAAATACTTTCATGGTAATTGTTCTGATGAGCTTTTCTCTATGGTATGTAGATTTTAGGGATTTAAACGCAGTACTAGATTGGCATCAAGGTCTTATTGATGCTTCTCTGTACCTTTTCTATACATACTTTCATGGTAATTGTTCTGATGAGCTTTTCTCTATGGTATGTAGATTTTAGGCATTTAAACGCAGTACTAGATTGGCATCAAGGTCTTATTGATGCTTCTCTGTACCTTTTCTATACATACTTTCATGGTAATTGTTCTGATGAGCTTTTCTCTATGGTATGTAGATTTTAGGGATTTAAACGCAGTACTAGATTGGCATCAAGGTCTTATTGATGCTTCTCTGTACCTTGTCTATACATACTTTCATGGTAATTGTTCTGATGAGCTTTTCTCTATGGTATGTAGATTTTAGGGATTTAAACGCAGTACTAGATTGGCATCAAGGTCTTATTGATGCTTCTCTGTACCTTTTCTATAAATACTTTCATGGTAATTGTTCTGATGAGCTTTTCTCTATGGTATGTAGATTTTAGGGATTTAAACGCAGTACTAGATTGGCATCAAGGTCTTATTGATGCTTCCCTGTACCTTTTCTATACATACTTTCATGGTAATTGTTCTGATGAGCTTTTCTCTATGGTATGTAGATTTTAGGCATTTAAACGCAGTACTAGATTGGCATCAAGGTCTTATTGATGCTTCTCTGTACCTTTTCTATACATACTTTCATGGTAATTGTTCTGATGAGCTTTTCTCTATGGTATGTAGATTTTAGGGATTTAAACGCAGTACTAGATTGGCATCAAGGTCTTATTGATGCTTCTCTGTACCTTTTCTATACATACTTTCATGGTAATTGTTCTGATGAGCTTTTCTCTATGGTATGTAGATTTTAGGCATTTAAACGCAGTACTAGATTGGCATCAAAGTCTTATTGATGCTTCTCTGTACCTTTTCTATAAATACTTTCATGGTAATTGTTCTGATGAGCTTTTCTCTATGGTATGTAGATTTTAGGGATTTAAACGCAGTACTAGATTGGCATCAAGGTCTTATTGATGCTTCTCTGTACCTTTTCTATACATACTTTCATGGTAATTGTTCTGATGAGCTTTTCTCTATGGTATGTAGATTTTAGGCATTTAAACGCAGTACTAGATTGGCATCAAGGTCTTATTGATGCTTCTCTGTACCTTTTCTATACATACTTTCATGGTAATTGTTCTGATGAGCTTTTCTCTATGGTATGTAGATTTTAGGGATTTAAACGCAGTACTAGATTGGCATCAAGGTCTTATTGATGCTTCTCTGTACCTTTTCTATACATACTTTCATGGTAATTGTTCTGATGAGCTTTTCTCTATGGTATGTAGATTTTAGGGATTTAAACGCAGTACTAGATTGGCATCAAGGTCTTATTGATGCTTCTCTGTACCTTTTCTATAAATACTTTCATGGTAATTGTTCTGATGAGCTTTTCTCTATGGTATGTAGATTTTAGGGATTTAAACGCAGTACTAGATTGGCATCAAGGTCTTATTGATGCTTCCCTGTACCTTTTCTATACATACTTTCATGGTAATTGTTCTGATGAGCTTTTCTCTATGGTATGTAGATTTTAGGCATTTAAACGCAGTACTAGATTGGCATCAAGGTCTTATTGATGCTTCTCTGTACCTTTTCTATACATACTTTCATGGTAATTGTTCTGATGAGCTTTTCTCTATGGTATGTAGATTTTAGGGATTTAAACGCAGTACTAGATTGGCATCAAGGTCTTATTGATGCTTCTCTGTACCTTTTCTATACATACTTTCATGGTAATTGTTCTGATGAGCTTTTCTCTATGGTATGTAGATTTTAGGCATTTAAACGCAGTACTAGATTGGCATCAAGGTCTTATTGATGCTTCTCTGTACCTTTTCTATACATACTTTCATGGTAATTGTTCTGATGAGCTTTTCTCTATGGTATGTAGATTTTAGGGATTTAAACGCAGTACTAGATTGGCATCAAGGTCTTATTGATGCTTCTCTGTACCTTTTCTATACATACTTTCATGGTAATTGTTCTGATGAGCTTTTCTCTATGGTATGTAGATTTTAGGGATTTAAACGCAGTACTAGATTGGCATCAAGGTCTTATTGATGCTTCTCTGTACCTTTTCTATAAATACTTTCATGGTAATTGTTCTGATGAGCTTTTCTCTATGGTATGTAGATTTTAGGGATTTAAACGCAGTACTAGATTGGCATCAAGGTCTTATTGATGCTTCTCTGTACCTTTTCTATACATACTTTCATGGTAATTGTTCTGATGAGCTTTTCTCTATGGTATGTAGATTTTAGGGATTTAAACGCAGTACTAGATTGGCATCAAGGTCTTATTGATGCTTCCCTGTACCTTTTCTATACATACTTTCATGGTAATTGTTCTGATGAACTTTCCTCTTTGGTACGTACCGTATATACTTGTGAATAGGTTTCACTTTTTTTTACCAAAAATTTCACAAAATAATAGGGGTGCGACCTATCCACTCGATATAAATGTAAAACAACACTACCTTATCATCATGATTTTATTGTTGTAAGCTGGTGCTGTCTGCATTATTTTTCTAGTTTTCTTAGACATCACACTCAACCTAAAGGTACACATTTAAAGGTACACATCATCACACTCAACCTAAGCGTACACATTTAAAGGTACACATCATCACACTCAACCTAAAGGTACACATTTAAAGGTACACATCATCACACTCAACCTAAGCGTACACATTTAAAGGTACACATCATCACACTCAACCTAAGCGTACACATTTAAAGGTACACATCATCACACTCAACCTAAGCGTACACATTTAAAGGTACACATCATCACACTCAACCTAAAGGTACACATCATCACACTCAACCTAAAGGTACACATCATCACACTCAACCTAAGCGTACACATTTAAAGGTACACATCATCACACTCAACCTAAAGGTACACATCATCACACTCAACCTAAGCGTACACATTTAAAGGTACACATCATCACACTCAACCGAAGCGTACACATTTAAAGGTACACATCATCACATTCAACCTAAGCGTACACATTTAAAGGTACACATCATCACACTAAACCTAAGCGTACACATTTAAAGGTACACACCATCACACTCAACCTAAAGGTACACATTTAAAGGTACACATCATCACACTCAACCTAAAGGTACACATTTAAAGGTACACATCATCACACTCAACCTAAGCGTACACATTTAAAGGTACACATCATCACACTCAACCTAAGCGTACACATTTAAAGGTACACATCATCACACTCAACCTAAGCGCACACATTTAAAGGTACACATCATCACACTCAACCTAAAGGTACACATTTAAAGGTACACATAATCACACTCAACCTAAGCGTACACATTTAAAGGTACACATCATCACACTCAAGCTAAGCGTACACATTTAAAGGTACACATCATCACACTCAAGCTAAGCGTACACATTTAAAGGTACACATAATCACACTCAACCTAAGCATACACATTTAAAGGTACACATCATCACACTCAACCTAAGCGTACACATTTAAAGGTACACATCATCACACTCAACCTAAGCGTACACATTTAAAGGTACACATCATCACACTGAACCTAAAGGTACACATTTAAAGGTACACATCATCACACTCAACCTAAAGGTACACATCATCACACTCAACCTAAGCATACACATTTAAAGGTACACATCATCACACTCAACCTAAAGGTACACATTTAAAGGTACACATCATCACACTCAACCTAAGCGTACACATTTAAAGGTACACATCATCGCACTCAACCTAAAGATACACATTTAAAGGTACACATCATCGCACTCAACCTAAAGGTACACATTTAAAGGTACACATCATCGCACTCAACCTAAAGGTACACATTTAAAGGTACACATCATCACACTCAACCTAAGCATACACATTTAAAGGTACACATCATCACACTCAACGTAAGCGTACACATTTAAAGGTACACATCATCACACTCAAGCTAAGCGTACACATTTAAAGGTACACATCATCACACTCAACCTAAGCGTACACATTTAAAGGTACACATCATCACACTCAACCTAAAGGTACACATTTAAAGGTACACATCATCACACTCAACCTAAGCGTACACATTTAAAGGTACACATCATCGCACTCAACCTAAAGGTACACATTTAAAGGTACACATCATCGCACTCAACCTAAAGGTACACATTTAAAGGTACACATCATCGCACTCAACCTAAAGGTACACATTTAAAGGTACACATCATCACACTCAACCTAAGCATACACATTTAAAGGTACACATCATCACACTCAACGTAAGCGTACACATTTAAAGGTACACATCATCACACTCAAGCTAAGCGTACACATTTAAAGGTACACATCATCACACTCAACCTAAGCGTACACATTTAAAGGTACACATCATCAAACTCAACCTAAGCGTACACATTTAAAGGTACACATCATCAAACTCAACCTAAGCGTACACATTTAAAGGTACACATCATCACACTCAACTTAAGCGTACACATTTAATGGTACACATCATCACACTCAACCTAAGCGTACACATTTAAAGGTACACATCATCACACTCAACCTAAAGGTACACATTTAAAGGTACACATCATCACACTCAACCTAATCGTACACATTTAAAGGTACACATCCTCACACTGAACCTAAAGGTACACATTTAAAGGTACACATCATCGCACTCAACCTAAAGGTACACATTTAAAGGTACACATCATCACACTCAACCTAAGCATACACATTTAAAGGTACATATCATCACACTCAACCTAAGCGTACACATTTAAAGGTACACATCATCACACTCAACCTAAGCGTACACATTTAAAGGTACACATCATCACACTCAACCTAAAGGTACACATTTAAAGGTACCATCTTCAACAAATCCCAAAAAAGATTAGGAAATCCCAAAACTGTAAACTTTGTCTGGAGGAGAAAATAGTTATAATCACCTTCTCAGACCAAAACAAATTACAAAATAAATGATCAGAACTTATCTCAAGATGTAGACACAAAAAAAATTTTTGACAACATTACCTGGAAACCAAAAACAAATACCTTGTAAAAACATCACTAAGAAAAATGTAAATATATATATATATATATATATATATATATATATATTATGTAAATATATGTACTATATACAATACAGATGATGTAATTTATGTTAGCCAAAGCCAATACTTTAAACTAAACAAATAAAATAACTAACACAAAAGGAAAAAAAATCAACAATAAATCAAGTAACATTATTTACATTATTCGGACTGTTATCTTTATCTTCCTTGCCATATTTACAATGTTTCAGCCTCTATATCTCTGAGATGAGGTATTATGATTACTTGCATTATTTACATTATTCGAACTGTTATCGTCATTTTCATTGCCATATTCACAACATTTCGGCCTCTATATCTCTGAGATGAGGTATTATGATTACTTGCATTATTTACGTTATAAACACCCCATTGACCAGCATATATAAATAGTTGAGCTATCATGTGACACATGTGGCCTAAAGATTCCATTCAAGCATGAGACTGACTGTTTACTCTTAGATATGTGTCTTATATATATATATATATATATATATATATATATATATATATATATATATTGTTGTTATGGCCTTGTTAGGGCCAGAACTAAAGACACAAGAGAAGAATTGAGTTACACAAAATATATCAAAAAGAAACAGTAATACAAACATATACAAATGAGAGTGTTACAGCAAGAATGTTTGGTCTGACTGTCAGAGCTGACTGCTGGAAACTTCCCTCTCCAAAAGGCAGTACCTACTCCTATTTATAGCTGGAAAGGTCCATGCATGCATGGGTAAAATATATTAATTACCATTATATATATATGGTATAAAATGACATTATATATATTAATATATTAATTACCATTATATATATATATATATATATATATATATATATGGTATATAATGAATTGATCTGGGAATTTAACTATATATATATATATATATATATATATATATATATATATATATATATATGCCCAGTCTGGAAGTCTGTATTGTTTATCACTCAAGAGGTTGACATAGCTCAGATGCCTTACAACTTCCTTCTTCATTAGAGAGATTTTGGATGAAACTGACAAGGCTGATTAGCCAATACTAAGAAATTGGATGTGTTCTCACAGGCATTCTTAAAAACTGGACATACATTTAACAATTGCCATAGAATTGGGAATGATTTCTACCTTAAGCAATAATTAAACAACTTTGCTATAATTGAAGATAACACAGAAATACTATTTCTAAGGGCAACCACTGGGATTTTATCTGGACTGCAGGCCATCTTAGGGTGAAGGCTTTAATTATTATGGGAGAAACATATTAGGATGGAGATATTATTAAACTACATATAAATTATTGGATCAAATAGATGATTCAAGACAGAATCCGTGATTGAGCTTTGATTATTGGGGTTAAGAATTACAAGGATGGCCAAGTTATTAAATAACATCTAAATTATTGGATCAAATTGAAAACTCAAAGCAGAATCAGATATTGGCCTTGTATTAACATGGGTGACTATCACAAAGATGACCAGGTTATTAAACCATATAAAAAATTATTGGATCAAATAGCTAACTGATAGTAGAATCAGTAAATGGCCTGTGATTATTATGTATGAGTGTCACAAGAATGGCCAGATTATTAAACCTCATATAAATAATTGGATCAAATAGATGATTCAAGGCAGAATCAGTGATTGAACTTTGATTATTGGGGTTAAGAATCAAAAGAATGGCCAGGTTATTAAACAACATCTAAATTATTGGATCAAATTGATGACTCAAAGCAGAATCATATATTGGCCTTGTATTAACATGGATGACTATCACAAAGATGACCAGGTTATTAAACCATATAAAAAATTATTGGATCAAGTTGGTGAATCAAGGAAGAATCAGTGATTAGCCTTTGACTATCATGGTTAAGAATCAACAGGATGGCCAGGTTATTAAACCATATGTAAATAATTGGATCAAATAGCTGACTGATAGCAGAATCAGTAATTGGCCTTTGATTATCATGCATGATTGTCACAAGAATAGCCACATTATTAAACCTCATATACATAATTGGCTCAAATAGATGATTCAAGGCAGAATCAGTGATTAAACTTTGATTATTGGGGTTAAGAATCAAAAGGATGGCCAGGTTATTAAACAACATCTAAATTATTGGATCAAATAGCTAACTGATAGCAGAATCAGTAATTGGTCTTTGATTATCATGCATGATTGTCACAAGAATAGCCACATTATTAAACCTCATATAAATAATTGGATCAAATAGATGATTCAAGGCTAAATCAGTGATTGGCCTTTGATTATTGTGGTTAAGAATTACAAGAATAGCCTGGTTATTAAAAAACATCTAAATTATTGGATAAAATTGATGACTCAAAGCAGAATCATATATTGGCCTTGTATTAACATGGATGACTATCACAAAGATGACCAGGTTATTAAACCATATAAAAAATTATTGGATCAACTTGGTGAATCAAGGAAGAATCAGTGATTAGCCTTTGACTATCATGGTTAAGAATCAAAAGGATGGCCAGGTTATTAAACCACATGTAAATAATTGGATCAAATAGCTGACTGATAGCAGAATCAGTAATTGGCCTGTGATTATCATGTATGAATAGCAACATTATTAAACCTCATATAATTGGATCAAATAGATGATTCAAGGGAGAATCAATGATTTGCCTTTGATTATCATGGGTAAGAATCACCTCGATGGCCAGGTTATTAAACATCTAAATTATTGGATCAAATTGATGACTCAAGACAGAATCAGTGATTAGCCTTTTATTGTCATTGATAAGAACCACAAGGATTGCCAGGTTATCAATCCACATATAAATTGTTTGCTCAAATCGATGACTGAAAGCTGAAATTGTAATAAAATCTCATTATAGATCAATTTGCATTGTAATTTTTTTTTTTAAGCATTCAATCCCAAACAAGGTGGGTATCCACTAGAACGCAAGGGGTTACAGAGCTGGAGTGAGAACAAAGAGGAGTGATAGAGGAAAGGATGAAGACACGGTTAGAGGATAGATCAGGGCATCTGGAGATGTCGATTGACGTTACATTTGAATAGTTAGAGATTATAGCTATCAGGAAAACCAGAAATGGGGAGGGAGTTCCACAGGCAAGAAGTGTGAGACATGAAGCTATTGGAGTAGAGGAGATGGCTACATTTAACAGTTTTGACAATAAAAGGGTGAGAGCGAGATGCCAGCCTAGTTGAGCGCTTAAATTCATGAAGTCTGGGAACCAGCAAAAGCAGCTCATCGAAGCAGTTACCGTAAAAATATTTGTAAAAAAGACAGAGAGAGGCAACGGCACATCTATGAGAGAGCGGCTTCATATGAGATGCCAGATCAGGGCCAATTACATTGCATATCCGTCTTTGGAGTTTATCAAGGACCTTGAGACAATTAGAAGGAGCTCCAGACCATATATGGCAGCAATACTCCATGCAAGTGTGAATGGTTGATTTGTAGATTTGAAAGATCGACTCCGGTGGGAAAAATTTCCTGGCGCGGCACAGGGAGCCAACTTTTCTAGCGGTGGACGAAGCTATTGACTCAACGTATTCGTTCCATCTCAGGTCAGCAGTCAATGTGAGACCGAGCATTCACAAAGAGGTGCTCTCGTGGAGCTGAGCGTCAGACATTCTAATGGGGGGCAGGGATGGTTCTCTCTGGTGAGTAATAGAGAGCAGTTTTGTTGTTGAGGCATTAAAGTTAACCAGCCAATTCCTGCCCCAGTCCACAATGATTGTAGGTCCATTTCAAGACAAACGGCCAGGTTAGTTTTGTTGGCAACACTAGATTTGTTTTTGAGGCAGGAGTAAATAGCAGTGTTGTCTGCATAGATGCCTACTTGGTTAATTGTCATTTAGTTTCAGAACTTGCTATATGCTGTCTAAGTAGTCCACCACTAGCAGTTGTTTACCTACTTCACACTGCTGGCGAGTATTGTATTTTGTTGATGTTATAAAGATGACCATTTCATTGGAATTGATTTTTACTATAATAATGCATTGCCAATGATTTTTACTATGAAAATGCATTGCAAATGATTTTTACTATAAAAATGCATTCCAAATGATTTTTACTATGAAAATGCATTGCCAATGATTTTTACTATAAAAATGCATTGCCAATGATTTTTACTATGAAAAATGCATTGGAATTGATTTTTACTATAAAAATGCATTGCCAATGATTTTTACTATAAAAATGCATTGCAAATGATTTTTACTATAAAAATGCATTGCCAATGATTTTTACTATAAAAATGCATTGCCAATGATTTTTACTATAAAAATGCATTGCCAATGATTTTTACTATAAAAATGCATTGCCAATGATTTTTACTATAAAAATGCATTGCCAATGATTTTTACAGTAAAAATGCATTGCCAATGATTTTTACTATAAAAATGCATTGCCAATGATTTTTACTATAAAAATGCATTGCCAATGATTTTTACTATAAAAATGCATTGCCAATGATTTTTACTATAAAAATGCATTGCCAATGATTTTTACTATAAAAATGCATTGCCAATGATTTTTACTATAAAAATGCATTGCCAATGATTTTTACTATAAAAATGCATTGCCAATGATTTTTACTATAAAAATGCATTGCCAATGATTTTTACTATAAAAATGCATTGCCAATGATTTTTACAGTAAAAATGCATTGCCAATGATTTTTACTATAAAAATGCATTGCCAATGATTTTTACTATAAAAATGCATTGCCAATGATTTTTACTATAAAAATGCATTGCCAATGATTTTTACTATAAAAATGCATTGCCAATGATTTTTACTATAAAAATGCATTGCAAATGATTTTTACTATAAAAATGCATTGCCAATGATTTTTACTATAAAAATGCATTGCCAATGATTTTTACTATAAAAATGCATTGCCAATGATTTTTACTATAAAAATGCATTGCCAATGATTTTTACTATAAAAATGCATTGCCAATGATTTTTACAGTAAAAATGCATTGCCAATGATTTTTACTATAAAAATGCATTGCCAATGATTTTTACTATAAAAATGCATTGCCAATGATTTTTACTATAAAAATGCATTGCAAATGATTTTTACTATAAAAATGCATTGCCAATGATTTTTACTATAAAAATGCATTGCCAATGATTTTTACTATAAAAATGCATTGCCAATGATTTTTACTATAAAAATGCATTGCCAATGATTTTTACTATAAAAATGCATTGCCAATGATTTTTACTATAAAAATGCATTGCCAATGATTTTTACTATAAAAATGCATTGCCAATGATTTTTACTATAAAAATGCATTGCCAATGATTTTTACTATAAAAATGCATTACCAATGATTTTTACTATAAAAATGCATTGCAAATGATTTTTACTATAAAAATGCATTGCCAATGATTTTTACTATAAAAATGCATTGCCAATGATTTTTACTATAAAAATGCATTGCAAATGATTTTTACTATAAAATGACATTTTCCTTATTTTACGACAATACAAATTGGTTTAGATATATTTCATAGCACAAATCTGATTTAGCCAGGAGAGCCAGTGATCATCATTTTTATTGGTAAAAATCATACGGGACATAAAGTGGTGGATCGGTTTTCTATTACTATTAATATTACTATTAAGTAACATTTGGAAAAATATATTTAAAAAACACATAAATGAAAACCTTTTTCTGGAAGGAAAAATAATGATGAACTTGTCACAAAAAACAGTGAAAAAAGTTTTATTTGAAAACAAAAAAACTTTAAATTCAGTTTAAAATCTTAACCAATTGGTTAAGGTTGCACATTCCAGCAAGTTATTAAATTAATCTAGGTTTATATGGATTGAAAAGTGAACGTGTGAAATCGTAAACCTAATAACAGAAAAAACTTACAAATTTATGACAGCATTAGTAAACTAATTTTAATATAAAATTATACCGGACATAAAGTGGGTGATTTATTTTCTATTGTTAAAAAGTAATAAACTGGTCCCCCACTTTATAACATTAATTATTGGAAAAATATATTTAAAAACATAGATTAACACTTTTTTTTTAAGGAAAAGTAACGAGATCCTTGCCACTGAAAAAGGTTTTGTAACTTTTAGTTTTAGGCACTGAGACAATCATATAGATGACAAGCATGGCGCCAGACCTGTTCAGAGATATCTAAACTATCAACTGTATACAACCGCTTTCTCAGATCAATGGTTAAAAATGTCTTCGAGTAAATGTTGCAACCTAGAAAAGGTTACTGAATGAGGAATAACCAAAACAGAGGTTGGAAATGAAATGGTCATCTTTATAGCAACAACAAAATACAATACTCGCCAGCAGTGTGAAGTAGGTAAACAACTGCTAGTGGTGGACTACATAGACAGTATCCAACGTATTTATGAGGACTGGGACATACCTATGAGTGTTCATAGGTACGGTATATAACAATAGTAAAAATCATTGGCAATGCATTTTTTATAGTAAAAATAATTTGCAATGCATTTTTATAGTAAAAATCATTGGCAATGCATTTTTATAGTAAAAATCATTGGCAATGCATTTTTATAGTAAAAATCATTGGCAATGCATTTTTATAGTAAAACTCATTTGAAATGCATTTTTATAGTAAAATTCATTTGCAATGCATTTTTATAGTAAAAATCATTTGCAATGCATTTTTATAGTAAAAATCATTTGCAATGCATTTTTATAGTAAAACTCATTTGCAATGCATTTTTATAGTAAAACTCATTTGCAATGCATTTTTATAGTAAAAATCATTTGCAAATGCATTTTATAGTAAAAATCATTTGCAAATGTATTTTTATAGTAAAAATCATTTGCAAATGCATTTTATAGTAAAAATCATTTGCAATGCATTTTTATAGTAAAACTCATTTGCAATGCATTTTTATAGTAAAACTCATTTGCAATGCATTTTTATAGTAAAAATCATTTGCAAATGCATTTTATAGTAAAAATCATTTGCAAATGCATTTTATAGTAAAAATCATTTGCAATGCATTTTTATAGTAAAACTCATTTGCAATGCATTTTTATAGTAAAAATCATTTGCAAATGCATTTTATAGTAAAAATCATTTGCAAATGCATTTTATAGTAAAAATCATTTGCAAATGCATTTTATAGTAAAAATCATTTGCAATGCATTTTTATAGTAAAACTCATTTGCAATGCATTTTTATAGTAAAAATCATTTGCAAATGCATTTTTATAGTTGCTGTAACCTAGAAAGGTTGAAAATGAAATGGTCATCTTTATAACATCAACAAAATACAATACTCGCCAGCAGTGTGAAGTAGGTAAACAACTGCTAGTGGTGTACTACTTAGACAGCATATTACTCCCACTTGCAAATTTTGTTTCCGTAGTGTTGAGATATTTAGGGTTGACACAATCAAGGATCACATTCAAATCAAAAACTCGTTTGAAAAAAAAAGTCTTAAAAAAAAGTCGGCTCAACTGAAACAGAAGACAATCACAACTTTGTTCAAGTGTAAAGAGGTACAAGATGATTTTGTCCTTGATTTTTTTGAAAATGTGTACTTTAACATTCCCCTGCACAAAATTGACGAAATGAAGCCATTCATATTAAAACATTGTAAAGAAGGTGGTGGTATTTCAAGTGTCACTTGTGTTAGGCAACTTCATTTACCAAAATTGTTTGCTTGTCACTTTGCTGCCCTGAAAGCCAAGCTCGCTAATCAACCAGTCAGAATTATAACAGATGAAACAACTGACTATCATGACCACAGCATTTAAAATTTTAAGTGTAATTGCAAGAATTTGTGGGGAGTCATTTCTCATTGATGTTGTAACCTTGGGAGAATGCAATCATCAAACTGTAAGTCAGGCATGAATCCAAGCTTTAACTCCTGTGGATATTCCATTTAAGGATATTATTGCCATTGTAACAGATTTTGCAGCCTATTGCAAAAAAAGTCATAAGGAATTGTTGTCAAATGTCTTTGTTAAGAGTTGCCATGTGTTGTGCTTAGCACATATTTTAAATCTTGTTGAAGTATTTCCACAATGGCCAGCATTTGATAATGTTACCCAGCTCACTACTTTCATCAAGTCAGCCTTTCTTAAAAAGCCTAGTCAGAAAAAGTGATACTTAAAATGGCTTGAAGGTTCCTTGTGTAAGGAACAAGTAAAACTACCACCTGAACCAGTGGAAACCAGATGGAATTCCTGGTTTCATGCAGTCAAATATCACTCATCCTTTGTACAGTTTTATGACGGATCCTTTAAGCAAGAAAAGAGCCATGAACTTGCAGTAGATAGGATTCTAGAATTAGTAGATGATGGTCGACTACATCATGCCTCTTACCATAATTTGTGCCTAAAGCTGCATTTTATAAATGAGAACTGCACTCGTTTAATAACAGCTTTGACAAACTTAGAAGAAATTAAGTCTTTGCTTACATGTGCTGTATATAACATGATGGAGGATGTAAAATGGTATTTGCATCCTGGTACATCAAACTCAACATTTGGCCTAGAAACTGATTGTCTTCTGTCTGAACTAGCAAACACAGAGAAGGAGAGAGTTATCTGAAATTTCAAAAATTTTTTTCAGCACATCTTTTTCAAAACTGAATAAATAGCTGGATACCCACCCTGTGTATAACTTTTACAAGGCAGCTCACCTGTTTGATCCTAGACAACTACCCTGTATAGGTCATGATTTAGACAGTTTTGCAGCCATCAAGGACTTGCAATGTTCTTCTACTGATCTTCTTGAAGAATTCCAAATGTATGTGAATTACCAAGATGATTTACCAAATCCCTTTAAAAATCCCATCAATTTGGAATGCAAATAAGAGCAGATTTCCTCTTCTGGGACAGATTGCCAATAAGGTCATATGGATGCCTGTTACGAGTATAGATAGTGAACGTTCATTTTCTCAGTATAAATATTTACTCAATAAACAACGTGAAAGTCTTACCTCTGGGAACACCAAGCAACTCACAGTGTATTACAATGGAGATTTAGAGAAGAGATTTGAAGATTAAATATTTCCCAAATTAAAAAAAATAGCAATTTCTTTTATTTAAATTTTGAATTAATATGTCTAATTTGTTTTTTGATATTTTCTTACAAAGATTCACTTATTATGGTTTAATTACTGTTTTGTGAAATTTTAGTCAAAATGTTTATTATTGAGATTCAAGTTATTTGCTGTTGATACTTTGTGATTTTTATATTATGAATCAATAATTATAAATCAAGACTATGACCATGACTATGACTATGACAAACATGTTGAAGTTACTGAGGGATGATTAAAAGACAATGATGAATATAGTGAAACTATCAATATTTCTGAGATGAGGTATTATGTATGCTATTTACATTATTTGGACTATTGTCCTCATCTTTGTCGCCATGTTTATCACAACTTTATCCACAGTGCCATGTGTCCTCAAGGACACATAGCACAGTGGATAAAGGCATCAGTTAGACCCAGTGACAGGGCCTAAACAGTGTGAGTTCAATACCTGGTTAAGGCAATGGAGAAATTTCATAGGGGAATTAATAGGAGAT
>OZ038519.1:49255647-49260647 GCA_964036315.1 Acanthosepion esculentum | reverse complement strand
TATTTGTGAGTATGAACGGATTTTGTTAAAAATTAGCAGACATAATGTTTGTAATTTATTCAATCAGACATGCTTAAAAGAGAATTTTCTACCTAGATACACAAATATATATATATATATATATATATATATATATATATATATATATACACACACACACACACATACACACACACACACACACACACACACATATACATATATATATATGGCTTATAAACTTCAATCTTCCATGAATCTCTCACGTACATTCATAACTGCTGATGGCATATATACACACACACACACACATACTAAAGATTTATACAACCATAGATACATCAGCAAACAATACAACTACCATTCTAGATTACTGAATAATTTACATAAGTTGGTCCAATTTAGGATGTTCACCAACTCTAGCAATAAGGATATTTTTGACAAACCTAAAGCCAAATGCATAGAAACAACAGTAACCATAAAATATACCTCCAATTCTTAGCCAATAGCAATATTGATGCCAAAACACATAAACATTGTAAATGCAATATTATATTGTTAACCAGCCTTCAACAAAAATGTCAAAACCTAATATTGTAAAAAAATATTTTAATTTAATGTATAAACACTTCTGTTATTCCCCAATGCTAAAAAAGATTTTCAACAAAAATAACATCAATGTAAGCTACAGTTATGCAGAAAGCATCAACCAGTATATAGCTCAGCACAACAATTCCATTCGAAACAAATACTTCAACAACCTGCAATACAACAACATCCCTGCAATAATTGCAACTGCAGAAAAAAACAAACCCTGCCCCTTTAACCAGCAAATGTATGACCTAATTATTAGTTTATAAAGCTGAAATCAAATATGATGACAAGGTTTATGTTGTCTCTATGGAAAACCACTGGAAATCGTGCTTCTACCACCTCCAAATGACATTAGGCAATATCAAATATTGTAACAGCACTGCCCTCTCTAAATTTTACTGGAAACTGAAAAACAATAATATAAACCCAATTATTGCCTGGGAATCAGTAATGAAAACTACACCCTTCAGTGGGAAAGGCAACAGATGTAACTTACATCTTTCTGAAAAATTAATAATCCTGAAAAATATAAACAATCCTAATTTCTTAAAATAAGATATATTTTTACTTCAAACTTTATTTTCAATCTTAAATGTTAATCTGGGCCTAAATTCAAATCAAAATTAAATTACAATTCATTTAAATAATTAAACAACAATAATAATCCACCCCAACAATAAAATATCTTGCGATAACCAGAAATATTAAAAGACAGGCAGGTGTTAACAGAAAAAATATCAGGACATGAAAATTGTGTTGCCATGAAACTCAGAGTTATGCAATCAATGTCAGATATTATGTATATTTTTAAATATATTAAATATCCCTGCTATTTAACACTGAGCACAGTTTTTCTTACACTATAGAGTACATATATATGTATTTGTATATGAACACTTGCTTGTATATTTACCTATATTGATCCATTTTATTATATACATACACACACATATATATATATACATATATATTTTAAGACATTTTTATGTTTAGCATTCTTTTTATAGATACAAATATTTAAGTAAATGCTCTGTTTATAATAAACAGTATTAAACATTTACCGCCCTGAATGTCCGAGAAATTTTCATAGAAAATATTCGTCCTCCGACAGGATTCGAACCTGTATCCTATACGGAACCGTCATATAGCCTGACGTGCCTTTTAACATTCTTTTTATACATACAAATATTTAAGTAAATGCATGGAAGATTGAAGTTTATAAGCAGTAAATTCGACCTTGACAACTGAACGATCCTCTGTGGCCCAATCAGTTAAGGCACGTCAGGCTATATGATGGTTCCGTATAGGATACAGGTGCGAATCCATTCGGAGGACGAATATTTTCTATGAAAATTTCTCAGACATTCAGGCCGGTAAATGTTGTTTAATACTGTTTATTATAAACAGAGCATTTACTTAAATATTTGTATCTATAAAAAGAATGTTAAACATAAAAATGTCTTTAAATAATTGTAGGACTATGTCCATTTCACATTATATATATATATATATAACGTAAAAGATAATAGGAAAACTATTATTAATCAACGCGTTTCATTCAATGTGGACTTTTTCAAGGCAAAAATGAAATGAATTTATTAAAACAAAGTAACTATTGACAACGAAACAAAATGTCCTTAGTAACTGGAAGAATTTAGAAAATGTTATAATATTCATATTGTCAATGAAAAAGCATTACATACATATACATATACGTGTGTATATATATATATACACACACACACATATATATATATATATATATATATATATATATAGGAAGGTTCCACAACTAGTGTCCAGTTGGGAGACAGGGGTGAGCTAGCTGTAATTTAACACAGCTTTGTACTCAAGCAAACATAATGGTGAATAATAGATATTTATCTATGACAATATCCACACTAGAACCAGCAGCTAAACAGGACTCAGTGAACGGGATTTCTTGAGTGGCAGAATAGAACAGTCCAGCTTGCTACATGTACCAGCTGTTCTAACCTCCGGGTAATGGAGAGCTTACAATATAGCTTTCAACTGCTAATCCGTGAGTACGTTGCTTTTTGTATGCGGGTTTCCGTGTTCAGTTACGACCCAATTTATTTTTCGTCTGCCAGTTGGACGTTAGTTGTAACTGTCTGCAGCAGAAATCTACACATGTAGACTACGCCTAAGAAGTATTTCTTTTGCTTCGACATTTTATATTTCTTTGTATTTGTCATTATTGTTTGTTGTACTTTGTTTTCATTGGTTTTTTTGTTTTGTTTGTTTAAAGCGCCTTTGGCCGCAAATCCAGTGAGTCCATCAACATCTGCTTGGACTGCAGAAAGGCCCAAGAAAGAGTAGGAGTACTACAGCTGCCTGAGAGAAGAATACAGCAGGTATATCTCAGGAAATGAACTGATTGTGGTGCCATCAGTGATGGATGTGGCCACCACTAGAACCATGGAAGAGGCTCAAAGGCCTTAAACATCACAGTTAAAATGTTGGCCTGCAGATCAAATGCCATGTGGGACACTGCTGGCAAAAGAAGAGGCAGCTACGGTGTTGGCTGGCAATGTCCTTACCACCAAATTCATCCATCTCTAAACTGAATACATGCGCATCAGGAAGACCAGGATTATATTACATGGTGTGCCCATGTACATCACTGAGGACCATCGGGGGGGGGGGCCTATTTTTCATCATATGGACTGGTGGACGAGGCTTCTGCAGTAAAAGGAATATCTGTCCTCGCCACTAGTGATATCGAACTAATGGTGACCCTTACCAGAAAAACTTTAACGACATACTGAATGCGCTCACATGTGGTGGGTGAAACATGTAGTCATGGAGGGGCACCGTCCTCACTGCTAGTTTTGCAGTGCCACAGGGAACCTTGCAAAACTGTATCCCAGAAAGAACCCGGTACTGCAGACGCACCCATCAAGAATAGAACAACCCAAGGAGGGAGCATCAAAGAAGGCCCATAGTGATCCCAGTGAGTGGATTGAGGTGACAAGAAAGGGATCGGATCAAAGGGGGCAATTCCACCTCCCCAGCAAGATGTCCCCAGCAAAGGAGCTGCTAAATCAACAGAAAAGCAGCCAAACCAACACAGCTGAAGCAGCAACAGAAATAACGAGAACAGCAGCGGCCACAGCGCAGCAACAAGAGCAGCTAGAATGGCAACCCAAGGAAAAGGAGGAGGAACAACATCAGCAGCAGTCAGTAGAGCAGGTCATCGAAGAGTTGCCTCAGAAGGACCTCTACATGGAGGTGAAGAAAATGTCTCCTCCTTGATCCTCATCATTAAAGAGGAGGAGGGGAACGAAGAGGAGGAGGGACAAAGAGGAGGCAGAGGATTTTAAAAGCACAAAAAAGGAAAAGATATCTGGTCAGAGTAGGGCAGAGAAGGGCCTGTTTGCAACCAAGTTCCAATCTGCACCTGCTTCACAAACAAGAACTGATCAGATTCAAGGTAAGGCAAAGAGCCTCCATTTCTCCCACCTAGAGCTCCAGTTTCCACCTCTCCCTTTCCTCAACTCTTCACAATAAAAGGAAAAAAGACTTTCATCAAGGGGGATAAACTGTTATCAATAGATTGGGCTGCTTTCCAGAGGGACTCTCCTTACAGAGGAAGGCCCTCTTGAGACCACTATTTAAATATACTTCTGTGGATTTGCCATCCATGGAAGACTGCCATAATTTCCCGGATCCTCCTGGAGGGATCACCCTCATTAGAAATACGGGTCATGGCCTAAAGGTATGGGAGCATCTAGATGCTGCAAAGGATGCATTCATAAAAATCTGAATAGTCCAGTTTGAGGCCCTGGATCTGCAAAAGATGTCAAAATTATGTTCTGATTCGGCTCCACCCATCTTTAAATAAGATTTTAAAACTCACATATCTAACGGACGTCGGCGGTATTGTCTCTGATAATTGAATTACAACCAATATAGTAGCCAGTAGTATGAGAAACCATTACTTACCATTTTCGGTTCTAAAAAAGGTCTGCCTGTGCATACAGCAAATAGACTATGGAGATGGGGAACAATCCTCTTAAATTATAACTTCAAGATGGAGTTCCTATCGTCTAAAAAACTCTGTCATGCCGACAGACTATCTAGATTAATCCTGAAACAGTGGGAACCTCTTGAAGATACCATGATTGCTTCTCTTCAAACAGAAGGAGGAATTAAAACCACATTATGCAACACAGGGAACTCCCTGTAACTCTCAACCAAATCAAACGAGAAGCTCTAAATGATGAGTTTATCAGGCAAACCAAAACCAAAATCAATGAAAAGGACCAACAGACTTCAGATTTTTCTCCCTATGCGATGAAGTACTGCTGAGTGAGTGAGTCACCATTCCCACAATGCTACAAAGAAGAATTCTGAAAGATTTCCATGCCAGCCAACGAGGGATTACAAGGATGAAAAGCCTTATG
>OZ038519.1:49240647-49250647 GCA_964036315.1 Acanthosepion esculentum | reverse complement strand
TCAATAAGTACCCTGCATATATAATGTATACATAATAAATATAAAAACTGCATATATATATATATATATATATATATATATATATATATATATATATATATATATATGTATATGTGTGTAAGAAATATCAGATATTTTTATATATAGTGCTTAATATTAAAATATTAAAATAATATTAAAAATAGTCTATTAATATTATATGAAAAAAGATTACTTTTACTTTTAAAGAACAAAAAAATTGATATTTAAAGTTAATTAATCTTTTATATTTATATACATATATATATATATATATATATATATATATATATATATATATATATATATATGAGGGTCATTCAATAAATAAGATGAATTTTTCGGTATAAGGACTTCTAATACAGATAGAAGCTTACTCTTTTTTATTTTTTTTTTGTTTTACTTCTTTTCCACATGGATTTAATTTCTTTTGCAGATTAAAAAAAAACTTTGAGAGTTTTGACGATTAACAAAGATGGCCGACCAAGAAGCATGCTCCAGGATTGAACAGCGGTCAGTTATCAAGTTTTTGGTTGCTGAAGGGTGCAAACCAGTTGAAATTCAAAGGAGAATGTCAACTGTGTATGGTGCCACATGTTTCAGCCAAAAAAAAAATGTCTACAAGTGGGCTAAATTGTTTAAAGAAGGATGAAGCAGTGTTGAGGATGAAGACAGGACTGGGAGGCCTACAGAAGTGAGGTCTCCTGAGGTGATCGAATCAGTCAATGACCTCATTCAGTCTAACAGAAGGGTGACAGTGGATGACATTGCAAGGACTTTGAGCTTATCTGTTGGGATAAACGCAGGGGTCATCAGTCAGAAGGAGTCATCTTGCATTAGGACAACGCAAAGCCTCACACAGCAGCCCAAACAGTGCAGACCATCAACGGGCTGGGCTGGGAACTGCTCCCTCATCCCCCTTACAATCCAGACCTTGCCCCTTCAGATTTTCACCTGTTTGGTCCCTTGAAAGCATTCACGAGAGGCATGAAGTTTAAAAGTGACGATGAAGTCAAAAGTGTTGTGAGTGACTGGCTGAGACATCAGTCCAAAGATTTTTTACGCTGAGGGAATACGGAAGCTTGTGCACAGATGTGAAAAGTGTGTGACAGTGCTGGGAGACTACATTGAAAAATATAAAAAAAAGTAAGCTTCTATCTGTATTAGAAGTCCTTATACCAAAAAATTCACCTTATTTATTGAATGACCCTTGGATATATACAAAAGGTTGTATCAAAAATACTTTTAGAAACATTATGGGTGGTTCCTCATACAAAAACATGGAAAAACCCCATATAAACATGTCTGCAAATCCTTCCTTTTTGAATTATTAAGTTTAAAGAAAATTTACGGTAGATGGCACTCTGTTGCTAAGTACACTAGGTTACATTTGTCAATCGTGTACATTTGTGGCTAGTCTGTTTAACATGTATAGTAGTGAGTTAACTGAGAAGTGTTCCAATTAGCTATGGCAGGATATTCATATTATGAGCAGGCATATATGATTTTTATATATAGCCGAGTGAATGTTAAACTATATCAGATTGCATTTCCAGACCGAAGGCAGCTGAGTCATCCAACCTTGTTTTTTTCATTGTTTTCACCCCTAAAGTTTGTAAAAGTATTTTTGATACACTCTGTATATACACATACATTGTATGTATTAGATATCCCACACTGTGATAACTGTCCTGCATATGGTAATCAGCTTTATCTGCATCCTGGGTAAGATGATAAACTACATCCAGCAGCAAGGCTTCTGATCAGGAGGTTTTGAGGAGCATGGAACCACCTCTTAATTACTGGTGTTCCCAGGTTCACCCTGACCTGGGGTGGTAGCACCTGTTAGGGTCCCAGCTATGGGCAAATAGTTAACCCCTAAACTGGGGCCAAAACAATACAAAAGTGTAAAAATAAGTTTTAATACCAGAGATACTTTTTTGTAAAAAATTATTACCAGCAATACATTATTACCAGCAATATATTTTTTTTTTAACTATTAGCAGAAATAGATTTTTGATGAAAAAAATATTGTCAGCAATAGATTTTTTAAGAGTAAAAATTACCAGAAAAACATTTTTGGAAAAAAAATATTGCCAGCAATAACAAAATTTTGTCAGCATTAAATAACCCAATGAGGTTGATAGGCTGTAAAACAAACCAAACCAAACCAAACCAACACTGTGATAATAGATCTGCCAGGAATGGTGAAATGCTGCAAAAGCCAGGGTGAAAATTTACTGTGGATGACCTTGCAATCAAGGCACTCTTTAAACATTTTCATCTTAGGGAATTGTTTAAACTAGTTATGGATTGAGGACACATGGCACAGTGGATAAAGGCATTAGTTAGATCCAGTGACAGGACCCAAAGAGTTTGAGTTCAATACCCGGTTAAGGCAGTGGAGAACTTTCAGAGGGAAATTAACAGGAGATAACTGATAACTGACATCAATTAAACATGGCACGTGGAACTAGAACAGTCTACCCCAGTTAGCAAAATAGTGTTCAGTTCGACATTCCAACCACCTGAAGAAGGCCGGAGCATACAACAGCTGAAACGTTGTAATAAATATGGCAACAAAGATGAGGACAATAGTCCGAATAATGTAAATAATGTACATAATACCTCATCTCAGAAATATAGACAGGTTTTCTGAAGCTTTACAAATTTTATATAGACAAGATGTATGGCACAAGCATATTATTACTAAATCATTGTGCCATCAAAGAAGACCTTCATTTGCTTCAAAGGGAAATTATACTGAACAATTTAGCTATATTATGATGTAATAAGGTAGGTATGGTGAAGTAATGGATAGTGGCTCAGATTGAGGAATCGGAGAGCCGAGTTCAAATTCCAGTCAAATCCATTACATTCACTTACGTGCTAATACACTTGGAAAAGGAATGAATATTCTTCTTCTCCTCCAAGCTATTGGTAAATAGCAGGATAGACCGGGTTCTATAGCCTTGGATGGCAACTGGTCTACCGCAGAAAGAAATGGAAACCTACTGTGGGAAAAAAAATAATGTAAATAGTGTACATAATTCCTCATCTCATAAATATAAACAGAGTAAGACTTGTATTGGAAAATTATTATTATCTCCCCAAAATCCTTAGAATCCAAAAATATTTTTTCAGCTTTAAATAAAATGGCTCAGAAATCATAAAAAAACAAATCAAATAAAAAAAAAACAGATTCTGTTTGAGTGGATATGCTGATAAATACAATTGGTGGATATGTATAGAAAGTGCACTGATTTCAAAATCATCTGCAGTAAAAATTTTTTTCCAAGACAACACAACTTACCTACTTTCTTCACAGAGTTGCTATTCATACAATGTAGCACAGTTAGATGCATGCTAAAAAGATTAATAAGATAAATTTAGACACCAAAATATCTAGAGCGAAAAAAAAAACAGGTGAATACAACAAACGGTATTAGTAGCTTCCATTGAAATGTTAAAAGATACAGAGAAATTCAATATCTGGAATTTAAATGTCCAATGTATGTAAATTTTCAAAAGTTTGCCCCTTCATTGATAGGGTGGTGTCTGCCTATGTATTATGTTTCTTTTGTGGATTTTGAGTGGCACATCTATAGGGGTCGTGCCAACTTATATCAGGCATCACATCTACATGTGTCAATTTGTGGTGTCATACCATTAATAATTATTTTCTGACACCGCCTTATCAACCTATAAAAAAATTCTTTATTGCTTATGAATGGAGAAAGGATTCTTCCTGGAAACTACAACCCCGGGTTCAAACTGAAGAAAAACCATGCATTGCATTACAACCAAATATTCGTAAATAAAACTTCTGCCCAAATACAGCAAATATAAATTTAACTCCAAGATCATACAACATAGCTCTTTCCCCACAAAACTATAAATATATATATATATATATATATATATATCTATATATATATGAAAAATTTCTCAGAGTAACCTGTAGAAAAAGACAATATTTATAAATGCAAAAGACAATAGGAAAACTGTAATAGTTGTTGACGCGTTTCGTCCAATGTGGACTTTTTCAAGGCAAAAAAACCCTGAAATGAATTTATTAAACAAAGTAACTAATAATAACAAAAAAAATGTCCTTAGCAGCTGGAAGAAATTAGAGAATGCTATTTTAATACTGTTAACTGAAAATTACGCCAATTACTGTACTGTCACGTGTGGAGATATTGTTTTTATTGCTGTGTTGATGGATTCATTTTCTGTCACGTTCACTATCCAGAACAACTTATCCCATCTAAATAATCTTAAAATAGTCACAAACACTTCCAAAACCATTATGGATATACTCAGATCCTCAAACACTAATAGCAATAATATTTCTGAAGCGGGCATTTATAAAATAAATTGCCAAAACTGTTCCTCCCAATATATTGGAGAAACATGTAGAAATTTTAAAAAAAAGTATTTATGAGCACAAAAGAGTCCTCACAAAAAACAACTTAGCTAATGCACTAGTCATACATAGAAATAAATTCAACCACAATTTTGATTTTAAAAATGCTACACTCATAAAAAAAGAAAATAACTCACTCAGAAGGAAAATCCTAGAGAGTGCTGCCATTGAATATTACCCAAATATTAATCTACACCCAGGCTTTTCTCTATTTCACCTTTCTTAACAGAATTACTACTCCCCCAAACAAACATACAGAACAGTATCAAGAAATCAAAAGAAAATGGTTGATTCCGTCAACACAGCAATAAAAACAATATCTCCACAGGAGTGCGATTTGACCTTGAATTTCCTAGAGGGGATGAAAGCATCAATTCCAGCTTTAACCCAGGATGAGACCTCTGAAGCACATTCTTGAACTGGGAGCTTAAATACAACATCCCAAGGAACATCGTGGAGGAAATCATGGAATGAGTCCCAGTCAGCTCGTTGGTAGCAGAACGAGGTTCGGGTGGTAGCAGGCTCTTTGCAGGGGGTGGGGTTGAAGGAGATGTTAATAGACACTACCACATGATCAGAGTTACCAAGAGGGCAGAGCTGCATGGCACTACAAGACTCAGGGATGGAGGTAAAACACAGATCAAGAAGAGAGGCCTTACCATCCTGGTTGTAGGCAAAACGCGTGGGGAAGTCAACTATCTGTGTGAGGGATTGAGAAACTGAAAAGTTAATTGTGTGTATACCTGTGAGGTTAGTAGTAGCATTCTGAAGCCACTTGTTGTGGTGGGCGTTAAAATCGCCAAACACAAATATGTGAGCGTACGGGTGGAGAGAGAGAAAGCCTTGTCTATGCTGTCAGAAACGACATCAAGTATTCCACAGTCCTGAGAGGATGGAGAGCAATAAAGGAAGAAGAGATAGTTCAGAGCATTGAGAAGAGATAGCCAGAGACCTATGTATGAATGGTCCGGCGATTCGAGGGAGAACTCTCTAGCCAGAGGGAGATGGTCCTTGACGTAGACACCAAGGCCATGCATGTGAGTTAGAGAGTCTTTTCTGAGGAGAGGAAGGTAGCCAGGGATTGAGAGTTCAGAGGAGGGAATAGATGAGTCAAGATTGGTCTCACACAGAGCCAGTATATCCAGGCAGTTTGCAGTGAGGAAAGATTCCACACTGTAGAAATTGGTTCTAATGCCACGGATGTTGGCGAACGAGATGTTGAGGGGTTTAGGTAATTTTTGGAGGGCTGGTTTAGGTTTACTTTTTCGATCTTTGTAAGTCATCACCATGTGGAATTATGGTTGGAAGACTAGAAGGACTGAGGTAAAAGAATCCGACGGTTATCGGCCGTGACATGGGCAGAGGGAATTGGGCACAGCCTGCATCATAATGTGTCCTCAGGGTTGCCCAACAGAGGTGACTGCAGGGACACCTTTCCATGCACGACATGGCACTACAGACACCCCGATATTATACAACTGTTGATCAGAGCAGCCACTCAAGATGCTACACAAGAGTTAGGGCTTCTAACTACCAGTCAGAAACAGCAACCAGGGAACTGTCAACCGTGTACCCTCAGAATGAAGAGGTTATGCCACAGACTGCGCACATCACGGGAGAAACACAGCAGCACTAGGGGAGGGAGGGAGAGAGAGAGAGAGAGAGAAAGAAAGAAACAAGGTGTGAGCCTCTACTCATGTCCAAGAGAAGGGGGAGGAGTGTTGACTGGGCGGTAGGAGAGCCTACCTACTCCTATTACATATAATGCATACAGTAATGACAAAAACACAAGAACAATTAGAGAGGGAGGTAGTTCGCAAAGTCTCAGGGCAGACACTAGATATGTACTGGGGGATAGGAATGGCACTTGGCTTGCATCACGCCCTCTCGTAACACTAAGTTTTAACTTAGTATAAGTCCCATTGTCCTATACTAACAAAGGAATTAAGAAATATGGACATCCACTTATGGCAGCAAGTCTACGAGCTCGCCCACAGTCTCGTGGATACTAGTGCAAGTTTGGTTACCTTTAACGCCAAGCTTCAAGTTTCAATGAATGCAGAGCTGGGCTTGGGTACTTGCATTTGAATAGAAATTAAAATCAACAAGGAGAAAGAAACGGCAAAGATAAATTCCAAGTCGACATAATTTTATCTAGGAAGATGAATGAATTTCAGCCAACTAGCATGAAAATGGTGGCAAGCCGTTACTTGCTTTAAATACTTTTTTTGGGGGGGGGGAGTTCAATGAGGCGTTTCTAACTAAACAAAATGAAATACAGAGTTACAAGTTAGGGTAGAATGAATTAGAACAAAAATACATGTTAAAAAGTCGAACAAAACAAGGGTTAAAGAAGTAAGGAGGAGAAAAAAAATAAAAAATATAAAATACCTACATAGGTAAAAAAATTACAGAGACGATATCTTGTTGTATACAAATATATATATATATATATATATATATATATATATAAATATATATATATATATAAGAGACCTCCTAAAAGTGGAATGTCTGAAACACGATAATATCCTCACAACAAACAAACTCAAATCAGCTGCAAAAGAGTTACTCGACAATCCCGTTATCATCATAAGATGCACTGACAAAACCAATGATTATGTAGTTCTTAACCGATAAGATTAAAACCAAAACTTACAATCTATCCTAAATGATGCAACAAAATTCACAAAATTAAGGAAAAATCCTACAAAATCATTAAAAAGCTATGTAAACAAACTGATTACAGCAAACAATGCTGAAATTGGAAGTTTAAAAATCATTAAGATTGTTGGTGATTACCAACCAGGATATCGGTACAGTAAGATAAAACCCCATTTTTGTCACTCAACAAACACTCGTTGCCACATGTCAACAAATATCATTGTCACTTTCGTAAATGCTCATTGTAGTAGAGACATTATAATAGTCGATACAAGCATAGTACACCGTTGAAGAATACTAGTGTCAGACACCTTTGAATATCACTCATACTAATAGTACTTGCTCGATAATACTCGCTCAAATAGTAATCACCTTATAGAGAAATAGTATAGTGAACAGAGTAGAGAATAGCAGTCTGTATAGTAATAGAGGATAGAGTAAAAATAACGATCCGAATAGTAATAGGGGATAGGGAGGCACGGTGGAGTAATGGATAGTGGCTCGGACTGAGGAATCGGAGAGCCGAGTTCGAATTCCAGTTGAATCCGTTACATTCACTTACGTGCTAACACCCTTGGGAAAGGTGTGATTCCTCTTCTTCTCCCTCCAGCTATGGGTAAATAGCAGGACAGACTGGGTTCTATAGCCTTGGATGGCAACTGGTCTAGGAGAAGGTCAACTCTGAATTCAAAACCATTCGGCGTCTGCACCGGCATCCAGCGGCCTCTTGGTTACTCCTGCCTCTGCGTCTGTAGAAATTCTGCGGAAAATAAGATCATATTCCTCCCTCCACTGGGATAGCACGCGAGGTGTGGGGACCGCGTGTGAAGTTCAAACTCCCTTGTCACTCCGTTTCAGGAATTCGCCGCCGTTGGAATCGGGAATGGCTGTCGCTCGTTTCAGCATTGGCGACGGATCGCCGTGCTTGGTCGGCCTTCGTTCTGGACGCGGTGAATTCCTTGGAAGGAGCCGGCTTAACCGATCCAGGGTGAATGCCACAACATACATACATACATAATACTCTCTCTCTCTCTCTCTCTTTCTTTATCTCTCTCTATCTCTCTTTCTTTCTTTCTCTCTCTTTCTCTCTCTCTCTTTCTTTCTCACTCTCACGCTCTTTCTCACTCTCTCTCTTTCTGTCTCACTCTCACGCTCTTTCTCACTCTCTCTTTATCTTCTCACTCTCACGCTTTCTCACTCTCTCTTTATCTTCTCACTCTCACGCTTTCTCACTCTCTCTTTATCTTCTCACTCTCACGCTTTCTCACTCTCTCTTTATCTTCTCACTCTCACGCTTTCTCATTCTCTCTTTATCTTCTCACTCTCACGCTTTCTCACTCTCTCTTTATCTTCTCACTCTCACGCTTTCTCACTCTCTCTTTATCTTCTCACTCTCACGCTTTCTCACTCTCTCTTTATCTTCTCACTCTCACGCTTTCTCACTCTCTCTCTTTCTCCTGGGATAGCACGCGAGGTGTGGGGACCGCGTGTGAAGTTCAAACTCCCTTGTCACTCCGTTTCAGGAATTCACCGCCGTTGGAATCGGGAATGGCTGTCGGTCGTTTCCCGTGCTTGGTCGGCCTTCGTTCCGGACACCGTGAATTCCTTGGAAGGAGCCGGCTTAACCGATCCAGGGTGATTGCCGCAACATACATAATAGGGGATAGACTAGGAATAACGATTCGTATAGCGATAGAAGGGAATAGCAATCAGTTAAACGTGATGCGACTTTCTACTCATGCATTTCCTCTATGGTCATGTGGTCTACTTAATTCGATAATGAAGTCACGTGTTTGTTCACTGGTGGTCTATGTTCAAACTTAAGTGTCGGCAGTGACATTTTATTCCTATATAAACACCCATAAATCAGGTTTTCCTCTCCAACCAATTGTATCCCAAATACCTACACCTGTATACCAACAATCAAAAAATGGAAACCTCAAACCTTGTGGTCTCTAATCAAAATAACCCCATCAAATCTAAACTAGCCTGACCAATATAGTGTATTAATTACACTGCCCAGGACAAGACTGTGTTTCTCGTCATCAATCAATTACCTATATCGGACATACTGTCACCTCCTTGAGTAGAAACCTCATATGTAACTTGAGTAAAGTGATATAATAAAAATCTATCTAATCAGTATACAAGAACCCTCAATAAACTTATGATATATTAGAGAAAATGGAAAACCTCAAACCTTGTGGTCTCCAATCAAAATAAGCCCATCAAATCTAAACTAGCCTGACCAATATAGCATGTCAATTACACTGCCCAGGACAAGACTTTGTTTCTTGTTATAAATCAATTACCTATATCGGACATACTATCACCTCCGAGAGTAAAAACCTCGTATGTAACTTAGAGTAAAGTGCAATAATAAAAATCTATCTAGTCAGTCTACCAGAACCTCAATAAAAAATCTGGTTGAAATTACTAAAATTCTACGTAAATGAAATTATCGAAAACAACTCGCTATAAGCGAGGCCCTGTATATTATAAACTCATGGTTAATAACAAAATCCCATTCCTTGATTTCGATATTGAACTAAAACCCAAAGTATTCACCATCCACCAATATAAAAAAATCCACCAGTATGAACTTTTGTCTTCTAAACTATGATAGCCAATGCCTGGAAAAATATAAAATAGCAATGATAAAGTACTTAGAGTCACCAAAACTCATGAAACAGACATTAGTCAACAATAATTTTCACAACTATATCATTGATAAACAAATAAAATTATACAAAAAATACACAACACCAGTAATAAAAATACCACACAGGAAAACATCAACATATTTTATTGTAACGAAATGTATAATAATTACAAGCAGGACAAATTTGCTATACGAACAATCATTAAACACCATGTTTCTGCCGTAGTTTC
>OZ038519.1:49145647-49238147 GCA_964036315.1 Acanthosepion esculentum | reverse complement strand
TGTAAATGCGAAAATTTGGTACTGATACATAAAGGTGAGCAATGGATAAAGAATTCATATGACCACTTTGACATCACAATGGGATCACTAGACTCAGCTGAGTCTTCTGATCTCATAGGTCTTTTTATATTAAACAACCTTACAGCCCACCGTGATATTAATATAACTGACATTGGTTTATACAGAGACGATGGTCTTATGGTTATAAAGAACTCTACTAACTTCAAAATAGATAAAATTAGAAAGGTATTATATAAAGAATTTAAAAGCATGAGCTTAAAAATTACGTTTAGCACTAAATTTTAAAAAGTTAACTTCCTTGATATAACATTAGATTTAAAGAAAAATACATACACACCTTATAAAAAACCCAATACCAATCCTTTATATATACACCCTAAATCAAATCACCCCCCATCTATAATTAAGCATATACCTTTATCTATCCGAAAAAGAATTAGTACAAATTCAGCAAATGAGAAGATTTTCAATGAACATATTAATTTCTATAATAAAGCTCTAAAAGATAGTGGCTACAAAAATCCAAAACTAACTTATATAAAAAATGAAAATGGAAAGCATAGAAAAAACAGAAGTAGAAAAATAATTTGGTATACACCCCCATACAACCAAATGGTAAAGAACAAATTAGGACAATAATTCCTCGCATTAATAGTCAAGCACTTTCCTAGAGAAAGTAAACTAAGTACTATTTTCAATAAAAATACACTAAAATTAAGTTACAGCTGTACTGAAAACTTAGAAAATATTATTAAGAAACATAATTCTAATATCTTAAATAAACACTTATACCAAAACCAAAAAATTTTAGACAAAGGAAAAATAAAAATAAAAACAGATGAAGATAAACAAAAATTATGTAACTGTAGAAACCCTCACAACTCACAAATAAATGTTGCACAGAATCATTAGTATACCAATGCAATATCTCTTATATTGAAAATCCTGAAAACATAAAAATCTATATAGGTTGCACAAGCCATTAGTTCAAAAAAGGTTCAACCAACATCAAAGTTCATTTAGGATAAATAAATATAAAAATCAAACATCTCTCTTGAAGTACTTCTGGCACCTAAAAGAATCCAATAAAACACCTACAGTAAAATGGAAGTTAATAAGAAAAGCTAGAATATGTAGGTGATTAAATGACCCATGTCCTGTGTGCATACATGAGAAACTATATATTACTAAGTTTATAAAAAATAAAAATTTAATGAATCAGAGAAATGAAATAGCTATTTTGTGCCGTCATTGTCAAAAATTTTACTTAAATAATATTTAAAATTAAAATTAAAAAGTGCAACCTGGTAATATACATACTTATATTTGATGTGAAAAAATAATTTTATATACTGTAAGTAATTCTATTACATTTACTTGTTTTATAAAAAAAATATAGTCTATTAAAATTAACAGTGAAAATTTTTTTAATTTCTTTTTAAAATTGTAGTTAAATAAAATGAATTCTAACCAATACATCTTTTAAAACTGTAGTTAAATAAAATGTATTCAAACATTAACACCTCTCTCAAAGCAATTCAAACACTTAAAAGAATCCAATAAAACACCTACAGTAAAATGAAATTAATATGAAAAGCTAGAATATGTAGGCCATTAAATGACCCATGTCCTTTGTACATACATGAGAAACTATATATTACTAAGTTTATAACAAATAAAAGTTTACTGAATGAGAGAAATAAATTACCTATTTTTGCCGTCATTGTCATAAATTTTACTTAAATATAAAATTTAAAAATAAAAAAAATAAAAAAATGACCTGGTAATATACGTACTTATAATTGATATGAAAAAATAATTTTACATACTGTAAGTAATTCTAATACATTTACTTGTTTTAAAAAAGAAATATAGTCTATTAAAAATTAAAAGTGAAAATATTTTAAAATTGTAGCTAAAACGTATTCTAACCTAAACATCCCCCAAAAATCTTTAAGTATACAAATAGAAAAAATGCCGTGAGAATTTTTTGATGTTAACAATAAAATTTTAAAAAACCCAGACAACATGCATTTTTAACGGATGTCAGAATTCGTTGAAAAATACATCCCTACCCATCCCTAAGCATAACCCCTTTTTCGAATGTAACTAATAACTGATACAACAAAAGTTAATGAAAATGAACATGCTACCACCCCTTGTCTGGATGAGTGGATTTCTCTGTATCCTTAGAAACCGTGAATTATGAATTTTTGCCGTGCATTTAAAACTCAGTAAATTTAAAAATAAGTTACTCCAAAATTCGTTTGAGGGTGAAATGAAACTAATGTTTTTAATTTAATTACAAAATTAAATTCGAAGCTTTTAGCTTCCAGTTTTGAAACATGGTTATTACTGTGTAGCGAAAAAAAAACATTTTTAATCAGTTAATTTATAATATATATATATATATATATATATATATATATATATATATATATATACGACACACACATACAAATATACCAAACACACACACACACATATATATATATGGATTGTGTGTGGTGAAGATAAAGACAGTTTTCTTTTTATCCCAATATGTGAAGGGACTGGTCTATGTCACCCCCCCTCTTCTTGCTAGCATTTATGAAGTCAAGCAGGGAATCCCTCCTGAACTGGATAATGTTACCAGAGACATGCTACAGCATGTTTGGCAAGCACTTAACTACCAACTCGACGTGTGCCATGTCAAAGGTGGTGCACATACTGAACACGTATAAAATCGGTCCCAGAATAAACTTATGATGTTCAACTCCTAAACTGTTCGATTTCATTGAGCTAGACATGTAGTTTTCAAGACAATTGCTTTTAAAATGATGTCAAATTTTCAGGGGACATCTTGTGTGTGTGCATGTGTGTGTATATATATATATATATATATATATACATGTGCAGATATGTAGAAAAATAGAAAAGAACACGTTAGGTAAATAATCCGGAGTTCTTTAGTATTTTTGTTTTTATTTTTAAAAAACAGTGCTCCATACAGAAGTAGAGCTTAAATTATAATTATTTAAAAAAAAATATTATTCCTTCGCTACATAAGAGTTCTCATGTTTCAAAAACAAGAGCCGAAAACCTCAATATAATTATTAAAATTAAATTGAATTAAAGTATCAAGCCCTGTTTCATCCTCAAGCAAAAATTTAGGAAACATTAGAACTCTTATGTAGCGAAGGAATCATATTTTTTTAAAATAATAATAATAATAATAATATATATATATATATATATATATATATATATATATATATATATATATATATATATATATATGTATATATATATATGTGTGTGTGTGTGTGTGTGTGTGTGTGTGTGTGTGCAGGTGTGCAGAAAAATAGGAAAGAACACGTTAGGTAAATAATCCGGTGTTCCTTAGTATTTTTGCTTTTAATTTCAAAAAGTCAGTGCTCCATACAGAAGTAGAGCTTATATTATAATATTTTTTGTTTTAAAAATATGATTCCTTCGCTACATAAGAGTTCTCATGTTTCAAAAGCGAGAGCTGAGACCCCTAATATAATTTTTGAAATTATGTTGAGCTAAGGTGTCTGGTCACGCTTCCTCGTCAAGCGAGAATTTGGGAATAAATAACACGCGCTAACCACAAGATAGCTTATTCCCAAATTCTCGCTCGACGAGGAAGCGTGACCAGACACCTTAGCTCAACATAATTTCTAAAATTATATTAGGGGTCTCGGCTCTTGCTTTTGAAACATGAGAACTCTAATGTAGCGAAGGAATCATATTTTTAAAACAAAAAATATTATAATTATATATATGTATATATATTTTAGAATTGGACATAGTCCGACAATTTATTTAAAGACATTTATATTATGTTTAACGTTCTTTTTATAGATACAAGTATTTAAGCAAATGCTCTGTTTTATAATAAACAGTATTAAATAACATTTACCGGCCTGAATGTTATTTAATACTGTTTATTATAAAACAGAGCATTTGCTTAAATACTTGTATCTATAAAAAGAACGTTAAACATAATATAAATGTCTTTAAATATATGTATATATATATATATATATATATATATATATATAAGTAAAAGGTTTGTCTCTTAGCTGATTGATATTACCTTCAGCATCCTAACTCCAGAGTTTCATAAATAGACCCTCTAGGAATTACTCTGTCCACTCATCAGGGGGTATCAGCAAATCTTTTCTTTTTTTCATAGTGTATGTGTGCGTTTACGAGCATGTGCCCATCTGTACATATGTGCGATGTGTAGAATGTTATTTGTCCTTTTTGTCTTCTTTTTCACTTTATATTCACTCCTCAAGTTTTTCTCTCTTCTTTTTTTCCTCTTCTCTTTCAGTCGTTACTATTTAACTTCCAGTTATCTTGAGGTTGTCATCAATTTTCGAGCGCTCTCAAACATCTTTTCTGAAGTTAGGAAAACTGTTTTTCAATTGTTTACATAAATAATTAACTTCATTTCTGGGACATGTAATGAGAAAGGAGAGCTTGGAGAATCTGATACTCACAGGGCAAATAGGGGGAAAGAGAGACAAGGGAAAGCAATGTGTGACATACCTAGCAGGCTTAAGCAAGTGGATAACATGAGGTCTGGGAGAAGTAGCAAAGAGACAAAACTTCTTTGAGAGCTACAAGGGATAGGGAAAAGTGGAGAGCCATGATCATTGACATCCTGAAGGAACACAGCAGATAAAAGAAGAAGAAATATTTATATATGTCTAAATATAGCTGGCCAGCATGCTCAAACCTCAGACACGATGACTTGTAACTTTGTGCTAGTACAGATATTGACGGCCCCCAGGGGTACCATCTAACCAATTTCCTTCACAAGGCTTGGGTCAACTCGTAGTATGGTTTTCAGGCACTTTCCAAAGGTGCCAAATGCTGGAATCAAACCCTCCAGTCTGATAACATCAGGAAATCTCCTTCCTGACAAATCAACTATGTCGATATTCAAAGCTGGTTCTCATGGTCAGAATGCGAACCTTCTAACCACTTGGCAACATGCCATATATATATATTGACCCTGAAGATGAACAATGATGTTCGAAAGCGCTAGGTCATCGTATGGACAATACATATTTCAAAATCATTTTCAAATAAAAAGTCTCATTAGAGAATATGAGAAAATTCAAAAGAAAATATGCAAGACTATGTTGTCTTTAACATTCAATACTACATGTTTAAAAGAAAAGTTGCTGCCAAATTACACACACACACACATATATATATATATACTCTTGACTCTCCCATCAAATTTGATGTATGAGTGTCAAGTAGATCAGTTCTTAGGAACTGACAGCCCAATCCCAGCATATGAGATTTGATTATAGTGGTGAAGGTTTTGTGCAGGACCATCCACACTTTTTGAAGGGCCGAATACAGAAACCTGGTGCACTACGTATCACAAGGTCCCCAAACGACCCTCCGCAGGTTTTGAATTCAGAGTTGTCTTTTTCCTAGACCAGTTGCCATCCAAGGCTATAGAACCCAGTCTGACCTGCTATTGACCCATAACTGGAGGGAGAAGAAGAGGATACATACCTTTCCCAAGAGTATTAGCACATAAGTAAATGTAATAGATTCAACTAGAATATATATATATATATATATATATATATATATATATTTGTGTATTTAGGCAGCAATCCTTCTTTTAAGCAAATTTCATTAAAAACGACTGACAAGGTGCTTTTATTTAGTTTTTTATATAATTTCTCGTGCGATCTAATAAAGTTTTTCTTTTCAGAGGATAAATTATATAAAAACTGTCCGAATGTTCTTTTTATCCGAGCGCTTTCGGCTATACATTTAAAAAGTAACTAATAGCAACGGCGAGAATAGAAACATAAACAATAATATTAATATTTTTTATAAAAATCAGATGAACGATAATTATAAACAGGATGAATGCAGAATGAATAACATTATAAAAAAATGCATAGCACCAGTTGATAATAGCAAAAAAATTAGATTAATTATTTATTATAAAAAATTTAAAACTTGTAACCTTATAGTTAAAAATAATAATTCACCTCCTAGAACAAAATTAAATAGAGCAAACATTATTTACGAATTTAAATGTCCATTAAGGAATTGTATTCCTCAAGAGTCAACTTTCGTAAATAATTATATAGGCCACACTACAAATCATTTAACACGCAGATTAACCCTACACCTTTCTGACAATAGCTCAATTAGATCTCATTTAAATATTCATGGTGACCTACCGGACACTATTCGGAATATACTTGTCGACAACACTAATATAATAGCATCATCCACTTGCAAAAAAAGGCTAAAAATAATGGAAGCCTTACTAATAAAAATAAACAAACCAACACTTAATAATATTAACTTTGAACATGGACATAATATCTTGGCCGTGTTTTGAAACAAAAAAATGAATCACTTTATAAACATATATATATATATATATATATATATATATATATATATATATATATATAAAGAGAGAGATTTTGAGGAAGCAGTCAATTTTTGGATAATGTCATTTCAAGGAAATCCCAGTGGGACACAAAGTACATTATCAATGGCCCTCGTAATAAGTATACTAATTATCATTCTATGCACATGTCCTCTTGGTTTTTATTCTTTTCTTTCTACAGTTTTTCTCGATTCTTTTTCCTGAACTCCTGTCGAACTTTTATCTCAATTTCAAATAGCTATTTAGCAGGTGGCACCATCTGGCTGGTCTGAAGCCATTCATGTGACAATAGTCGCTATGGAGAATGGACCCTGGAGCAATATAAACATCTAAACTGATTACAGTAGATAACCAACTGTTGACATAAGTCATTTGTGGTGTATGGAATTCTAAGATGACGTCTTGTAATTTTTCAGACAAGTATCCTCATCTTTTTTGTTTTGATCACCAATTCAATCTGAGAAACTCTTAGTGTTGTCTAAGGGTTGAGTTGATGTTTTGTTATTATTCCATCGATTATTCAGACTAATATCCTCATCTTTGTTGCTTTTATTATCAATTTGACTGGTGTGTTTTGAGGCTTTTCTGATGTTGGCTGAATACAACAAATGAAGTCTTGTCATTATTCCAGAATTTATTCAAATGTGTATCCTTATTTCTGTTGTTAAGATCACATGTTTTACTCTTCTAAGGTATTTCATGTGTTGTACTAAAATGATCTACTGTAACATGTATCATCATCTTTGTTGTTTTGATGACTAGTTTTCCTGGTGTGTTTTGAAGCTTTCCTCTCTTGGCTGAATGATAGAGATAAAATCTTATTATTATTTACAGAATAACACTTCTCTCACCATCTACATGAACATGCAGAGATATTCTTTGTCTCCTTATTTTTCTTGATGCATTTTTGTTAACAAAAATAAACTTACCAATAAACTTTTTAACCCCTTCCATGGTATAGACATGTATATATGTAACACGAGGGGAAGTGGAAAAATCAGGTGTGGCTGACCACATATGGAGAGAGAGAAGGGAGATCACCGTCCCCTGTGGGATCCGGTTGAGATCATAGACAAGGAACACCATTGGAAAATTCGTAAACTTAAGGAATCAGCACATATGCTAGGCCACAAAAATCTCCTGAGCTGACAAAGCAAAGAAATGAATACAATATGGGAACCAGTAATAAGGAGTGCCAGAGAAAAGCGATAATAACAACAAAAATTGCAATATGAGCTCTGGTAAAAACATAAAAATGATAACAGCAAAAATTGCAATATGAGCACTGGTAAAAAATGGTTGCTGAAGATATTAGGTTTTATAATACCCAGAAATTCATACACAGATGTCCTCAAGGACACATGACACAGTGGCTAATGGCGTTAGTTAGATCCAGTGACAGGACCCAAAGTGTGTAAGTTCAGGTGGTTAGAATGTCGAACTGAACACTATTTCGCTCACTGGGGTAGACTGTTCTGGTTCCACTTGCCATGTTTAATGCATGTCAGTTATTAGTTATCTCCTGTTAATTCCCCTCTCCAAGTTCTCCACCGCCTTAACCAGGTATTGAACTCACACTCATTGGGTCCTGTCACTGGATCAAACTAACACCTTTATCCACTGTGCCATATATCCTTGAGGACCCAAAGAGTATGAGTTCAATACCTGGTTAAGGCGGTGGAGAACTTGGAGAGGGAAATTAACAGGAGATAACTAATAACTGACATGCATTAAACATGGCAAGTCGAACTGGAACAGTCTACCCCAGTGAGCGAAATAAAGGGTTCAGTTCGACATTCCAACCACCTGAAGAAGGCCTGAGTGTACAACGGCCGAAACATTGTAGTAAATATGGCAACAAAGATGAGGACAATAGTCCGACTTATGTAAATAGTGTACAAGTCTTACTATTTAATCTATAACTAGTTTAAACAATTCGCTAAGATGAAAATGTTTAAATAATATGTATATATGATTTTACTGAAAGTGAGACACTGACATGTCTGAAGCATAATGTTCAAAAACCAGCGACAAACGTGTTTATACCTCAATCTTGATTCGTTTTATGCCCACCTGAGCTCGAAACGAGTCCAATTCTCAACTCATACATTTGGTAGAGGTGTTAGCCACCGCTCGGGTATTTCAAGGTGCATCAGTTTCTTAGTTACTATATTGAAAAAAAATCAAAACAAAATTGTCTGAAAATGAAACATTTTTCACAAAATAATTGGTGGGCAAATTAGTCTGAATAATCGATGGAATAATAACAAAACATCAACTCAACCCTTAGACAACACTAAGAGTTTCTCAGATTGAATTGGTGATCAAAACAAAAAAGATGAGGATACTTGCCTGAAAAATTACAAGACGTCATCTTAGAATTCCATACACCACAAATGACTTATGTCAACAGTTGGTTATCTACTGTAATCAGTTTAGATGTTTATATTGCTCCAGGGCCCATTCTCCATAGCGACTATTGTCACATGGTGGGCAAAGGGTTAATCAAGCCTTCATTTTGTTTGTTGTTGTCTTCCTTTATTCAATATCTGTTTGCAGGCCAATATACCACCACAACAGTGTAGTGAATTCGATCCTCACCGAGTGCCTCATACTTTCGGCCTTGTGCTACATCTAAGCTATGCTTGGAAAATCGCTAAACCACTGTAACAGTTACATCTAGCAATTCCAACAGCAAAATGATGTGACCTAAGTGCTAATCTAGTACTGCAGTGAAATTCATGAAGTCATGGTACCAAAGAGGCAAGCTCCTCAGGAAAATTGCCATAAAAATATTTATAGAAATGGCGCAGACAAGCTATGTTATGTTTTCTCCAATCATGATGGAAGGTTCAACTCAATGAGCCTGTTTGTGTCATTCAAGACTCAAGCTCGCTCCAGATCTCAAGTGGACCTCATACATATGATTCATTGTTAGAGATGCTGGTAAGATTGTTGGTTCCTTGTACTATTCCAAAGAGTACCTACAAGAATCAGAAAAAAGGGACGATTCCTGAAAATAGGGAGTATAATCTGAACTAGAGCTGCTCAATACTCACTTTCCAACCTTGGCTGAATTCAAAAGCAGAACACAGCCTTGTGGGTGATGAATTATTTTCAACTCTACTGTCCCTTTCCCATTACTATTTCTATGGAAAATGTTCAGAGGAATTTCAAGTGGACTTAGCCTAATGACAAAAAGAGCTTTTGTATGATGCCATCTTTTCTCCTCCCACCAGCTATGGTTAATTATTAAGACTTGAATCACTAAAACCTGTTGTAGAATACCTAAAGACAATAATGAGTATGTCTGCATTCATATAAATACAGTAGTAAATACTGTATGTTGGTCTGCAGTTGGAGATTTGTCTCCAGCTGTGCTGGTCAAACTCTCTGTCTCCGGGCAGAGAGGATCCCCAGATGAGGCTATGTTGAAGGGCAGTGTCTCATCTTGGGAATTGGCTACCTGACCCTGTTTTATATGGGTTCTACGGGGAATTTTTGGCCAAGCCTATGGAAGGCATACAATTGCGTTCAAAATATATTTACTTGAAGCCATAAATTTGTGTTTAAAATATTTAGATTTTGGTATTAAATAACCTATAGAGGTTGATATGCCGCTAAACAAAATGACCAACATTACATATATGTAGATGAAGGCATAAAATTGCGTTCAATATATATTTACTTGAACCCATAAAATTGTGTTCAAAATATTTACATTTTGGTATTAAATAACCCAAAGAGGTTGATATGCCACTAAACAACATAACCAACATTACATATATGTAGATAAAGGCATACAATTGCGTTCAAAATATATTTACTTGAAGCCATAAAATTGTGTTCAAAATATTTAGATTTCAGTATGAAATAACCCATAGAGGTTGATATGGCACTAAACAAAATGGCCAGCTAACCTAAGGTGATTATAAAAGAAAATGAAAAATTGGTGTATACAATATATTTTATAAATTCATAGAAGTCTAAATTTTTTCTGTGTCCTTACATCAGTATAACAAAACAGCTCAGCCTGTGCTGCTAACATGTGAAGGATTTTCTATCAGGATTTTCTATATTTAACTAGCAAACGATGTTTGCAATATAAGCAGTAATATTTTCATAACAATTTTTAAAAGCCTATTTTAATAAATATTTAATCTTGTTTTATAACTCAGTTTTTTAAAAACTACCCTATTAATTAATTTTTGTCTGTGTTTGTATAGAAAGAATGTATGTCTGGCTTGTCAAAATTGTCTTAAGTTAGAAAAGGCGCATTATTCGTAATAAGCATTGTTGTCAGTTGATATTTCACATTATTACAAGTTAATCTGAAAGGGTTGAAACAAATTTTATGGAATTATCTAAATAAGCTAAAATAATTTGTTTAATTAGATTTTCTTAAAACTACCAAATTATTTAAACAAGTGAAAAATAACGGTAATTTTGCTGAGTTAATTTTTATTATGTTTATTAATATAAACATTAAAAAATCATGCAAATTTTTCTGTCATGGTCAGCTTGACGTAGCTGTGTCTAGAGTAGGAAATTATAGGAGTACGTCTCATGGCAAAAAGAACTTTAGAAAATAAATGTCTCGCTGAAAATGTTGTTTATACAGAAATGTTAGAGAGGACTTCTATGACAACTTAAACATTTATCTGCTTGTAGAATATATATTTGGCTAGTAAAAGAATAAAAACAGGAAGAATTTGGAAGAATGTACGTGAAACTTTTCTATTACTTAAAAAGAGAGCATACTAACAAAAGATAGAAATGCATTACATGCCTTCCCTCTGGTCCTGAAAAGGAAAACTATTGGATATAGAAAAAGCTGTCTTTACTAACAAGTCCAGAATGCCACATTGCCAAATGATCACGTCTCGTCTGTTTCCAGTGTTTACCAAAGTTTTGTTACTCTATAAAGAGAGATTACGTTCATTGATCACCTTGGACTATGTGACTGCTCAAGCATGATGAATTTTCTGATGAAGCTTAATTCTAAACTTTATGAAATTAGACTTACATCTAGCTATTTCAACAGTAAAATGATGAGACCTAATTGCCAATCTAGTAATGTGCTTAAATACATGAAGTCAAGGTACCATGAAAAATATTTATAGAAAATGCCATGAAAATATTTATAGAAAAGACATGTTATGTTACAGTGATGGAAAAGTGATGAAGCCAAGATGCCAGGTTAGGTCTGATAGCATTGCACACCCTTCGTTGGATTTTGTTAAGAATCTTGAGATATATAGCAGAAGCACCAGACGAGATATGGCAGAAGTATTTGAAAAAGGATATTCATACATTCGAAAAATATGCATCATTAAACAGGCACAAATTATCTGTTGTTTTTAAATCTCTCTCTATAGAGACAGAGTTTAATCTTTTTTTTAATCTTTTTTGTATCAACTTTTTATTGTTATCCAAAGGGATGTGTGTGTGTGTGTATGTGTGCTTATCCAAACTGTGCAGGTGTGTGAAGCTTTGAAGCAAATTACTTACCTGGCTGCCTAAAGGCAAATTCTTGAAGATTTTTGAAAATCTTCCTCTCAATCCCTGTATGAACAAGATGAGTGCAAATTGAGTTGAGCTGCTGATCGTAATTGACTTCGTTGAACCGAGAGATCAACCTGACAATAAACAGAGACAAATATCTATACCAGTTGAGCAAATATAAAAGATGCTGGATGATTCACCAAATACAAAAGATATATTACGTGCTCTCTCCCAAAAACTGTAACTAAGTAAATATGCCTGAGCAGAAATGTTCTTATTGTGAGTGAAATTGGGTAGACAGAACCTTTGAGAGCCATTGGTGGTTGTGTTAGCACAAAGTCACAAGTCATTGTGACTGAGAGTTTGAATGTTCTGGTCTTGTTCTCACTGTTGATCACACTATATTACGTGCTCTCTCCAAAAAACTGTAACGAATGTCCACTCAGCATAGCTGCGGTATAAACCACAAGTGGGCACTGTGGGTATTGAATAAACACAAATGTACCTGAGCAGGCATTTGCAATGGGGATTAGCTAGCCGCCATCGTAAATGGGCATCCTTGGATATGAGTGGCCAACCACTTCTAAGGTCCACTCAGCATAGCTGTGGTATAAACCACAGGTGCCTGAGCAGGGGTTTGCAATAGGGGTTAGCTAGCCTCCATAGTAGATGGGCATCCTTGAATACAAGTGGCCAACCAGTTCTACTACTGTTTTATATATATATATATATATATATATATATATATATATATATATATAGGTGTGTGGCCGAGTGGTTAGACCGTTTGCTTTCTGACCATGAAACCGAGGTTTGAATCTCACATTTCACAGGGTATATTTAAACACATTTATATATCACATCTAGCACAGCTTAGAATTACTACTATTTCACACAAACCCCCTTAGAATGTAAACAGAAAAATATACTCACAATGAATCCCTTGAAAATGTCTAATCAATTGGCTGAAGTGCTTGAGACAATAATCATTACAGACACTCTCTCAGCTGCCAAAACACCCCAAATTTTCCTTGCCCATGTAATTACATCGGTCACACTACTACATGCCTATCCAGACATCTTACGTTACACCTATCTGACTACAGCTCCATTTACACACACACATTTACCAGACTCCATCTGTAATATACTAGTAGAAAATACAAGCATAATAACCTCATCAACATGTTAAAAAGAGATTCAAAATGGAAGCCTTAATAATAAAAAAAAGAAAAAAGTCAACACTCAATAATGAACATGGCCACAATGTGCTAACTCTGTTCAGAAAATAAAACATTCCAATAACTCTACAAACATATACACAACCCATACAGCCAGTTAAAAACTCGGATACCCACACACACATATATATATCTATAATAGCTGGCCACTCGTATTCGAGGATATCCATCTACTAGGGCGGCTATCTAATCCATATTGCATGTGTTCGCTCAACACCTACAGAGTTCACCTGTGGTTTATACTGCAACTATGCTGAGACCGTAGTTGCAGTTTCTGGGAAAGATCATATTATCTAGGGTGATCAACAGTTCGAACAACGCCAGCACACTCAAGCCCTTGGCTACGATGACTTTGTGCTAGCACAGCTATCGGCACCCCCAAGTGTTCTGTCTACCCAATTTCACTCACAAGGCTTGGGTGGTATGGTATTCAGACAATTTCCAAAGGTGCCGCACACTGGGATCAATCTCAATTCATTTTGATAACATCAGGAAGTCTCCTTCATGACAAACGGGCAGTGGTGAGATTCGAACCTGGGTCTCATGGTCAGAAAGTGAACATTTTAACCACTCGACCATGCGCACATATATATATATATATATATATATATGTATATATATGTATATATATATATATATATAAGAGTAGTAGAAATGGTTCACCACTCATATCCAAGGATACCCATATACTATGCCGGCTAACTAATCCCCATTGCAAATGCCTGTTCAGGCACATTTGTGTTTATCCAATACCCACAGTCCCCACCTGTGATTTATAGTGCAGCTATGCTGAGTGGACCTTAGTTGCAGTTTTTGGGAGAGAGCACGTAATATAGTGTGATCAACAGTGAGAACAAGACCAGAACACTCAAACTCTCAGTCATGATGACTTGTGACTTTGTGCTAACACAACCACCAATGGCTCTCAAAGGTTCTGTCTACTCAATTTCACTCCCTTTAAGAACATTTCTGCTCAGGCACATTTGTGCAACTGGAGTTTATACTGAAACTATGCTGTATGGTCAACAGCTGCAGTTATCTGGCATGAACAAAGCCAGTGTGGTCAAAATCTGGGTCACAATGACTTGCGACTCAGTGCCAGCTCAGCCATTAACAGCTCCCAAATGGTTCCATCTATCCATGGTATGATTTTCAGGAAATTTCCATACATGCCTCTACAGGCTGATAAAATCAAGAAGTTACCTTCCTGACAAATTGAGTATAGTGAGATTCAAACCGAGGTCTCATGATCGGAAAGCAAATGCTCTATAAACTAAGCTATATGTCCACACACACACACACACACACACACACATATATATGTACTCTACTTCACTGGTAGCATAACTGTTGAACTGAACCCTTTATTTCGCTCGCTGGGGTAGACTGTTTTAGTTCCACGTGCCATGTCTAATGGATGTCAGTTATCAGTTATCTCCTGTTAATTCCCCTCTCCAAGTTTTCCACCGCCTTAACCGGGTATTGAACTCACACACTTTGGGTCCTGCCACTGGATCTGACCAATGCCTTTATCCACTGTGCCATGTGTCCTTTGGAGTTCAAAATTTGCTTGAGGATGAAATGGAACTAATGCTTTTAATTTAATTACAAAATTAAATTCGAAGCTTTTAGCTTCCATTTTTGAAACATGGTTATTACTGTGTAGCGAAAAAAAACATATTTTAAATAAGTTAATTTATAATATTAATGCTCTGCAAATTTACATTCAGCACTATTTTGTAAAAATAAAAATATCTATAAGAATATCGGATTATATATTTAACTGTTCTTTCTTTTTATTTATATATATATATATATATATATATATATATATATATATATATATATATACACCTTATCCAACGTCTTGTAATTCCCAAATTGCCATATTAGTAAAAAACGCACTCTCTAAAAATTTTCAAAAAATTCAACCTTAGCATTGCAACTGCACGCCTCAAAAGTTTTTATCTGTTAACAATGACATTTCTAAATTTCTTAAAATTCTTAAAATTATCTTTGTGCCATTTTATATCATTAACTTTACTAATCTACTTTTTGTATGAATGATTCATTATAATATAAATTGAACTGCACTTAATATTTGATACATATATATATATATGCATATATATATACATATATATATATATATATATATATATATATATATATATATATATAGATATATAGATATATATATACGTATATATAAATATATATATATATATATATAAATATATATATATATATATATGCATATATAGATATATATATACATATATAAATAAATATATATATTTATACATATACATACATTTTATATATATATATATATATATATATATACAACGTCTTGTGAAGTACTGTGAACTTTATTTTACATATATTTTCACTTTTTCCAATATTTTTCATTGGAAACTCCTTGTATAAACCAAAAATTTCAGTGTTTCAAAATTTTCAGTCATCAAGTTCATATATTTGTAACAGTTCATGAGAAATAATTATTTTTAAGTGACTATGAACTTTAAGTTATCAACAAAGAATAGGTTATAAAATTCGTTCATTTATCAACATATTTTAATCCAAAGAGATAAATATTTAATTTTCTTATCTTTTTGAGCTGTCAAATCATTATTTTTATAAAGTGTTTTCTTTTTATGACAATGGTTTTGGATATCAGCCCCTGCAGTGAGCGATAAGAATGACCCAGAAATATATATATATATATATATATATATATATATATATATATATATAAACACACACACACACCCCCACATATATAAATTTTTGTACATATGAGTAGGAGGCATGGTATATATATATATATATATATATATATATATATATCTATTTATTTATATACCATGCCTCCTACTCATTGGAAGTAAAGTCTGATGATCCGCGGTGCTCTAAAAAGGCTGTGGTGAAATAATATATTACATGGAACCTTAAAGTGGTCTGTTTTTATTTTTATTTAAATTATTAGCTCTGATTTACATTGAGCTCTCTGGATTTTATCCTCCTAAGGTCTACCCATATGGATTACCTAGTTTTTCGTAAACTAAATATATATATATATATATATATATATATATATATATATATGAGTAGGATGCATGGTGGAGTAATGGATAGCAGATCGGATTGAGGAATCAGAGAGCCGAGTTCAAAATCCAGTTGAATCCATTATATTTACTTAATTGCTAATAACCTTGGGAAAGGTATGAATCCTCTTCTTCTCCCCCCAGCTATGGGTAAATAGCAGCACACACTGGGTTCTATAGCCTTGCATAGCAACTGGTCTACCACAGAATGAAATGGCAAACTACTGCTGGAAAAAATATATATATATATGCATATATACATATATATATATACGTATACATATACATATATATATGTATATACATATATATATATATGCATAAATATATATGCATACATTTATATATATATATACATAAATATATATATATGCATACATAGATATATATATGCAAACATGTATATATATGCATACATAAATATATATATATATGTGCTTACATATGTATATATATATACATATATATTACAATGAATCATTCATACAAAAAGTAGATTTGAAAAGTTAATGATATTTATCTGTTAACAATAACACATTTCTAAAAAAACATATTTCAACTCGCATTTAATCTTTTGTCTCAGATGCTACCTGGATTTACTAAAAACAAAATGATTTCCATGCCTGAAGATGACTGTATGTACAGTTGAAAGTACTAGCAGATTAAAAAAAGACTTTATACAGCTTGTAGTTATTAAAAACAAGGATCATAACATTCGAGTGGTTCGTAGATTAATGCAACTTTAAAATTTTGTTTGTGAAGAGTTTTCGCCATTTTATATCATTAACTTTACTAATCTACTTTTTGTATGAATGATTCATTGTAATATAAATTGAACTGCACCACATATTTGATAAACACACACACATATATATATATATATATAATATATATATATATATATATATATATATATATATATGCAGATACATACACATATATATATATATATATATATGCAGATACATACACATATATATATATATATATATATATATATGCAGATACATACACATATATATATATATATATATGCAGATACATACACATATATATATATATATATGCAGATACATACACATATATATATATATGCACGTACATACACATATATATATATATATATATGCACATACATACATATATATATATATATATATGCACATACATACATATATATATATATATATATATGCACATACATACATATATATATATATATATATATGCACATACATACATATATATATATATATATGCACATACATACATATATATATATATATATATATATATTTATACATATATTATATATATATATATATATATATATATATATATATATATATATATAAATAAATATTTATATATATATGAAAATTTCTCAGAGTTTACCTGTAGATAAGGCAATCTTTATAAATATAAATGACAATATTATATATTAATATTCTTAACTGCTCTCACAAACAAATGTAAACAATATCGTAAAATCAAAAGAAAATGTTTGAATCCACAAACACAGATATAATGATAATATTTTCCACACGTGACATTAACTGACGTTATTTTCAGTTAACAATATGAAAATAGCGTTCCCTACATTCCAGTTGCTAAGAACACTCTGTCTTTTGTTTTTATTAATTTCCTTGTTTAATTAAATTCATTTCGTTTTTTACTTTGAGAAAGTCCTCATTGGACGAAATGTGTCAACAATTAATAGTGTTTTCATTGTCATTTATACATATATATATATATATATATACACATATATAATATATATAAATATATCTTATCCAACGTCTTGTGAAGTATTGTGAACTTTATTTTGCAAATATTTTCACTTTTTCCAATATTTTTCATTGGAAATTCCTTGTATAAACCAAAAACTTCAGCGTTTCAAAATTTTCAGTCATCAAGTTCATATATTTGTACCAGTTCATGAGAAATAATTATTTTTAAGTGATTACGAACTTCAATTTATCAACAAAGAATAGGTTATAAAATTTGTTCATTTATCAACATATTTTAATCAAAAGAGATAAATATTTAATTTTCTTATCTTTTTGAGCTGTCAAATCATTATTTTTATAAAGGGTTTCCTTTTCATCACAACGGGGGGGTTGGGGGTTGGATATCAGCCCCTGCAGTGAGCGATAAGAATGACCCAGAAATTTTCGACTTTCCCTTTACCCTTCTCCTAAATTCTTGTCACTAACTAGTTTTGCAGACCTGCTCGAAACCCAGAAACACGTGCTCGTCGATGTACACAGACTGTTTACTAAAGAAGTGTTTCAAATAAAGGTAATAAGATGGATTTAACAGAACTTTCAAGTGGATTATGAAAAGGCAACATGGCGCTGACCATAATATCTTACAATCTATGTTTTCAGTATTTTGTTTTTTTGTTCTTTGCTTTCTTTTGTTGCTTCTGACTGACTTGTTCTATATAAAAACACATCATCACATATTTACATATGGTTTGACCTTTTTTTTTTTTTTTTTTCAACATCTTGAAACTTGCTACCCAAGAATAGGATTTCTCTATGACAAAATTCTTCATTTCTTTTTGTGCTAGATTGACAGCAAGTTAAAATGTACTCTTGACTTAATTTTTTTTTGCAAATACAAATTTATCTTTGTTATATATATATATATATATATATATATATATATATATATATATATAAGCAAATATGTGGAAAAGTCAAAGCAAAATCTGAATATGTGAGTTTACTGTTTTTTATTTTGTTTTTGTTTTTTGTTATTCTGTCGACGTCAGACGTTTCGGTCAAATAGACCTTCTTCAGGACATGGTTAATGGAGACATATTTATATTAGATTTAAGTTAAATGAAGAGACGATATATACAGGACTAGTCAGAAACAGAAAAACTGAAATTCTAAAGTCAGAGTATTTTTTCTAGGATTCGGATACGCATTCGGATAGTCCTGTATATATCGTCTCTTCATTTAACTTAAATCTAATATAAATATGTCTCCATTAACCATGTCCTGAAGATGGTCTATTAGACCGAAACGTCTGACGTTGACAGAAAAAACAAAAACAAAATAAAAAACAGTAAACTCACATATTCGGATTTTGCTTTGTCTTTTCCACATTTTCATCATATATATATACAACAATCACATGTCATCATTTAAGCTAGCAAATGTTAGGTACTCTACCAAACTAGCTAACCAGATGTGGAATTTAAAAGAAAAAAACAACAGGTATTCATTTTAAAAAAATCAAAACCATACAAGAACCACAACCAAGGACACATGGCACAGTGGTTAGATCCAGTGACAGGACCCAAAGTTTGAGTTCAATACCCAGTTACGGCAGTGGACAACTTTCAGAGGGAAATTAACAGGAGATAACTGATAACTGACATCCATTAAAACATGGCACGTGGAACTAGAACAGTCTACCCCAGTGAGCGAAATAAAGGGTTCAGTTTGACATTCCAACTATCTGAAGAAGGCCGGAGCGTACAACGGCCGAAAAAGTTGTAATAAATATGGCGACAAAGATGTGGACAATAGTCCGAATAATGTAAATAGTGTACAGAATACCTCATCTCAGAAATATAGACAAAAACCACAACCATATTTGCAACCTGTGCCAACAGGAAAAATTAGCGATTACGACATTTCCAGATCCCAAAAACCTTTTAAACCAGAAACCCAAAGTCTTAAGCCCTTGTTTACAAATCAGAAAAATTTTTATGAAGTGTATATGAGGCTGGATAAAAAAATGTAAGTTTAACCCCCACCCACTAATGCATTTACAATACACTTAATTTTCTTCTCTTCCTCCTTCTTTTTCTTCGCCTTCCTTCTTCACATCGTCCTCCACCCTTTCCATTATACCCAATGTCATGCATTTGTTTATTTATTTCTGAAGATAGTAATGTAGCGTTCTTTAGTTTTTTTAAAAATAAAAACAGTGTTAGATAGTCATTTGATAAAAAATTGCCTGAGGATACCATAAGTTTGAAACCCAGGTAGTGGATTCAACTGACCTCCTGATTTTTCAAGTATATATATATATATATATATAAAGAAATATAGTTTTAAGGTGTGCAATATTATATTTATGGGATAAAGTGCTCAATATCAGAGATAGAGCGTATGTAAATATAAAAGTAAACATTGAAGTCAACACTCAGAGTCGATAGGCTGTTTCATGCTGGACACAATCGCAGCCTGATGATTGCGTACAGCATGAAACAGAGTGTTGACTTCAATGTTCACTTTAATATATATATATATATATATATATATATATATATATATATATATATATATATATATATATATATATATATATATATATATATATATAAAAAACATGCACAGATATACACATATGCATATATAGACATACATTATAAACATGTTACATACAATCCCAGGGAAAAACTGCTACCCCCACTTAAAAATAAATATCCTATAAATGCATGCTGGGATTTCTTTCCAACCAATAAAAAAATGAACAATTCTCAGACTTATCTTCTTTCTTTTTCTTACCTTGGCTATAACTACTTGACTGCATCCCAGTTGAAAACTATTTTGTTTTGTTTGTTTCTTTGTTTTGTTTTTTTTTTACAGCATATCAACCACAATGGGTTATTTAATGCCGACAAAATTTCCTTTTTTTTCCAAAAATGTATAGCTGGTAATATTTTTTTTTTTTAAATGTATAGTTTGGTTTGGTTTGTGGCATATTAACCTTAATGGGTTATTTAATGCCGACAAGATTTTTATTTCTGGTAATATTTTCTTTTTTCAAATATTTATTGCTGATACTAATTTTTTAAAAGTATTTCTGGCATTAAAATCTATTTTGACATTTTCATAGTGTTTTGAGTCTATTTGCCCATAACTGGGACCCTAACAGGTGCTACCACCACATGTCAAGGTGGACCTGGGAACACCAGCAATTAATAGGTGGTTCCACACTCCTCAAAACCTCCTGATCAGAGGCCTTCTTGCTGGACGTAGTTTATCGTCTTACCCAGGATGCAGATGTAGTTTTCATATGTCATACCCAGGACAGGAAAACTATTTTGTAAAATTATATATATATATATATATATATATATGTATGTATGTATGTATATAAATATGTTTAGATACCTCTGTGTGTGTGTGTGTGTATATCTATATAAATAAATGCAGACATCAGTGTGTCACACCTTTTCAATTTTAATCCTAGAGGCCACAGTCTAATATAGCATAACATTTTGGAAGCAGGCCGATTCTATGAGCAAATCAAAAACATTTTTTGTATGACAACAATTTTTATAGCTTGGAAATAATTTTGGGAATAACTCAAATTAATTGCGAAATCCAGCAAAAGTAAACTATGAAATAAAAATAATTGTTTGTATGGAATACACGTACATACATCAAATTGTCTTTAAATTAGGTAAGGACAGAAAAATTACTGTTGAAAAGGTAAGCTTAAATATTAATGCAAAACTTAAATGCGGCAATCAATTTTGAGTTCTGTACTTTATTGTTGCCTATCCCATATGGCAGTGGTATGCCTTGCAAAAAGAAATGTCTGCCAACAGAAGACCAGATTGCACTCAAGAGAGCCAAGTCTGCAGCGAGGAAAAGAAATTCCCATGCATATGAAAATCCAGATCAAACAGCAGCTAGGAGAGCTTTTAATCTAGTATATATGTGTATGTGTGTGTATATATATATATATATATTTTTTAATATATATTAGGTTTTTCGCTACACAGTAATAGCCATGTTTTTTAGAATTGTAGTTAAATAAAGCATATTCTAGCCTAAACAGCCCCCCCAAATCTTTAAGTATACAAATAGAAAAAATACCGTAAGAATTTTTACTGTTAAAAATAAAATTTTTTTATAAAAAACCCAGACGATATACATTTAGCGGATGTCAGAATTTGTTGAAAAATACAAAGTTCAAAGTCAGTCGTTTTTGGACGAATCAGCTAGACGTTCGAATGGCTGAGAGGAACCCGGACGAGTCTCCGCCAAAGGACAGAGCCTCGTTCGGGGAGGTTGACCAACCCGATCCCGTTTATACGGGTTCTACGGGCATTTTTTGGCAAACTCAGCCTTGTGCCACATCTATCCCACGTGGGGGGGACAGTAAATACTGTTAATAGTTACATTCGAAAGCGTGGGTAGGGATGTATTTTTCAACAAATTCTGACATCCGCTAAATGTATGTCGTCTGGGTTTTTTATAAAAAAATTTTATTTTTAACGGCAAAAATTCTTACGGTATTTTTTCTATTTGTATACTTAAAGATTTTGGGGGGCTGCTTAGGCTAGAATATGTTTTATTTAACTACAATTCTAAAAAACATGGCTATTACTGTGTAGCGAAAAAACACTATTTTAAATCAGTTAATTTATAATAATGTAATTATATATATTATATATATAATGTAATATATATATATAATGTAATTATATATATTATATATATAATGTAATATATATATATAATGTAATTATATATATTACATATATAATGTAATATATATATATAATGTAATTATATATATTACATATATAATGTAATATATATATATAATGTAATTATATATATTACATATATAATGTAATATATATATATATATATATAATGTAATTACATATAATATATATATAATGTAATTATATATATATATATATATAATGTAATTATATATATATATATATATATATATATATAATGTAATTATATATATATATATATATATATAATGTAATTATATATATATATATATATATATATATAATGTAATTATATATATATATATATATATATATATATAATGTAATATATATATATATATATATATATATATATATATAATGTAATTATATATATATATATATATATATATATATATATAATGTAATTATATATATATATATATATATAATGTAATTATATATATATATATAATGTAATTATATATATATATAATGTAATTATATATATATATATATATATATATAATGTAATTATATATATATATATATATATATATATATATAATGTAATTATATATATATATATATATATATAATGTAATTATATATATATATATATATATATATAATGTAATTATATATATATATATATATATATATATATATATAATGTAATTATATATATATATATATATATATATATATATATAATGTAATTATATATATATATATATATAATGTAATTATATATATATATATATATATATATATAATGTAATTATATATATATATATATATATAATGTAATTATATATATATATATATATAATGTAATTATATATATATATATATATATAATGTAATTATATATATATATATATATATAATGTAATTATATATATATATATATATATAATGTAATTATATATATATATATATAATGTAATTATATATATATATATATATAATGTAATTATATATATATATATATATATATATAATGTAATTATATATATATATATATATATAATGTAATTATATATATATATATATATATATAATGTAATTATATATATATATATATATATATAATGTAATTATATATATATATATATAATGTAATTATATATATATATATATATATAATGTAATTATATATATATATATATATATATATATAATGTAATTATATATATATATATATAATGTAATTATATATATATATATATATATAATGTAATTATATATATATATATAATGTAATTATATATATATATATATATATATATATATATATATATATATATATAATGTAATTATATATATATATATATATATATATATATATATATATAATGTAATTATATATATATATATGTATATATATATATATATATATAATGTAATTATATATATATATGTATATATATATAATGTAATTATATATATATGTGTGTGTGTGTGTGTGTGTGTGTGTGTGTGTGTGTGTGTATCAAACATATACTGTTAAATATAACTGACAACAATTAATGTGTCTGTGTATTTACTTATTTTACTTTTAATTTAATATATCAATTGTTTTATGTTTTATTTTTATATCTAGAGTTATAGGAATATTTCATTTTCCAAACAGGGTCAGCATATTGTGGCCATGTTTATAGTTGATATTATTGAGTGATGGCTTTGAGTAACTCGATCTATGCAGCCCAACGAGCCACATTAATTTTGTTTCCATCTTTTTTACTTAATTTCTTTCTTTGTTTTTTTTTTTTCATTCTTTCTTCTTCATTGTGAACAATATGAACAAAATGTATTTCGTTTAATATTTTGAGGCACAGAGTTAAAATCATTCATTTTTGATCCAGCTGAAGTCAAGAATGAAAATGTCGCACGACGAAAGATTTTTGTGTTTTTAAATAGATACACTTGAATGTTGACACACTTGGGTTGATCCCAACGAGCCCAATTTCTGGAGACACCACTGATAGTATATATAGGTTTGTGTGCATGTGTATATATATATATATATATATATTTTTTTAAGCTTATCACCCCAAGCAAGGCTGGAAGCCACTAGCACGCAAGGGGTTACAGAAGGTTTGGAGGAAGAGCAGATAGGAGTGGTAAAGGAGAGGATGTGGAGAAAGATAGTGGATCGATCAAGGCAAGGGGGTTACAGAAGATTTGGAGTGAGAGCAGATAGGAATGAGAGGTGAAAGGATGTGAAGAAGGGAAGTGGATAGATCAAGTCAACTGGAGATGTCGATTGACGTTACACTTAAATAGTTGGAGATTGTATTTGTCCGGGAAACAGGAATAAGGAAGGGAGTTCCACAGGTGAGATGTGCGAGACATGAAGCTATTGGAGTAGAAGAGATGTCTACATCTAACAGTTTCACCGATGAAGGGGTGGGAACGGGATGCCAGCCTCGTAGGACATTTAAATTCATAAGGTCTAGGAACCAGCGAAAGCAGCTCCTCGGAGCAATTACCGTGAAAGTATTTGTAAAAAAGACAGAGCGAGGCAACGTCGCATCTGTGAGAGAGCGACTGCAGACGAGATGACAGATCAGGGCCAATCACATTGCATATCCGTCTCTGGATCTTATCAAGAACCCTGGGGCAAACAGCAGGGGCTCCAGACCATATATGGCAGCAATACTCCATGCAAAGGCGAATGGTCGATTTATAGATTTGGAGGATCGATTCCGGGGAGAAAAATTTCCTGGCTCGGCACAGGGAGCCAACTTTCCTTGCGGTGGATGATGCAACTGACTCGATGTATTTGTTCCATCTCAGATCAGCGGACAGCGTGAGACCGAGCAGCCGCAGAGAGGAGCTCTCGAGAAGTTGGTCTTCAGACATTCTAATGGGATGCAGGGATGGATCCTTGTGGTGGTTAATAGAGAGCAGTTTTGTTTTAGAGGCGTTAAAGTTAACCATCCATTTCTCGCCCCAGTTCACAACCGATTGGAGGTCCTTTTCTATTCGAACTTTTTTGTCAGCATCACTAGATTTGTGTTTGAGGCAGGAGTAAATTGTGGTGTCGTCCGTATAGATGCCGACTTGGGAATCTATGGCGTCAGGAAGATCATTTATGAATATGAGGAACAAGGTAGGGCCTAGGATGGAGCCTTGAGGAACACCTGCGTTAGTGGGATAGGAGCTGGAGATGAATCCATTGAGAACGACCTTCAATTCATGGTTTGACAGGAATGATTGTATTAGGTCAAACAATCGACCTGTGATACCATAACCCTGGAGCTTGCGAAGAAGGCCGGCATGCCAAACTCTATCAAATGCTTTGGAGATGTCTAGGGCCACAGCACGAGCTTCACTGTTACATACAGGGGTTGGACAAAATAATTGAAACACTTGCTAAATTCAAAGAAAATTTATTTAATATGGAGTTGGTCTTCCTTTAGCCTCACGTACAGCTTTAATACGTCTATGAATGGAATCATACAGTTTCTTGACTTCATCCAGAGGAACTTTCAGCCATTCTTCCATTAACACCTGCTCCAGCTCTTTAAGACACGACGGTGGAGGATAGCAGCTTCTAACTTGTCGCTCCAAAATGCACAACAAATGTTCAATAATATTGATATCTGGTGATTGGGGAGGCCACTCCATGTATTCTAGCTCACTTTCATACTCTTCACACCAATTCCAAATAAATCACGATACTCTTTAATAAACAAACGGAGCATCTACTCAGTAGCCACTAAAAATAATGTTTAAAGTGATCAAAATCTGGTGGATTAATACAAAATATATTCTACAATATATGTCTACAGCGTGCTATAGGCAAATTATCGCTGTTTTATATTTTTAATTTTGCACATGTGCCTTGTTTGTTTTTGCCAACTGCACAGTGTAGTAGGGTCAGTTGGGCACCATCTGTGAGAAAAAGAGCACCATGATGCAATTCACTCCACCAGAAATTTGGGAACAGCATACTGTACTGCTTGGCATTCACACTGGAAGTTCTAATATGACCATTTCAGAATGTCCGGGTGTCAACCTGGGGACAGTGCAGAGGATTCAGAAAGAGTTGGGTGAGTCTAATGGTGATTACGAAGGTGTTTGGAAAGAACACTAGTGATGGCGACATTATGCTTTCATTATCTTCTTACAGGACCTCATACTCAACATGGAGGCCTACATCAAGTGCCTTAAGAAGGTGGTACTGCCCTAGGTCAATACGGTGGCTATTGGAAGACCCTGGGTCTGGCAACAGGATTCTGCACCATGTTGCACAAGCAGGAGAACCCAGTCATGGCTGTCAGACAATTTCTGCAACCACATCACTCTTTACATCTAACCACCTAACTCCCCAGACTTTTCATTATTACCTTTGATTATTATATGTGGTTCACAGTTGACCGAGAGAGCAACAAAACTTTTTGTAACACCAAAGATGATTTGAAGACTAGAAGTAAAACAGAATTCATTAACTTAAACATGGAGACTGTCCAAAAGAGTTGCAGGAGATTCCAAAGTCGTCTGGAGGCCGTAGTTGAATCTAATGGCGATTTTATTGAATAAATTTACTCTTTAGTATTTCAAAATATCTTTGTGTAATTTTGGTAAATAAATTTGTTAAAATGGGATGTCAGTATTATTTTCATTTTTGCATAATTTAGACGACAATTTATCAATCGCACCCTGTATATGTAAGTGAACCCATAAATTAAATTTTTTAATATTATCTATATTAAATTTTTTAATATTATCTATATTAAAAATTTTTTAAAAAATATTATCTAAATTTTAAAAATATCTATTATCTAAATTTTTAAAATATTATCTATTATCTGAATTTTAAAGATATTATCTATTATTTAATTTTTTTTAATATTATCTATATTAAAAAATTTATCTCTTTTTGTCCAGATAATAAACAAATCTTAATTCAGGGATATATATTCATTAAGAAAAAAGTTTACTAAATGAATTACAACCACTTTAAAAAAGTTTTTTCAAGCTCGAATAAAACTATTATTAGAAATTCAGATGTGCAAAAATGAAATCTTGCATTTAATATTTGTTGACTTCTTCTTTTAAGCTCCTGACTTGACTAGTCTTTTTGTATAATTTTTAAGAGGTTTCTGGCAGTAGTGAGTGCTAATTTGTGACCATTCTGTTTTTTAAAAACTCCCACATTTGCTATTTATTGTTTTTTTTAAATCTGTAACACCCCATATAGGGCAATAAAGCCACTAAGACACAAAGGGTTACAGGAAGTGAAAGAATAAGATAAAGAAAACATTAATAATAAGTGGGAAGAACATCTTATGACTGCTTTCACCACTCCAGTAAATACGAGAAAAAGATTTTTGTGAGCCAGTCTGGAATTATTTTCTAAACTTTCGATTCAAAAAAATTCACACCTATGTGAAATTAGTTTTTTTTTTCTTTTTAATCAGTATCACCCCAAGCAAGGCAGTAAAGCCACTAAGACACAATGAGTTATAGGGCATGGAGGAATTAGGAACAGAAACATTAATAATGAGTGGAAAGAGAAAAGAGTAATCAGGAGGGCAGTAGATAGCGACAGACGTTGCATTTAAATTTTTTCAGATTAAAGTTGGCTGGAAATCATGGAGCCAGAAACAAGAAAAGAAAGAGTTAGCATAGAACTTACGGCCACATCTAGCCAGCTCAAGTGTAAATTGATGAGATCTCAATGTCAATCTAGTACTGCATTTAAATTCAAAACATCATGGTACCATTGTGAAGTGTTTATCTGAACAATTACCATGAAAGCATTTATAGAAAAGGCAGATAATTTTCTATAATATTTAAAAGTTTTCTGGCAGTAGTGAGTGCTAATTTGCGACCATTCTTTTTTTAAAAACTCCTACAATTGCTTTTTATTGTTTTTTTAAATCTATAACACCCGATATAGGGCAGTAAAGCCACTAAGACACAAAGGGTTACAGGGAGTGTAAGAATAAGATAAAGAAAAACATTAATAATAAGTGGGAAGGAGGAAAGAGTAATATGGAAAATTAAAATCTTTTCTCTATGAAAGCTTGAGGGGTCCCGAGAATCCATTCCAGCTGTGCTGTCGAACTCTCTGCATTCGGGCAGAAAGGAACCCAGATGAGGCTATGCTGAAGCGCAGAGTCTTGTTCAGGGAGGTAGACAGACCCGATCCTGTTCATGCGGGGTTTACAGGGAATTTCTGGCCGAGCCTACGGGCTTGGAATGCCCCACATTAAACTCTGCCTCATAGGGAGGTTGGTAAATATACTAGCTGGGATCAGTTGAATACAACTCAGACTTACGTGAGAACTACCGACCTTCCAATAGTAGCACTCACTACTGGATTGACTTGCCACGACCTTGTGCATAACTGTTACCTTTATTCTTATTGTACTGGTTTTTTACAATAAACCTTTACTTATTTTATCCACCTTGTTTTTTCAAGTATATATTCCTATTAGCATGGAATATAACAGTCACGTAGCTTGGTGAAGAAGACAATTGAATTTCTTTGAAGCCATGCGCATCATAAACTCCTGCATGTTGCTGCCCCTTCTCCTTACTAATTTTGTCCATTTAAAGACTTTGCTTAAATACCCTTCAAAGGGATCACAAAGCATGTTTTTATTGCCTGCAGGAATGCAACCATTGGTTGAAAAAATGTTAAATATTTATTTTTACAGGATTAATTTATTCCTTGGAAGGATGCACAGATCCACCGACTCAGAAACCATTTTTTTTTTTGTCATTTGATCATTGACTGTCTTGGTGTTTATTTCCGTCTTCATTCCACAAATATATAAAAATAAAGGGTGTTCTAATAGCTTGAACTGATTTTAAATGTGAATTAAGTTTAAAATCAGCCCACATTATTGGAAGTCCTTTATAATAAAGTTGTTGGGTTTGTAAAATTCATCTGTTCCTATAAATACAGATTGATCACATAATGTTAAGCAGTCTCTCATTGGTTAATAAAACCATGTGGGTTTAGAGAAAGCTGACCACCACCAGACTGATAGCCAACATTAGCAAATGCTTGGTGATGGATGGGTAAAAGTCACAAATATCAAATTGGATGAATGTACATTCATTTTGCCTTTTTATATTGGTAAACCATTCTATGGCTTCAGCTGTTTTGTGCCACTGGTTAATTCCCAGAGCATTTTTGGTGTATTTACATGCTTTTTCAAGGATATTTTTGCTGACTATACCAATGTTATTTTTGGCAAGGCTGAGCAATCAGTATTGGGGTTTGTTTAGAAAATTGGCCCTATGATCTTTAACTGTGATAAAAGCTTGTTGATTGTGGAATTTGTAGATCCTATCATCAATTTTAAGTTCCGTGGCTATCTCCTTCACTGTTGATGTTGTTTTCCCAGTAATTGGGTGCTTTTTTTAAAAACCTATTTAACTTCTTTATTAATGGTTTGTGGTACAGATCTGTATCGACTTTAAAATGGTTCTGTTGGGTTTGTAAAATTTGTCTGCTCCTATATATAGAGATTGGTCAAATGATGTTAGACAGTTTCTCATTGGATAATAAAACAAGGTGGGTTCAGAAAAAGCCAACCACCACCAGAGAAGGGACGGATGCTGCTCCAAAGCAACACACAAGACATTCTCTCCATTGCCAACAGTACCAGTTGCTGAGTGTTTTAAAAGGTACAACTTATCTAGCCCTGTTTCACTCCACCATCGACTTTATAACGATTCCTTATCTTATTTGCTTTGATGATTATTTTTTTTTTTTTATCATAGCAACATCCTTTAGCATTTTTTTTACTGTAGATTGTTGGTAATATTCTTGAATTTAATTTTGCCTATTACAGAAAAAAGATCAAAGTTCAATAAGAGGTTGTCACATGTGACATGGAAACACCTCCAAATGATGACCTATTATTGTGCAACAGTGAGGATCTTAGGACATAGTAAGTGAAACATTTACTAATGCTTTTCGCGATTGACTTTTGTCTCTTAGCTATATTTCTATAGAGTTCAGTGTTCAAGGATATTTTTGCTGATTATACAAAAGTTATTTTTGACAAAGCTAAATAATCAGTATTGGGGTTTGTTTAGAAAATTGGCCTTATGATCTTTAACTGTGATAAAAGCTTGTTGTTTGTCGAATTTGTAGATCCTATTATCAATTTTAAATTCTGTGGCTATTTCCTACATTGTTGATGTTTTCCCAATTATTGGGTGCCTTTTTTGTAAAACTTATTAATTTCTTTGTTAATTTGTTTGTGGCACATATCCACATCGACTTCATAATGGTTCTGTTGGGTTTGTAAAATTTGTCTGCTCCTATATATAGAGATTGGTCAAATGATGCTAGGCAGTTTCTCATTGGATAATAAAACCACGTGGGTTCAGAATAAACCAACCACCACCAGATTAGGGATGGGAGCTGCTCCAAAGCAACACACAAGAAATTCTCTCCATTGCCAACAGTACCAGTTGTTGAGTGTTTTAAAAGGTACAACTTATCTAGCCCTGTTTCACTCCACCATCGACTTTATAACGATTCCTTATCTTATTTGCTTTGATGATTATTTTTTTTTTTTATCATAGCAACATTCTTTAGCATTTTTTTTTAATGTAGATTGTTGGTAATATTCATGAATTTAATTTTGCCTATTACAGAAGAAAGATCTTTTTCAAATTTCAATAAGAGGTTGTCACATGAGACATGGAAACACCTCCATATGATGACCTATTATTGTGCAACAGTGAGGATCTTAGGACATAGTAAGTGAAACGTTTACTAATGCTTTTCGCTGTTGTCTTTTGTCTCTTAACTGGTCAGTATGACCGATTTCAAAATTTCTGATACCAATTTGGTACAAATATCTCCAGTTACTTCTATCCATGATAACTTACTTGAAGTCAATATGAGGTATATTGACAGCTGAGAGGTTAATCCTTAGCTTGTCTTTATATCTGAATCATGGACGTCCAACATTTCTTTGTCCACTGTCAAGCTGGCTATACATGAGGATCTTAGGTATTCTGTCATCATTCATTTTTGTAACATGACCTGCCTATCAAAGTTGAGACTGTATCAGGAAGGTCTTAATTCCACCAGTGTTCCATTTTGAGAGAAGATTAGAATTGGACACCCTATCGTCAAAAGTATAGCCACAGATTCTATCATCAGGCAGTAAATCTAGATGTTTAATTTAAAAAATTCACTTATATGTATATCTGTACTGATAAGGGGGGGGGAGAAAGAAGTAAAATAGGAAGAGAGAGAGAGAGAGAGAGAGTGAAAGATAAAACTTATTAATTTCTTTGTTGGTTTGTGGCACATATCCACATCGACTTTAGAATGCTTCTGTTGGGTTTGTAAAATTCGTCTGCCCCTGTATATAGAGATTGGTCAAAGGATGTTAGGCAGTTTCTCATTGGATAATAAAACCATGTGGGTTCAGAAAAAGCCGACCACCACCAGAGAAGGAACCAGATATGCTCTGAAGCAACACACAAGAAATTCTCACCATTGCTAACCGTACCAATTGCCGAGTGTTTTAAAAGGTACAACTTACTAGCCCTGTTTCACTCCACCAAATCACCAGATGGGTGAGTCTGCCTGACACACCCTGCATCTCATCAGAATGTCTGAGGACCAACTTCTCGAGAGCTCCTCTCTGCAGCTGCTCGGTCTCACGCTGTCCGCTGATCTGAGATGGAACAAATACATCGAGTCAATTGCATCATCCACCGCAAGAAAAGTTGGTTCCCAGGTGCCGAGCCAGGAAATTCTTCTCCCCGGAATCGATCCTCCAAGTCTATAAGTCTACCATTCGACCTTGGATGGAGTATTGCTGCCATTTATGGTCTGGGGCCCCTGCGTGTTGCCTCAGGGTTCTTGATAAGATCCAGAGACGGATATGCAATGTGATTGGCCCTGATCTGTCATCTCGTCTACAGTCGCTCTCTCACAGACGCGATGTTGCATCGCTCTGCCTTTTCTACAAGTACTTCCACGGTAATTGCTCTGAGGAGTTGCTTTCGCTTGTCCCTAAGCCTCGTGAATTTAAGCGTCCTACGAGGCTGGCATCCCGTTCCCACCCCTTCACCGTTGAAACTGTTAGACGTAGACGTCTTTTCAACTCCAATAGCTTCATGTCTCGCACATCTCGCCTATGGAACTCCCTTCCCTATTACTGTTTCCCTGACAAATACAATCTCCAACGGTTTAAGTGTAGCGTCAATCGTCATCTCCAGTTGCCTTGATCTATCCACTTCCCTTCTCCACTTCCTGTCATCTTTCATTCCTATCTGCTCTCGCTCTATATCTTCCGTAACCCCCCTGCCTTGATCGACCCTCCGTCCTTCTCTTTCTCCACATCCCTTCCTTTACCACTCCTATCTGCTCTTCCTCCAACCCTTCTGTAACCCCATGCGTGATAGTGGCCACCAGCCTTGCTTGGGGATGATACGCTTAAAAAAATTTTTTTTTTAAATATTCTCTATATATAGGAAAGGACATTGTGTTAACCATTGTATTCATGTTTAGGTGTAAATAAATATCTTTATTAGATTTGATAAAGTATTTTTCTTATTCATGTCAGTCCCAAAGTAAAGTAAAATAAAGTCATATCAAACATAAAAGTATGATATATTAATTCAGTCAGTTATGTGCTGTGCATGATACATTCTTAGGCGATCATGTATCTTTCTATACATGACTGATGAGGCAGATTTTTGTTTTCCCCTGCAGTAGGTTGCCATTTCTTTCTGCAGTGGACCAGTTGCCATCCAAGGCTATAGAACCCGGTCTGTCCTGCTATGTACCTATAACTGGAGGGAGAAGAAGAGGATTCATACCTTTCCAAGGGTATTTACATTATACATTCTCTCAGTAATGCTTGCCTTCATTCCTGACCACTGACAATCCCTCTCTTCCACATTTTCAATGCGTTCCTATAGTAAAATCATTAGTAATCAGTCAGTCAGTCATGTGCCATGCGTGATACACGCTTCAGCGATCATGTATCTTTCAATACATGATTGACGAAGCAGTTTATTTTCCCCACAGTAGGTTGCCATTTCTTTCTGCAGAAGACCAGTTGCCATCCAAGGCTATAGAACCCGGTCTGCCCTGCTACTTACCCATAGCTGGGGGTGGGGAGAAGAAGATTTATACCTTTCCCAAGGGTATTTACATTATACATACTCTATTCTCTCAGTAATACTTGCCTTCATTCCTGACCACTGACAATCCCTCTCTTCCTCATTTTCAATGCGTTCCTATAGTAAAATCATTAGTAATCAGTCAGTCAGTTATGTGCCATGTGTGATACATGCTTAGGCAATCATGTATCTTTCAATACATTTCTGACAAGGCAAATATATTAATTAACACCTTCAATCAACACCTTTAAAATGTATTATTGCATATGTCTAGTTAGTTCCTTCCTTTGAAATTAATTGAAGAAACACACTGTGGTTAATTATCCGCTTCATTTTTTATTCTTTAATATCATGAAAAGTTAAACATTTTAGTAAAATATATGTTCGATATTGTTATGGTAATTTACCCATGCATGCATGGACTCTCCCAGCTATAAATAGGAGCAGGTACTGCCTTTTGGAGAGGAAAGTTTCCAGCAGTCAGCTCTGACAGTCGGATGGAACATTCTTGCTGTAACACTATCGTTTGTATTACTGTTTCTGTCAATATATTTGTTAAACTCAATTCCTCTCTTTGTGTCTTTATTTCTGGCCCCTAACAAGGCCACAACAGATATTGAGTTTTAAAAGGATAATATGCCACAACTTAAAAAAAAAAACATGTTACATTGTGATGGCTGTACAACAGGGTCATAATATACCTAAGGATGTAACTGACTCCATGTTTTAGTTCTAGAGTTGTTTTTGACTCAAGTCACATACAAGAATTTTCTTTTTTTAAATGGTATGTGTCATGTTAGTTTCGCTTGGATATTTTAAAATTGTAATGACTTAAAAATGTGTACTTTCTTACATGCAGAAACAGAGTAAATTGTATGTGTTGGGATGCATCTATCCAGGTTTTTTGTTGCTGAGATTTGGGATTCCAAACATTTAATAGCAACAACTACAACACAGTGAAGTTTCTTTATTAAGTAATAAAGTGTTAATAGCATGATGTGAGATGTGCAGACAGATTTACTTTATGATGGTCAGCCGGTAATTATGAGTTTATAGATAAAGGCTTAGTCAGCAGCTGCTGGTTAAGAAGAATCAGCAATGTTATACGTTCTGGTCTGGCAGTTTGGCTTTAGTCACTTACATACTGCCATAAGGTTGCTCTCTGTACCTTTTCTATAAATACTTTCAGGGTAATTGTTTGGATGAAGTACGGTACCTAGACTCCATGAATATAAGTGCAGCAAAAAAAAAGAATGGACACAAACTGACGTTCACTACTGCCAGAAACCTCTTAAATATTATAGAAAATTTTGTGCCTTTTTATAAACACTTTCATAGTAATTTTTCAGATAAGTACTTCACAATGGTACCATGATGTTTTGAATTTAAATGCAGTACTAGACTGACATTGAGATCTCATCAAGTGACAGCTGAGCTGGCTAGATGTAGCCGTAAGTTCTATGCTAACAGTTTTTTTTTTTTCTCACACTTCCTGTTTGTAGAAATCTCTTCTGTCTCCATGCTTTCCAGCCAACTTTAATCTGTAAAAATTTAAATGCATTATCAAGTGGAACTCATATATATGAACATATATGCAGGGTTGGATTATCCTTTAGGCTAGTATAGGCTGCATCCTAGGGACCCCTCAAGCTTTTATAAAGAAAAGATTTTAATTTTCTAGATTACTCTTTCCCACTTATTATTAATGTTTCTTTATCTTATTCTTACACTCCCTGTAACCCTTTGTGTCTTAGTGGCTTTATTGCCCTATATGGGGTGTTACAGATTTTAAAAACCAATAAAAAGCAATTGTGGGAGTTTTTTTAAAAAAAGAATGGACACAAATTAACACTCACTACTGCCAGAAACGTCTTAAATATTATAGAAAATTATCTGCCTTTTCTATAAATGCTTTCATTGTAATTGTTCAGATAAACACTTCACAATGGTACCATGATGTTTTGAATTTAAATGCAGTACTAGACTGACATTGAGACCTCATCAATTTACACTTGAGCTGGCTAGATGTGGCCGTAAGTTCTATGCTAACTCTTTCTTTTCTCGTTTCTGGCTCCATGATTTCCAGCCTACTTTAATCTGAAAAAATTTAAATGCAACGTCTGTCACTATCTACTGCCCTCCTGATTACTCTTTTCTCTTTCCACTCATTATTAATGTTTCTGTTCCTAATTCCTCCATGCCCTATAACTCATTGTGTCTTAGTGGCTTTACTGCCTTGCTTGGGGTGATACTGATTAAAAAGAAAAAAAAAACTAATTTCACATAGGTGTGAATTTTTTTGAATCGAAGGTTTAGAAAATAATATCAGACTGGCTCACAAAAATCTTTTTCTCGTATTTACTGGAGTGGTGAAAGCAGTCATAAGATGTTCTTCCCACTTATTATTAATGTTTTCTTTATCTTATTCTTTCACTTCCTGTAACCCTTTGCATCTTAGTGGCTTTATTGCCCTATATGGGGTGATACAGATTTTAAAAAAACAATAAAAAGCAATTGTGGGAGTTTTTAAAAAAATAAGAATGGTCACAAATTAGCACCCACTACTGCCAGAAACCTCTTGAAAAAAACTGGTCAACGTCGGGAGCTTAAAAAAATCTAATTTTACATAGGCGTGAACTTTTTTTGAATACATGGTTTAGAAAATAATTTCAGTCTGGCTCACAAAAATCTTATTCTTGAATTTGCGTGAGTCGTGAAAGCAGTCATTATTTTCTAAATGGTCCAAAAATAAGATGTGGTTGGCGTACAACTACATCCACCAAGTATTTTGGTGGTATTTGTTGTTTATCAAGCAAACCTTCTGTTGAGATTTTATTGCTCTGGTAAAACCATGCAATAATAATAACAGCAAAAATTGCAATATGAGCACTGGTAAAAATGGTTGCCAAAGACATTAGGTTTATAATACACAGATGTCCTCAAGGTCACATGGCACAGTGGATAAAGGTGTTAGTTAGATCCAGTGACAGGACCCAAAGAGTGTGAGTTCAATACCCAGCTAAGGCAGTGGAGAACTTTCAGAGGGAAATTGACAGGAGATAACTGATAACTGACATCCATTAAAACATGACACGTGGAACAAGAACTGTCTACCCCAGTGAGCGAAATAAAGGGTTCACTTCGACATTCCAACCCCCTGAAGAAGGCAGGAGCGTACAACGGCCAAAACATTATAATAAATATAGCGACAAAGATGAGGACAATAGTCCGAATAATGAAGATTTTATTGGTTGAAAAATATGTATAGGATTTAATTGTTATATATGTGTTGTGTCGTGTATAGTGCCAAGTACTATTTTCTACCTGTTCTAGTTGGTGTCAGTTTATATATATGAGCTACCTGCTCATATGCAAAGTATACTAATTTGCATATCACCACATCTCCCTATAACGGAGGGGCCTTATGCCGCGAGTACTTCTTGTACTTCTTCTTGTGCCCTCCTGAACATCTTCCCCTATCTCTCTCCTTTCCCTTGGAGATCTAGATCTATCACGTTTATGATCAAACTGTTCCTCTTGCATGCTCTGGTCTTCTTCTATCTCGTCCCATTCTACTTCTTCCTCCGCGGTTTCACTCTGCATTAACTCTTCTGTTACATCAATAATGGGCATCTCTGAAGGCATTTCCTCATCCGATTCTTCTCCTTGGGATCTTATTTGGTCAGCATGAACTAGAACACTGTTCCCATTTTCTTTATTTAATATTGCAGTATTATGTCCTTTCTGCATAATAAATTCGGCTGACTCGGGTTGCATATTCCTATTTCTTTTGTACCACATCTTTTGATTTGTGGCATATGACATAGTCAAAGGGGATCTTAATTGTCTGCCCATTAAGGCAGATGGACTTTCCGGCCTGCCCGCATGCGGAATTGTTCTGTAACTTAATAATAGTCTTGGTAGGAAAGCATCGATTTCCTCCTTCTGTTGCAAGCATGCTTTTATGCCCTTCTTTACTGTCTGGACCATCCTTTCCGCTGTCCCATTACTTTGAGGGTGGTAGGGAGGGCTCTTGTAAGGTCTACATCCTATTTTTCTTAGCCATTCATGCAAATCAATATCTGCAAATTCTGGTGCGTTATCGGTCACCAATGTTCTAGGTATCCCATTTCTCGAAAATATTACTCTTAATATTTGTTTGACGGTGGTACTTTTTTTATCAGGTACTCTCACCACTTCAGGCCAACCTGAATATGCGTCTACTAATATTAATAATAATCCTATCCCATTGACATAGGCATGGTCCATGTGTACTCTGCTCCATGGTTCCACTTCTCGGGGCCACACATGTATTTTCTTTTGCTTGAAATTCCTGAGTTCTGTGCATTTTTTGCATCTTTTTACGTAGTCTTCTACGTCTCTTGAGAACCCTGGCCACCACGCTTCCAATTTTAATCTTCTTTGCGTAGCTGCCACTCCACAATGTACGTCATCGTGTACACTTTTTATAACCTGTCTCCTCAGTGTTTCTGGGGGAACTACCAAGTCTCCATTACATATTACCCCGTTTTCTATCGTCATTTTATGTCTTATTTCTTTGAATGGTCTTTCAGCCATTGAACAATTTCCCCAACGATTCTGTTTTATCCTAGACATTATTCTATTTAACACTGGGTCATTTGTAGTTTCAGTAGCCATTTTATCTACAGATATTACATCGGTTTCTACAAGGTGCAAGAATGTGTCTTCAAATTCCTCGTCGTTTTTGTCCTTCTCCTCTATATAAAACCTCAATCTAGATAAGGCATCAACGTGCGGTATCGTATTCCCTTTAACATATTCAATGTCAAAGTCGAACGCCATCAGTCTAATCGCCCAACGTAATATTCTGGATGTTGTAACTTTCGGTAGTTCTTTTCTTGGGTTGAAAATAAATTCCAGTGGTCTGTGATCACTTTTCAACAAGAATTTTTTTCCCATCAAAAACTGTCTTGCTCTATCCGTTGTCCACACTATGGCTAGTGCCTCCCTTTCTATATTCGAATAATTGTGTTCAGTCGTTATTAATCTCCTTGATAAGTACATTATGGGATGCCCCTCTTGTGACAAGATACCAGATATGGACTGCTCACTGGCGTCAGTAGTTAGAGTTATGTCCTTCTTAGGGTCAAAAATTTGTACTATTGGCTTTTTTGCTAAAATTTGTTTTAAGTTTTCAAAGGCTTTCTGTTGGTGTTCTAACCAAATGAATTCCACATTTTTTTTTCTTAACTTCGCAAATGGTTCTGTCAACTCATTATATTTTGGTACGTATTTTCTATAAAAATTTACCAAACCTAAGAAGGACTCCAACTCTTTTATTTTTTGGTGTAGCCACTTTTAAAATTTTCTCTATTAGTACTTTATCTGGAGAGATCCCTTCCTTTGATATTGAGTAACCCAAAAATGATATTTCATTACTGTTGGTTACACACTTTTTTGTATTTATTGTCATACCAGCGTCTCTTAGCCGGTTGAGTATATTTTCAGTTTTTTTTTTTTAAATCATCTTCATTTAAATCTCCAACACATATATCGTCTTGATAACAGATGGTATTTTCAACATTCCCTATTACTTTTTCAATAGCTTTTTGAAAAATTGCACTTGCCGTTTTTATGCCATACGGCATCCTTTTCCACCTTAACAGGCCTATAGGTGTGTTTATGGTCGTCACTTCTTTAAAATTTTCATTTATCGGTATTTGGTGGTAAACTGATTTTAGGTCTATCTTCGAAAATACTTTCATTCCAGCAAGTTTATGTAAAGCTACTTCCACATTCGGAATAGGGTACGAGTCGGCGCAGACTTTATGGTTCACCCCTATTTTATAATCTCCACAAATCTGCAGGTCCCCATCTTTTTTTTTCAATACGACAATGGGTGATGCCCATTTACTTCCTCCTGGAGGGACCGGTTCTAGTAAGTCTTCCTTTATTAATTTTCGCAATTTAGTTATTACCAACGGTAATAAATGCACTAGTATTTTTCTCGCTTCATAGTAGGAGGGGGAAACATTTTCTTTTAATTTCAGGCTAGCTTCATAATTTTTTAATTTTCCTGTTTTTTCAATTTCCATCTCATTAATCAACTTCGTTGAATTTATTTTTAATACGTCATTCCCCAGTAGTCCATGCGTTTTTCTGCAATTTGTAACTATAATGGGTACTATTTCATATTTTCTTTTAGTTCTCTTGAACCTTCGAAGTAACCCATAATTGCTATAATCGAGCCATCAAACTGACGCAATTGTAGGTTGCTTTTTTTTAAAAATGGTTTTCCCATTTTTTCCCACAAATTTCTGGGTATTATCGTGACTTCACTACCTGTGTCGATTTGCATTTCAACAACACAGTCGTTGATTTTCATTTTTATTTTTGTATCTCCGTTCTTAGATCCATTATTTTGTATATTATCATTTTTTACATTAAAAATCTGTCTATTTTCATCCTCTATTCTTTCCACATTTTTCGTTTTACATACTTTTTTGAAGTGATTTTTTTTAAACACTTTGAACATGTTTTTCCATAGGCTGGGCATTTTTCTTTTTTCATTTCATGAATTTTTCCACAGTACGCACAATTTTTTCTTTTTGTTTGTACCGCATATGTTTCGGCCATTACTTCTTCGTAGGATTTATTTCTATTTTGGTTGTAGGTATGTATTAATTCCTGCTGTTGTATAAATTCTAGACACATATTCGAGGGCATGTTTGTAAGTTGTAACTGTTCCATTAACTTGTATCTATGTGCTGAATTATGCATACCTTCAATTAATCTTAGTTGGATTAATTCTTCTTCCGTTGTCTGCTCTCCTGTTCCTAGTTTTTCGAATTCACAGTATTTACTCGCACTTCTTAAGCGGTGTAAATATTTTACTATCGGTTCATCCACTTCCTGCTTCATTGCCATAAACTTGGTCCTTTCTGCAATCACCAGTCTTTTCTTTGGCCTCATGTTTCCCTTGATAACCTGACTTATTTCTTCGAAAGTCATTTCTTCTAGTTCTTGAGGGTACACCATTGTAGCAACCTTCATAATCGCTACACAACCAGCGGTAGCCATGAACAAGTCGGTGATTTCATTTTCCCCTCCTCTAATTTTTGAGGTCTTTCAACTTTTTACATCTCGCATTAGCAGCGAAGCAACGAATCCATGTATCTACGTATTCTGGGTCTTCAAGGACCAAAGCGAATCCTATCGGCGACGCCATTGTTGTGTCGTGTATAGTGCCAAGTACTATTTTCTACCTGTTCTAGTTGGTGTCAGTTTATATATATGAGCTACCTGCTCATATGCAAATTATACTAATTTGCATATCACCACAATATGTAATATAGAAATAACTCTAAGTAGAAGTTTATAAAGTTTTATTTGACTCATTCTTCTTTGGTGATGAAAAACATTTATTTTATTGTGAAGGATGGTTACAAATGCGAGGGGAGATGGGAGGTGCTTATTTTATGACCACATTGTAAAAATATCATTAATTACATCATTAATTGAAGGAAAATATAATCAATACAATTTTTAAAAATTAATTAATTATTGCTGTCATTTTTTTTTCACGAGTACAGGTCATATTGGCTTTCACTAGGTATGTTTAATTTTAATTATTTAAAAAGCAAAATTCTTTCTTACATTTGACTATAGAGTTAATTACAGAGATAAAAATCCAAGATAACCCACAAAGAAAATATGAGCAGTACAACTGCAAAATTACTTACTTTTTCTAAATGTTGCCATCATTTTTAGATGGTATATGTCTTGTTAGCTTACTCTGGATATTTTTACTTTTAATAATTCAAAAATAAGAATTCTTTCTTGCATTTGATAATAGACTTAATTGTAAAGATAAAAATCTGAAGTTGCTGATGCAGACTATATAAACAATGCAATTGTAAAATTACTTAATATGGCCGCCATTTATTGACAATACATGTAGAATTTATAATAATAAGCAAAAGAAATAAAATGATGAGAAACAAGAATATGGAGAGAACACAAAGAAAAGACAATGCAATTGTAAAATTACTTAATATGGCCACCATTTTTTGAAGATACATATAAAATTAATAATAATAAGCAAAAGAAGAAAACAAACAACAAACAGAAGAAAATGAAAAGGATAGAAAGAAAAAATCAAGAAGAATGAAAAGATATAGAAAGGAGTGGCAAAAAAAATATTTATTTATTTTGTTTAAAATTCAGGAGGTCTTGAACATAAACAAGAAAATTTCTAAAGTAATGAACTTTTTATTTATTTATCCAACAGATTACTTAAAAATTATTTTTAGTTGATACCCATATTTAAGTAGACGTGCTATTTATTATTCATTTGTTTTCATCTACCAGTGTGAATATTCAGGAAATCTTATTAAAAAAAATAAAAATGTGAAATCTTCAGGATTCAAACCTGCATAACCCTAAGAGATCTTTTTGGTATGATGTGTTTAAATGGACCGGATTCTAAAAATTCTAGAAAAAGACAAAAAAGACCATCACTAAACTTAGACATCAGATCTTTCCTTCAATCTTAGACATCAAATCTTTCCTTTGATCTTAGACATCAAATCTTTCCTTTGATCTTAGACATCAGATCTTTCTTTTCATCTTCGACATCAGATCTTTCCTTTGATCTTTGACATCAAATCTTTTCTTTGATCTTAGAATCAAATCTTTCCTTTGATCTTAGAATCAAATCTTTCCTTTGATCTTAGATATCAAAACTTTCCTTTGATCTTAGCCATCAAATCTTTCATTTGATCTTAGCCATCAAATCTTTCCTTTGATCTTAGCCATCAAATCTTTCATTTGATCTTAGCCATCAAATCTTTCATTTGATCTTAGACATCAAATCTCAATACCTCAACATACCCATCACAAAATGTCTCAACATATTGAGAAACCACCATTGGGATCAGTCTACCCAGGATTTTGTTGCTATCCAAGTGTCAGGATTCCAAGCATTTAACAACACCACCGCATCTTTTAAATGAAACATAAAAAAGGTTATTCTCTGAAGGAAAAGTAGAAGCAGAATGTCATTTGAAATATACAATAACAATAGCATTTTCAGTTTTCCTTGAAGTGAAGTTTGTTTTATTAAGTAATAAAGGTGTTAATAGCATGATGTGAGATGTGCAGACAGATTTACTTTATGAGTTTATAGATAAAGGCTTAGTCAGTAGCTGCTGGTTAATCCCTACTGTTGTATGCATGAACAAGGCCTTAGTTGGTGGTTGCTGGCTGTTGTCTCTTCCAGTGTGTGCATGTGTGTGGGTATGTGCGTATGTATGCACATATAGATCAAACTGGCCTCTGAAATTGTTGTGACCCGTGAGAAACAGTAAGCTTCTAATTTTATATTCATAAAGGAGATCAAAATGTAATTTCCCATAGAGGTGTGAACTTTTTTGAATACAAGGTTTTCATTAGTTAGAAAATATTTTCACACTGGCTTGCAAAAATTTTTTTCTCAAATTTTCAGGAGTCGTGAAGGGAGTTATCATGGTTATATTCTAAATGGTCCAAAAATAACATGTGGTAAGGTCTACAACTACATCTGCAAGCATTTTGGCAACATTTGCCGTAGTAATGATTGTTTAGCATATAAAACCTTCTGATGGGATTTTATTGGTTGAAAAGTATATATAGGATTTAAATCTTATACCACCTCAAAAAATCCAAAGTTTCCTCTACTTGACGACAAAATTATAAAAATACGTAAATTAATCATTAACCACTGTTTCTTCACTTTCAACACTATTTCCTGCCTACTTATTGGGGGGTCACCTTTCAGTGGTGTTCTTACGTGGTCTCTTCTAGATTTTTTAAGAATCTGGTCCATTTAAACACATCATGCCAAAAATCTCTATTAAGCTATGTAAATGACGTTCTTTTATTATGTTCCCCATAACATGGGGGACATAATAAAATTACACCTAATAATGAAAATGACATAGTAAAATTACACCTAATAATGAAAATGACATAGTAAAATTACACCTAATAATGAAAATGACATAATAAAATTACACCTAATAATGAAAATGACATAGTAAAATTACACCTAATAATGAAAATGACATAATAAAATTACACCTAATAATGAAAATGACATAATAAAATTACACCTAATAATGAAAATGACATAATAAAATTACACCTAATAATGAAAATGACATAGTAAAATTACACCTAATAATGAAAATGACATAATAAAATTACGCCTAATAATGAAAATGACATAGTAAAATTACACCTAATAATGAAAATGACATAATAAAATTACACCTAATAATGAAAATGACATAATAAAATTACACCTAATAATGAAAATGACATAATAAAATTACACCTAATAATGAAAATGACATAGTAAAATTACACCTAATAATGAAAATGACATAATAAAATTACACCTAATAATGAAAATGACACAGTAAAATTACACCTAATAATGAAAATGACATAATAAAACTACACCTAATAATGAAAATGACATAGTAAAATTACACCTAATAATGAAACTCAATACCACTGAATTCATACATGAATTTGAAACAAACAAATCTCTCGCTTTCCTCAACATCTTATTAATACCTAACAGTAAGAAATTAGATTTTAAAGATTATCATAAACCCAGTAACACAAAACGACCTAATTTATTTCTCTTTCCAACACAATCAAAGAATAAAATCTGGGTTTATCATACGTACTCTCCAGCCTTTTCAGGTGGTTGGAATATCAAACTGAACCCTTTATTTTGCTCATTGGGATAGACTGTTTTAGTTCCACATGGCACAGTGGATAAAGGTGTTAGATCCAATGACAGGACCCAAAGAGTGTGAGTTCAATACCTGGCTAAGGCAGTGGAGAACTTTCAGAGGGAAATTAACAGGAGATAAGTGATAACATGGCACGTGGAACTAGAACAGCCTACCCCAGTGAGTGAAATAAAGGGTTCAGTTCGACATTCCAACCACCTGAAGAAGGCCGGAGCGTACAACGGCCGAAATGTTGTAATAAATATGGCGACAAAGATGAGGACAAAAGTCCGAATAATGTAAATAGAGTATACTTCCAGTACACAATGGATGTGTTGATGATGTGTGACTTTGTGCTAGCCCAGCTACTGACGGCCCGCAAGGCTTCAGTCTACCCAATTTCACTCATAAGGCTTGGGTCAACCCATGGTATGGTTTTCAGGCACTTTTTAAAGGTGCCACATGCTGGGATTGACCTTTCCAGTCCGATAACATGAAGTTCCTTTCTTGACAAATAGAAAATTATGAGAATCAAACCAGAGTTTCATGGTCAGAATGCAACTGTTTTAACCACTTGGCCACATGTCTATATATATATATATATATATATCAAGTATGTGGTGCAGTTCAATTTACATTACAATGAATCATTCATACAGAAAACGGATATAGAAGTTAATGACAAAAATGGCGAGAATACATCTTCGCAAACAATTTACTAAGAGACATTAACCCCGAACCTGTAAATGAATGTTATGATCCCTGTTTATAAATTTCAGTTGAATAAGGTCTTTTTTTATATATTTACGAGCTTTCATCTGTTCCTACAGATATCATCAGGTAAGAAAATATTTGCTGTTTTATAATTCCAGGTAATAACAGGACATCGAAAGAGTAGTTTATAGTCTGAAATCTGTTCTTAGAAATGTGATATTGTTACTGGTAAGAGATTTCTTTGAGCCTGCGTCCGCAACGCTGAGGTCGAATTATTTTAAATTTTAAAATTGTGCGTTTTGTACTTATATGGCAATGTAGAATTCTTTTGTACTGGTAGGTTTTTCAGTTTATATGGCAGAAACTAAGCTGTTCAATATACACAGGAATGTCACAGTTATTATCCGAAAAATGCACATCGGATCATCATTTTATCATTAACTTCTATATCTGTTTTCTGTATGAATGATTCATTGTAATGTATATATATATATATATATATATACATGTATATTATATTTCAAATATAAATTATTGTTACTCAGTTAATTTGAAGACGAACTTAATGTAATTGTAATTGTTGTAATGGTGATTTTTGTAAACACTAACAAGACGACTTATACTCCATTTGTTGGATCCAAATTCTACTGCACAACATCTAAAAACACAATTCTGTCCACCTTCACAATAAAGGAAAATACTTGTTGACAACACCAGTATACCACATCATGAAAATAATAAACAAAAATTTCAAATTCTTAAGGCCCTCTATCAAAAGCAAGCAACCAACACTCAACAAAATTTATTACAAGTATTGCAGAAGTGTTTTTAAATGCATTTGAGTTGACTAACATTTAACACCATGTTGCATTTTACCATCTCTGGTTACCCCCCAACCCGCATTGAGAATGCTTGTTTACAAAACATTGTAACCACAATGGTTAATTTTAAAATAATTATAACAGAGCACGTTCATGCATGTTTACAAAAATCACCATCATGATGAGTTACATTAAGTTTGTCTTCGCAATTCACCCGAGGATGATCTGAGAGGAGACTGAAAGTATTTGGGTTGACAAAAAATATGGTGCCTTCCTTGATGAATTTCAACTTAAAATCAAAAAGATAATTAGAAAACTAGAAAGGATTATTATAAAAATAAATAGACATAATATGTCTATATTATTTAATGAAACATGCTTTTTGTATATATATATATATATATATATATATATATATAGTCACCCATAGACAGACTTCTTTGATGAATTTCAACTTAAAATCAAAAAGATAATTAGAAAACTAGAAAGGATTATTATAAAAATAAATAGACATAATATGTCTATATTATTTAATGAAACATGCTTTTTGTATATATATATATATATATATATATAGTCACCCATAGACAGACTTCTTTGATGAACTTCAACTTAAAATCAAAAAGATAATTAGAAAACTAGAAAGGATTATTATAAAAATAAATAGACATGATATGTCTATATTATTTAATGAAACATGCTTTTTGTATATATATATATATATATATATATATATATATATAGTCACCCATAGACAGACTTCTTTGATGAATTTCAACTTAAAATCAAAAAGATAATTAGAGAACTATATTATTTAACGAAACATGCTTGAATGAAAATATGCTAAATACACACACATACATAGATAATATAAAATGGACAACAATTATTTTTTAGACATTTTTATGTTTATACATTCTTTTTATACATACAAATATTTAAGTAAATGCTCTGTTTATAATAAACAGTATTAAACAACATCTACTGGCCTGAATGTCCGAGAAAATTTTCATAGAAAATATTCGTCCTCTGACATGATTCGAATCTGTATCTTATACGGAACCGTCATTTAGCCTGACGTGCTCTTAACCGATCGAGCCACAGAGAATCGTTTGATTAGCAAGGTCGAATTTACTGCCTTTAAACTTCGATCTTCCATGAATCTCTCACGTACATTCATATCTGCTCATGGCGTATCCAAATGTAAACAAATGACATCACACATTATGAAATGGACAAAGTCCGACAATTATTTTTAAGACATTTTTGTTTACACACATATATATATGTTTCGTTACATAATATGGACATATATCTATTTTATAATCTCTCTCTCTCTCTCTCTCTATATATATATATATATATATATATATATAAATGTGCATAAACTATATTTAACCATATAAAAAATTAATTCTATTAATTTGCCAATGTAATTCTAACTCAGAACCACAAGTGGTTGTCCTTTCAAGTGGGAGGGAAGAATTTATTTTCATTTCTTTGAGAAAAATTCTAATTTCCTGGCAGTGTCTATGAATAGATTCTTTAATTTGAACAATCACTTTACTTAATTGGGGTTCCTTTTGCATTAATCCGTAAACTTCAGAAAATTTTTCCAATTTAACGCTTTGTTTTCAGCCTTTAGAATAGAAATGCAACAGTAGCATTTTGATCATTTTAATTCAGTCAGCACTGGATTAATGACGTATTGCTCTGTATTGGTTTTGGTTGAGTAATAATCAGAATTCAGGTTACCTATCTTTGGCAAATTGAAATTTGTTGGCTGACTCAGGATTTAAAGAAATTTTTTCATAATTGCTCCAAGATTATGATTTTTTTTTTCTACTTAGAAGATATGGTCATCTAGTTTGCTAATATTTCTGTAGATATTAATATCATTTAATTTGAAAACTTGTGATATTTTGTGATTATTTTAAAACTATGATCAGTCCATTATTGATTTTTATCCCAATTCTCTGGCACAATACACTCTTCATTATTACTATTATTTTATTACTAGTTTTATTCCATCTTATTATTGTTGCTTTTTATCCCAACACTCTGGCTCTATACACTCTTCATTATTACTATTATTTTATTACTAGTTTTATTCCATCTTATTATTGTTGCTTTTTATCCCAACACTCTGGCTCTATACACTCTTCATTATTACTATTATTTTATTACTAGTTTTATTCCATCTTATTATTGTTGCTTTTTATCCCAACACTCTGGCTCTATACACTCTTCATTATTACTATTATTTTATTACTAGTTTTATTCCATCTTATTATTGTTGCTTTTTATCCCAACACTCTGGCTCTATACACTCTTCATTATTACTATTATTTTATTACTAGTTTTATTCCATCTTATTATTGTTGCTTTTTATCCCAACACTCTGGCTCTATACACTCTTCATTATTACTATTATTTTATTACTAGTTTTATTCCATCTTATTATTGTTGCTTTTTATCCCAACACTCTCGGTCAATACACTTTTCATTTTAACTATTATTTTATTGCTAGCTTTATTCCATCTTATTATTATTGCTTTTTATTTCAAAAATCAAAGTCTTCAGTCTGCAAATATCGGATAAGAAGAAAAATTACTTCCTAAATGAATAAAAAAGAACAAAGAGTCAGGGAAAGCCAATTTCATGCTTTCAAGTGAAACATATTGTAATTTTAATATATCATTACTATAACATCAAATAAGCTGACTTGCCAACTTTTGCTATTGCAGACTGAAAGAGATGGCTGTAACAGCTCTTTGACCACACCCTACTAAACACTGCTTGTAAACATTTAGTTTGCAAAAAGCAGTCAGGATGTGAAGACAGTCTGGAAGCTCACTATGCAATACAGTTTTGTTTTGATGGAGATGGAGCATCAAAACTGCCCCACACCCTCCTTACAGACAATACCTTGCTCCCTGTAACTTTTGGTTGCTCCCCAAGCTGAAGGTGAACCTCAGGTGAAGTCATTTTGAAAACACTGAGGAGATGAAGGAGGGTATGACAAGGATTCTGGACACATGTATTTTGGATGACTTCCATGAGGGGTGGAGACTTCATGGAGTGGCTGGAATGCTACAAGTACACTAAAATCAGAGCATCCTACTTTGAAGGAGATTATGCTTTTGTACTTCCTTGAAATTAACAAACGTTCTCCTGAAAACTTCTGTAATATATAAATATAGCATAAATTTGAAGCCACGTATAGTTTCTTAATATGTATATAATATAGAAAAAACAACTGAAAAGTTGCAAATTAAAAAAAATTGAATGTTTTTTTCTGAAAGTATTTATTTATATTTTTTTATATATATATATTTGATATTTCAGATCGGCCCCGATCTTTCATCAGAAATGACTGTTTTCAGAAGTTTGTTCACGACGGATGCTACTTAATGTAAACAAACTAATAAATAAATACTTTCACAAAAAAAAACATTCAATTTTTTTTAATTTGCAACTTTTTAGTTGTTTTTTCAATATTATATATATATATATATATATATATATATATGATGAAAATGTGGAAAAGACAAAGCAAAATCCGAATATGTGAGTTTACTGTTTTTTATTTTGTTTTTGTTTTTGTTATTCTGTCGAACTTTAAAACTATAGCTATAGTTTTAAATAAGTCCCCCCCCACCTTCCACTTAGGATACAATCTTTTCCCTGTGAGCAGGTTTTCATAGCGCCGCCCACGCAACGCCAGCGTATCCGACTCCAAGAAAGAATACTCTGACTTTAGAATTTCAGTTTTTCTGTTTCTGACCAGTCCTGTATATATCGTCTCTTCATCTAACTTAAATCTAATATAAATATGTCTCCATTAACCATGTCCTGAAGAAGGTCTATTTGACCGAAACATCTGGCGTCGACAGAATAACAAAAACAAAATAAAAACAGTAAACTCACATATTCGGATTTTGCTTTGTCTTTTCCACATTTTCATCATACTGTCGGATCTACATCCACACATTTGCTTACATATATATATATATATATATATATATATATATATATATATATATATAATATATATATATATATATATTAATGCATCTTTCATTAAATAATATAGACAAGTTTTGTCTCTTTATTTTAAGCAAATTCCTTTCATATCGTCTGATAAGCTTAATAACATTATCATTGAAAGACGAAAGAAAATCACCATATTGATACATGTTTTTAATCCTAAGCTTCTGGCTTACATAAGCCATCATCAGAGATGACAAGTACATTATAATAAATTAAACAAAACATGAACATAGCAACAATATATACATAGTCTGTTTTGTTTGCATGAAAGATTTCCAAGCAACAACAAACTCGTGCATACAAGCCACTGCAAGCAAAAATCGCAGCATGGCCCATGACATCACACATAACCACGCGAGAGTGAAAACAAGAAGTTTTAAGTATGGGAAGCCATTGGTTTTGTGGAGTTTTCATAGTTTATTTTGTTCAGTTTAGATTTCAACTGTTTTATGTATATAGCTTCAAGAATTTTTAGTTTTTGTTTATTGTTTTCATGTTTAAGTATAGTTGTGTTTTCAACAAGGATTTTCTGGAATTGTGTATGTGGCCGGGCATGTTGTTTTAAATGCCTAAATATATATGAATGAAGAAATATAGTTTTAAGGTGTGCTATATTTATGAGATAAAGTACTCAATATCAGAGATAGAGCATATGTAAATATAAAAGTGAATATTGAAGTCAACACTCAGAGGTGACAGCCTGTTTCATGCTAGATGCAATTGTGTGGCATGACAATTTTATATATATATATATATATATGTTTGTGTATTTCGGCAACAAATTCTACTTTTAGGCATGTCTGATTGAATAAATTACAAACATTATGTCTGCTTATTTTTATCATAATCCTTTCATATTCATGAATATTTTTTTGTATTTAAATGCTACGTATGACAGTTATGCTTTAGCATTCATTAGAATGAGAAAACTTATCTATTATGGAATTTTTCATGTTGGAATATCATGGTAAAGTGCACATTAAAGTGTGAATATACAAATTATATAGCGTGTATGCAAAAATCTAAAAACTGAAGAACTTCCAGTCCCAAAAATTTCAGATAAAATCTTCTCAACCTATATATATATATACATATATATATATATATATGTGTGTGGATGACAAAAATATTGGCTCCTGAAAAATTAATTTCGGTTGAGCTCTCTTGTTTGAGGTGTGAATTTGTAAACAGTGACTATTTAAGCTAATATTGCACGACTCTTCGGCAGAATTGAGTCACTGTCAGTCACTGTGTGTTTATCTAAATCTAAAAATAAACACGATAAAATTCACCTTCATTCCTGTCGAGCGCTGATGGCTTAGTGGGAGAAATTCTGACTGGCGCAAATTCAGTCGGGTTTCGATCCTAGCTAGAGACAACCGGACGTCTAGCTACACTGATGAGCTGTGAAACAGCGAAACAGTCTGTCTGTGGATGACAAAAACAAATATATATATATATATATATATATCTCCTATAATTACATTCACTTACATACTAATACCCTTGGGAAAGGTATGTATCCTCTTCTTCTCCCTCCAGCTATGGGTAAATAGCAGGACAGACTGGATTCTATAGTCTTGGATGACAGCTGGTCTAGGAGAAGAACAACTCTGAATTCACAACCTGCATAGGGTCGTTTGGGGACCTTGTGGCACGTAGTGCACCTTTATAGAAGATACGTATATTGGCCTGGAATGGACCAGGATTTTCAAAATTTAGTTAAATCATGCAGAGGTTGTGCTCTAGCTTCAAAATAACTACCTGCAAATTATCAACCCTGGCCTAACACTCATAAACCTTGGTCTAGGTTGCATTTTGATTACGTATGATCTTTGAATAGTTCATATTACTTGATTGTCGTCAACAGTTTTACAAAGTGGCCGGAAATATACTTCTAGTGTAACTGTAAATTTTCTTCATGAACTGCTTTCAAGATTTATAATTCCAAACACTATATAGTGACTGTTAATGGCTTGCAATTTACTTTGAGTGACTTTCAAACTTTTTGCAAATACTATGCAGTTGAACACATAACAATGCCGCCAAGATCAAATGATAAAGCAGAACATGTTGTTGATACGTTCAAAAGGGCGTTAAAGAAATGAAATGGGGAAGAGACAGAGGAACAACAGTTTTTGGGTGTTTATAGAATGACTCCCTAACCTGTATTGAAGAGGAACTAATGTTTGCCAGGAAAATGAAATCGGTGTTTGACAAATTACTACCTGGAACAAAATAAAAAGTTACATAGTATGGAATTAACGATAACATCTGGAGAAAAATATTTTCTTCAGGATTTACAGGAAAAGAAAGTTGGGAAGAAAATAAAATAGTAAATCACATTGGTGTAGGAATTAGTTCGACAAACAGACCAATACTCGACTGTATTGCAATCTGAGTCTGTGTTTGGGCCAGTTGGTGAGTGGTTTATATAACAGGCTGGGATGTTCCATTCTGCTGTTTGGTCAAGCCTATTCTCTAGGTTCTGATCGGCTGTTGACTTTGGTGTGGATACAGTGATCAATAAATATCCATCATTATGCTATGAATGCTTGAGTATGGGGTCTGTATTGAGTTACAGCCTGATTTTTTTTTTTTTTGTCTACCAAGCTGGACACTAGCTTGGAACTTCCTTGCAAAGGTAACCCTGTATGGATTTTTGTTAGTTTCACCTATGTTTTGTTGATTGTCTGACATTGTTATATTTATCTGTTTTGTGCTATATCCAGTTTCCTTTGTTTCCGTGAATTGTTTGATGTTTTTCTGTTGTGGGATCCTCATCATTATGGACCTGCTGCTCCTTCAGCTTGGGAGGCCAATACACCTAATTCCCTGGGGTTTTGAGGCTGTCTTTCACAGGACGATCTCCCCGTTGACCTCAAATGTGAAGACAAGAAGGTTGATCAGTGTCAGCAGCGAAATAATGGAAGGGCCATCAAAGAGCCTCAGGATTAGTCCCAAAATATTGGCAAGAAGGTCCAATGCTATGTGGGACGTTTTGTTGTCCACAACAGATGAGGTGAAAGTGCTGGCTGGGAGTATCCTCACAACCAAATTGGTGAGGAAGTAGACCAAATATTTGGGCACGAGGAAGACAAGGATCATCCTTCATGGGGTGCCACTTCATATAGAGGAGGACCATCTGGGAGCATTCGTTGCTCGACAAGCCGGTGAGGTTGTAAGTAAGAGCAAGGTGGGCATTGTCACAGGAGAGGTGGCTATGCTATTAACTCTGATGAGGAAAAACTTTACTGACATTCCTGACATCTTGTTGTGTTGCAGTCAGAACATTTTTGTCGTTGTAGAGGGCCAGCAGTGAGACTGCCGGCCCTCGATTCTTGGGGATCTGGTTATACTTGTCTGACCTCACTGCCTCTTCCAATGTTTTAGGTTGAAGGATTGATGGTGCTGGGTTCCTTCTGGGGCAATTCTTTGATGTGGCCAGCAGAGTCGAGGGCCGGCAGTCTCACTGCTGGCCACATCAAAGAATTGCCCCAGAAGGAACCCAGCACCATCAATCCTTCAACCTAAAACATTGGAAGAGGCAGTGAGGTCAGACAAGTATAACCAGATCCCCAAGAATCCTGGCAAATGGCCAAAGGTGGGGAAGAGGAAACAAACGGTGGTGGCTCCTCGCTCCCTACAGAATGGACAAGAGGACCAGAAGCAGAGTGCAAGGCAGCGGTCACAGAAACAAGAACAGCAACAGCAATAGCAACCACAGAAGGGGCAACAGGAAAAACAGCAGCAGTTACAGAAATAACAACAATAGGTCCAGCGATTACAGCAGCTAGAGGTAGAAGGTGAGATGGAGGTAGACGACATGTTGTCATCATGTTCTTCTTCTTTAAAAAGGGGGAGGTGGAAGAGGACAAAAGCATAAAAAAAGAGAGAAAAGGACTGGTTGAAGCAGAGGAGAGAGTGCTGTGGGACATGCTGTCCCAATCTGATCCCGTCTCACCAGACAGAAACACATGTGGACAATGCTAGGAGTCTCCCTTCTTCCCGCATCAAGAGTTTAGCTGCCACTCCCCCCATAAAATCTCAACTAACCATCCTCAAAAAAAAAAAAGATGCCCTTCCCTGTCAGGGAGGCTATCTGTTGCATTGACAGGAAGGCATTAGAGACCTCTCCTCCTAGAGAAAGACCCACCTGAGGCTCATTGTCCAAATTCACCTCTCTCGACGCGAAGTTGATAGAAGACCCAAGGAATAACATTAATTAGAAATACAGGTGGCAAATTAAAAGTGTGGGACCTCTTAGACACCACCAAAAAATCATTTCCTAAAATAAGAATGGCTCAGGTGGAGATGGAAGTTTTAAAAAAAATTAACCAAATTATGTGCAGGGTGGGGTCCCTGTGTTAATCCACCTCACTTTATATACGGCTCTTAAGCTAACCTTCCCAGCGGACATCGGCAATATTGTCACAGATGGTTGAATTACGAACAATATTGGCAGTGAAATTCTGGGGCAATTCGTCGGGGTTTCGACCTCCACAGATTTTCGCCCAGTCTGTGTCTAAGGGACTCGGGCTTAAAAGATGTGTAAAAAGCTAGCTAGCTTGAATGTGAGGGACTTGAGAGATTGGGGTAAGGCTGCCCAACTGCTTTGTGATCTCTTGTCCTTCAGTGTAGATATGGCTGCAATCCAGGAGACACACTTTGTTTGCGACGTCAATGCTCGTGACGGTTTATTCAGCATACAGAGACCATCAGCGAGAGGTGTTGCCTTGTTAGTCAAGTGTTGCCTTGTTAGTCAAGTGTTCCTCGACTACGGTTGAGGAGTCAATGGTCGAACTCTCTGCCTTTGAGCAGAGAGGAACTCGGACGAGGTTCCGCCGAAGGGCAGAGCCTCGTTCGGGGTGGTTGACCAACCCGATCCCGTTTATACGGGATCTACGGGCTATTTTTGGCCGAGCCTACGGGCTCGGGAATACCCCACTTTAAACCCGGCCTTGTGCCACATCTGTCCCTCATGGGGAGGACACTAAATACCGTTCCTGGATGTGAGGGTTGACATAGAGGGCCGGTTGATCATGGCCAATATTGCAGTGGTTCATTTTGGATCATTGGGGTTTATGCCTCCAATGAACAGGGGGAGTGTGTCGACTTTATCTGTCAATTGTAGTGGAGAGCTGGAATGACATCCTGGACCACAAGATAGACAGGGGGTGGGGAGCTAGAGGGAGGTTATCGGGCAATTGTAGCTTGGTTGATCAGATTGGCAAATTAGCACTCATCAATCGATACCAGGTAGATCATCTGGGGCAGGAGATGTGGACGTGGGCACTTAAGTAGCCATCTCTCCAGGTAGCTAGCTACCTGGACAGAATGTTAGTAAGAAGGGTTGATCATGGAAATATTAACAAAGTAAAAAGAAATTTTTCTATCCAGAAATATTTGATAGAAAAAGATTTTGAGAATTATATATGATTAGGTTGAGCCATAATTAATACCTGTTTTGTTGAAACCAGGTGTAATGTCAAATCTATCTAATATATGTGACAGTTAAGAATAAATATCTTAGTATTTTGCATGGTAGTTGCACTATACACACTGTATTAAAGTATAAATTTCTTACCCCCAACTAATATAGACATTGAAAGTGCATTTAAATCACATAATGTTACAGGTGTTGCAAGCAAGAGAATAATACTATAGAGACATCTCTTCAGATGCTGTCGTCTTCTTCTCAGATTTTTTCATTACCTTTTCTCTTCTGATTTCTTCTTCTCTACAGATTTCCTTCTTTTCTTCTTCTCTCCAGATTTCCTCATTTTCTTCTTCTCTTCAGATTTCTTCATATTCTTTCTCTCTACAGATATCTTAAATTTCTTCTTCTCTTCAGATCTTGGGTTCTTCTATCCAGATTTCCTTCTTTTCTTCTTCTCTCCAGATTTCCTCATTTCCTTCTTCTCTTCAGTTTTTTAGTTTTCTTCTCCTCTCTAGATTTCCTCATTTTCTTCTTCTCTTTAGATTTCCTTGTTTTTTCTTCTCTTCAGATATTTTAGTTTTCTTCTTTTCTTCAGATTTCCTTGTTTTTTTATTCTCTCCAGATTTCCTCATTTTCTTCTTCTCTTCAGATTTTCTTCTTCTCTTCAAATTTCCATGTTTGTTCTTCTCTCTAGACATCCTCATTTTCTTCTTCTCTGCAGTTTTTAGTTTTCTTCTTCTCTTCAGATTTCCTTCTTCTCTCCGAATTTCCTCATATTTTTCTTCTTCTCTCTAGATGTCCCCATTTTCTTCTTCTCTGCAGTTTTTTCAGTGTTCTTCTTCTCTTCAGATTTCCTTGTTTTTTATTCTCTCCGGATTTCCTCATTTTCTTTTTCTCTTCAGATTTTCTTCTTCTCTTCAAATTTCCATGTTTGTTCTTCGCTCTAGACATCCTCATTTTCTTCTTCTCTGCAGTTTTTAGTTTTCTTCTTCTCTTCAGATTTCCTTCTTCTCTCCAAATTTCCTCATATTTTTCTTCTCTTTAAATTTCTTTTTCTTCTTCTCTCTAGATGTCCCCATTTTCTTCTTCTCTGCAGTTTTTCAGTGTTCTTCTTCTCTTAAGATTTCCTTTTTTTCAGATTTATTCATTTTCTTTTTTACTCGTCAGATGACTAGTGCAGTAAGCAGTCCAATACACTCAAACCCTCAGTCAGTATGACTTGTGACTTTGTGCTAGCATGTCACATTGAGCTATTGACCAGTACCTTAGGTTTTAGAGGTAGCTTCATGGAAAATGTGGTGTAATTGAAAAATGAACTTGCTATCAAAAAATCAAGGATGCTTAAAACATTTGCAGGAATGATTCTGACTCATATACTTCAGCCAAAAAGGGAGATGGGAGCATTACTCCTAGATTTTGGTAACAGAGAAAATAGTGTCAAATAGTGTTCTCCCTTGAACCATTGGCCAGCATGACTGACCTGATGACAATATGGCTACTCGAAATTATAGTATTTACTTGATTAAGACTAGAATATTTTGGTTAAAGAGTCATAAATGTCCAGCAAGTACAGAATTGGTTTGCAAAGTTTCATTCTGAAGAAATGTCAACGGAAGATGAAGGCAAACATGGGGCCTTCATCAAACTTTGAATATAAAGGTCAAAAGTCATTAATGGAAAATTTACAGGAAAAGCATATGACAATTTACTATATGCTGATACTTAGAAAAGATAAGGAAAAACTGCAAGCTAGGAGTTTGGGTTCCGTGTACATTTCATAAAAAGAATAAAGTTTCCTGTGCCTTTTTTATAAATATTTTCATGGTAATTGTTCTGATGAGGTTTCCTCTTTGTTACCTCGAATTTTCAAATTTAAATGCAGTCCTAGATTGGTAACAAGGTCTCATCATTTCACAGTTGAAATTACAAGGTGTAACCGTAGGTTCTATGCTAACAGTTTCTTCTATTGCACTTCTCACTTGTGGAAATCTCTTCCAGCTTCTTGCTTCCCAGTCAACTTTGATCTTCAAAAGTTTAAATGCAATGTCAACCATTATCTTCTGTCTTCTTTATTCCTCTTCTTTTGACTTTGCTATTAATGGACATTCTCTCTCTCAGTAACAACATGTGTCTTTTCTTTTTAATCATTTCATCCCAAGCAAGATGATAAAGCCACTAAGCTGCAAAGGGTTGGTGATTGTAAGAGAATATGAGAAAAAAAAACATTATTTCAGAGAGAGAACAAGAAAAGAAGAGGAATTAAGTAGACAATAGATAACGACTGACATTGCAATTACATTTCCTCATAATGAAGGCATTAAAGCCACTAAGATGCAAAGGGGTTACTGAGTATTAGAGAATATGAGAAAAACTACTATTAAGGAGAGAAGACAATAAAAGAAGAAGAATTAAGATGACAGAAGATAATGATTGACATTGCAATTACATTTCCTCCCAACCAAGGCATTAAAGCCACTAAGATGCAAAGGGGTTACTGAGTATTAGAGAATATGAGAAAAACTACTATTAAGGAGAGAAGACAATAAAAGAAGAAGAATTAAGATGACAGAAGATAATGATTGACATTGCAATTACATTTCCTCCCAACCAAGGCATTAAAGCCACTAAGATGCAAAGGGGTTACTGAGTATTAGAGAATATGAGAAAAACTACTATTAAGGAGAGAAGACAATAAAAGAAGAAGAATTAAGATGACAGAAGATAATGATTGACATTGCAATTACATTTCCTCCCAACCAAGGCATTAAAGCCACTAAGATGCAAAGGGGTTACTGAGTATTAGAGAATATGAGAAAAACTACTATTAAGGAGAGAAGACAATAAAAGAAGAAGAATTAAGATGACAGAAGATAATGATTGACATTGCAATTACATTTCCTCCCAACCAAGGCATTAAAGCCACTAAGATGCAAAGGGGTTACTGAGTATTAGAGAATATGAGAAAAACTACTATTAAGGAGAGAAGACAATAAAAGAAGAAGAATTAAGATGACAGAAGATAATGATTGACATTGCAATTACATTTCCTCCCAACCAAGGCATTAAAGCCACTAAGATGCAAAGGAGTTACTGAGTATTAGAGAATATGAGAAAAACTACTATTAAGGAGAGAAGACAATAAAAGAAGAAGAATTAAGATGACAGAAGATAATGATTGACATTGCAATTACATTTCCTCCCAAGCAAGGCATTAAAGCCACTAAGATGCAAAGGGGTTACTGAGTATTAGAGAATATGAGAAAAACTACTATTAAGGAGAGAAGACAATAAAAGAAGAAGAATTAAGATGACAGAAGATAATGATTGACATTGCAATTACATTTCCTCCCAACCAAGGCATTAAAGCCATTAAGATGCAAAGGGGTTACTGAGTATTAGAGAATATGAGAAAAACTACTATTAAGGAGAGAAGACAATAAAAGAAGAAGAATTAAGATGACAGAAGATAATGATTGACATTGCAATTACATTTCCTCCCAACCAAGGCATTAAAGCCACTAAGATGCAAAGGGGTTACTGAGTATTAGAGAATATGAGAAAAACTACTATTAAGGAGAGAAGACAATAAAAGAAGAAGAATTAAGATGACAGAAGATAATGATTGACATTGCAATTACATTTCCTCCCAACCAAGGCATTAAAGCCACTAAGATGCAAAGGGGTTACTGAGTATTAGAGAATATGAGAAAAACTACTATTAAGGAGAGAAGACAATAAAAGAAGAAGAATTAAGATGACAGAAGATAATGATTGACATTGCAATTACATTTCCTCCCAACCAAGGCATTAAAGCCACTAAGATGCAAAGGGGTTACTGATTGTTAGAGAATATGAGAAAAACTACTAATAAGGAGAGAGAACAATAAAAGAAGAAGAATTAAGATGACAGAAGATTATGATTGATATTGCATTTAAATATTTGAAGATCAACATTGACTGGAGAAAAAGAAGCCTCTCTCCTTAATGTTTTTTTTTTCCAGATTCTTTCACTCTTAGTAAACTCCTGTGTCTTTGTAGCTTTATTGCCTTGCATGGGGTGAAATGATTAAAAAACAAAAAGACTGAGTCACAAGTCATTTCCGTTTTGAGAACCAATTTTAATAATGAATGTTTAACTGTAACACTGAACCTCACGACGAGGCCTTAATAACTCGGGGCATGCTTTACTGCCTGCACTATTGGTGTACATTTACCTGTGGAAAGCTTTACTGTGGCATGAGATGTAATATGTTCCTGTTATGTTGAAAATAGTCTTGTATTTACCTGTTGAATTGAGTCTCCAACATGCTTGTGGTAAACCTCTTAGCTGAAAAGGAAGGCGATTCACAACGCCATTCTGACACTAACCATAAACCATTTCCTACTGGCAGTTGCTACACAACGCCATCTTTTTTGTTTTTTAGCTGGAGTGAATGCTAATATCTAAACAATGTTTTCTTTCCTTTTAGGTCTCTTGCTATGAACGGTCAATCTCGCAATAGTAACAACTTCTTTTGTCTCTGTTCTTAAAGTCTGTTTCTTCCTTTTAAACTCAACTTCATTCTTCTGACTCTGGTTAAAGGTAGTTCCGTAACTTTAACAGTTAGGGGACAAGATGGCCTTTAATGACTGACTTCTTCTTTAGGCACTGAAATTGTGGCCTTGAAATTACTGACTAACTGACTGGGTTCCAATACAGGTGAGGACCTTTCTGCTTCTATAAAGATTCTATTTCATGTTGTATCCTTCATGGAGGTTACAAACAGGCAAAGGTAGTACTTGAGTGAAAGGAAGAGCAACACAGGGAATCGGTTAGGAAGTTAGTAATTCCAGAAGCAAGGATATTTACCTTACCTTAAATGCAATGCCAATCATTAAAACCTGTTCTTTTATTGCCCTCTCTGATTCTTTCATCCTTAGCCATTGTTGTATCCTTAAAGAAGGTTACAAACAGACAAAGATGATACACGAGTGAAAGGAACAGCAACACGGGCGTAGATGAAAGAAAGAGAGGTTTATTGTAAAAGAGAATACACTACTGAAAGACAAGGAAATCGGTTAGCAAGTTAGTAATTCCAGAAGCAAGGATATTTACCTATCCTCCCCCACCACCACCACCACTACGTGGCAGGATGTGGCACAAGGCCTTTTTTAATGCTGGGTCAAAACTAAGCCCGTAAGTTCAGGCAAAAATTCCCCATAAACCCTGTAGACTTTTTTCAGGCACTGAACAGGTGGCCGTGAAATTTTCAACCCATATCAGTATCGATTTTCTATTCGAAAAAGCATCGTTCTGACATAACATGAAATGAACCTGAAAAGCTCTCTGTGTTGCAATTACAAATTAACCATTCTTACAAAAACATTTCAACAGCAACCCCCCTGTTCAAGCCATGATGATGACATCAGAAGAAAAATGCTAAGACATTAGTGAGATGAAGACACCGTTGTCTAAGTTCACTAGCACCTCCCAGGTGACAGTTTAAAATGCGGGAGGTATTTCTGCCTCACCCTGTATTTTCTGTTGAAGTAAACTTGGATTTTTATGAATACGCACTATTTAAATTTGGACTATTGTTCTTATCTTTGTTGTTTTTATCACACTGTTTTGGCTGTTGTGCCCTCTGGCTTTCCTCAGGTATATATCAATCTGGGTAACTTACAGGGAATTCTGAACTGAACACTTTATTTAGTCCACATAGAAGACTGTTCTCCTTCACTGCTTATATCTAGGGATATCATCACCAGCTGAAACCTTGTTACAAAAACAACAATGAGGACAATAGTCTGAATATAAATAATGTAAATAATGATAACTCCTCATCCCAGAAATTCAGACAGGAGGGGATCAGGTGATAATAACAACAAAGATGAGGACAATAGTCCGAATATAAATAATGTAAATAATGATAAACCCTTATCCCAGAAATTCAGACAGAAGGCGATCAAGTGATAATAATAACAAAGATGAGGACAATAGTCCAAATATAAATAATGTAAATAATGATAAACCCTTATCCCAGAAATTCAGACAGGAGGCGATCAGGTGATAAAAACAACAAAGATGAGGACAATAGTCCGAATATAAATAATGTAAATAATGATAAACCCTTATCCCAGAAATTCAGACAGAAGGCGATCAAGTGATAATAATAACAAAGATGAGGACAATAGTCCAAATATAAATAATGTAAATAATGATAAACCCTTATCCCAGAAATTCAGACAGAAGGCGATCAGGTGATAATAATAACAAAGATGAGGACAATAGTCTGAATATAAATAATGTAAATAATGATAAACCCTTATCCCAGAAATTCAGGCTGAAGGCAATCAGGTGATAATAACAACAAAGATGAGGACAAAGTTTAAATATAAATAGTGTAAATAATCATAACTCCTTATCTCAGAAATTCAGAAAGTATAAAATGTAATTCTGTTTTATTTATCTGAGAATATTTTTGACAAACAAAACCAAATTATCCTTGAGTGAGCCTAGGTAATTACACAGAATTATAATAATACTGTAGCTTAAGAAATTACATCAAAAGAAATATTAATAAATTAATAAATGATTTTGGTTGATCTGCTCTTTAACATTTCCTCTCCTGTCCATTTCTGTCGAACGATAAAAATAATCAAACGTTCAAAATCACTGATATCAATTTCTTGACTTGTACTGGGCAGCATAAGAGAAAAACCTGGATTTATTTAGCCAATTAAAATCAGATGTTTGGGTCACATGATATTTATTTTGAAAAAATTTATTGACCTTGATTTTTTTTCCCCTGTAAGCAGAAGAGCTGCCAGTTTGGGAATGCTTACCAAAATCAATATTTGGTTGCCTCGCATTTCTTTAAGAAGGAAGGAACATTGAGACTGAAAAAGTAAAAACTGCTTTCAAAACAAAACTCATTCACTTGACTGCAAGTTTGGTTGTAAGGAAAGATCTGAGGGCTTGTTATGCATACGTTATATCGGCATAAGCATGGCTGGTTTGATTTGAAGAATGTGAATTTGATGATATGGGGCGAGTTATATATCTTTTTTTTCTTTCCTTTTTTTCAGTTCCCTGCAAGCAAGGCAATAAAGCCACTAAAACAAGGTATTAATGAAATTGAAGAAACTGAGAAAATGTTATTGAGAAAAAAGTAAAATAAAAGAACAGGATTAAAAAAAAACAGATGACGATTGATGTGACATTTAAATTTTTCAAGCTCATATTTGACAGGAAAGCCAGAATCCTGAAGAAAGCTTGACAGGTGAGATGTGCAAGAGAGGAAAATGTTAGAATAGAACTCATGGCTACATTTAGAAATTTCAGTAGAAAAATGAGACCTACCTGCCAATCAAGTACTGTGCTTAAATTCATGAAGTCAAGGTCCTCAAAACTAAAACTCATCAGAACAATTGCTATGAAAACATTTATAGAAAAGGCAGAGGTACAGTGAGAATATGACTGAAGCAGAGATGCCAGGTCAGGGCTGTAATATTGCAGATTCTTATTTGGATTTTGTCAAGCATCTCTAGATATATATCAGAAGCAACAAACCAGATGTGGCAACAATATTTAATGAAGGGGTAGATTTATAAATGTGTAAGATTCTGGTGAGAAAAATGTCTAACATGACACAGTGAACCAACTTTCCTAGCAGTATATGTAGCAATTGATTCTGTTGAATATTGGTTGGAATATTTATTGGAAAAAATACAATTACAGCACAAGGCCAACATGGAGGAGGGATTGTTGCTGGTTATCACTATCTTATACCTAGCTAATCCGATTCACGACCCATTCACACATTACAATTTCCCCATTCACCCCAAGAACTCGTCCATCACCAATCAATCCTCCATGCACCATAATACCACATCCTCTCAAGGGGATCCTACAAAACATGCCCCATCTGTTGAATATTGATTAGCTTGCAAGTGGTCTGACACAAGAGTAGACTAGTGTAGCCACCAAGTTCAGACCAACCCCGAGTCATTTGATGGAGAGATATATGGATGAATAGAGACCACTCATGCAAATGTGTTGGACAGGTCCATTCTAGCAAAATGGACCAACCTACTTGCTGCATTAGGCTCTCTCTTATAAATGAGGTAAAATTATCTGGCCTGCTTTTCCAAGAACACACAAGAAGGCAGCCATGTTAGAAGGTAAGTCATTTGACTTCTACAGATTCAATATAATTGTTCCACTTCATATCGGTGGTAAATGTTTAACCAAGGAGGTGCAGTGAATTGCTCTCCTGGAGGTTAGCATCAGCCATACTGATGGAAGATAAAAAAAAAAAATAGGTTCTGTAAGACAATTAAAAGAGAGTTTAGTTTTGGAGGCATTAAAATTGACCAGCCATTTCTTGCTCGAGTTAACTTGAAGATCATTTTCTAAAACATCTGCCAGTTTGACATCATTGAAATTGTCAGACTTAACATTATAATGGAAGAATATAGTTGTGTCGCTGGCATAGGAACTGCAGCAGTTCATTGTGTGTAAAAGTAACATCATTTTGAAATCAAGTCTCCTGACAATCTTAGAGTATGGACAAGTAAACATGTAATTTTCTATATTACCACACACACACACTTACATACATACATACATACATATATATATTGTTGTGATAAACCCCCCTACAGTATAATGAACTCTTCCTCTTCTCATAAATACTAACAGCAAGAGTCAGTTGGGAGGTGGAGACACAGTGTTTAGCCTAGCGTTCGGACGTACACCTCTATCTGCTTATTACTAACACTCTTGCTTTGTATATATCTGTTATTTCAATAAACTTGTTCAACTTACTTTTGTCTTCTGTGTCTTTATTTCTGGCCCTTAAAGAGGCCCCAACATATATGCACAAATGCACAGACACACACACATGCTCTGTACACACACACATGCATGCATAAATACATTCACTGTACACACATGTGCGTGCTACACACACACACACACACAAATATATATATATATATATATATATATATATATATATATATATATATATATATATATATATATATGATAATAATAAATGTGAATGTTAATGTGTCACTGTGTTGCAGTTTTTCAACTAGAGGTTGTACCCCAACCTATCATTGAGGAATCAAGAAAACACATTACTGTGATTTTGGAAGGTGTGGCATGTGGAATTAGAATAATCTATTCCTGGGGACTAAATATGGGGTTCGATTCAAAATTCCAATGTATAACACCTGAAGAAGGCCGAGTTGTTCAACGACCGTAACATCGTGAATATGGCAATAACCATAAGGACAACAGTCCAAATGATATAAATAGTGCAAATAATATATATATATATATATATATATATGATAATAATAAATGTGAATGTTAGTGTGTCACTGTGTTGCAGTTTTTCAACTTTTCTCCTAGAGGTTGTACCCCAACATATCATTGAGGAATCAAGAAAACACATTACTGCGATTTTGGAAGGTGTGTAATTAGAATAATCTATTCCTGGGGACTAAATATGGGGTTCGATTCAAAATTCCAATGTATAACACCTGAAGAAGGCCGAGTTGTTCAACGACCGTAACATCGTGAATATGGCAATAACCATAAGGACAACAGTCCAAATGATATAAATAGTGCAAATAATATATATATATATATATGATAATAATAAATGTGAATGTTAGTGTGTCACTGTGTTGCAGTTTTTCAACTTTTCTCCTAGAGGTTGTACCCCAACATATCATTGAGGAATCAAGAAAACACATTACTGTGATTTTGGAAGGTGTGGCATGTGGAATTAGAATAATCTATTCCTGGGGACTAAATATGGGGTTCGATTCAAAATTCCAATGTATAACACCTGAAGAAGGCCGAGTTGTTCAACGACCGTAACATCGTGAATATGGCAATAAACACAAGGACAACAGTCCAAATGATATAAATAGTGCAAATCGCTACATTAGTAAGTCTGTAATTCTTTTTGGGAGAAATTTTGGTAGAGAATAAAAGTACACTTTTATTAATTAGCATAGACATATGCATTACCAAAGGGTAATAATTTGTAATAAATGAGGAACAAAATAGTTACAAGAATATAGCCCAGGGACGCACCCACATTTATACAGGAACAAACAAGGTTGGCTTGAGTTGAAGAACATGAATCAGGCAATAACGAAGTCTGGTGTGGTCTGCACCTGCTCGCATCCGTACATCGGGATCGTCGGCATCTATTCCCTTTCGTCTCTCCTAGTGGCGGCGTCAGAGGTGGCTGTGTATCAAAGAGACTATGACGAGGCCATATGCATAAATTTGATTTTGCTGGACAACTCTGTGCAATGGAGAAGCACACACACTTGGCCAAAAGTGCCACCTTTTGTGGCTCAAAGGAGATTGGGACTGGCTTGATGCGGCAAATATTAAGGTCTATCTCTTTTAGCTGATTGATACTCACATAAATATGGCTTGATGTAGTTGAGCAATATGTAAGTGAGCATAGAGGAACATGCTAAGATATATCCTCTTAGATAAGTTATATAAGTTATACAAGGTTGGTTTGAGTTGAATAGTATACAAGGTGTGATAGATATAAATATAAAATGGCGGCAATTTACCTGTAGATCTAACGATATGGAATTTGATGTTCACCATCCTTCATCTATAGTAATACATAAAAAAAAATCTTTTTCAAAATGTTGTAATGGAATGTCCCATACTTACTATCACCTACGTGGACTGACTATATCAGGTGTGCACAGGATATACCTGGCGGACTTGCTTTGGCAATTAGTTGGAGGTTTGTTTCCAGTGGACTGACTATATCAGGTGTGCACAGGATATACCTGGCGGACTTGCTTTGGCAATTAGTTGGAGGTTTGTTTCCAGTGGACTGACTATATCAGGTGTGCACAGGATATACCTGGCGGACTTGCTTTGGCAATTAGTTGGAGGTTTGTTTCCAGTGGACTGACTATATCAGGTGTGCACAGGATATACCTGGTGGACTTGCTTTGGTAATTAGTTGGAGGTTTGTTTCCAGTGGACTGACTATATCAGGTGTGTACAGGATATACCTGGCGGACTTGCTTTGGCAATTAGTTGGGGGTTTGTTTCCAGTGAACTGACTATATCAGGTGTGCACAGGATATACCTGGCGAACTTGCTTTGGCAATTAGTTGGAGGTTTGTTTCCAGTGGACTGACTATATCAGGTGTGCAGAGGATATACCTGGCGGACTTGCTTTGGCAATTAGTTGGAGATTCCAGCTGTGCTGGTTGAACTCTCGGTCTTTGGATGGAGAGAAACCCAGAAGAGGCTATGTACAGATGGTACAGTCTTGTCAGGGGTGGTAGACAGCTATTCGACCCCGTTTTTTACGGGGTCCACGGGGAATTTTTGACCGAGCCTATGGGCTTGGATACCCCATGTTAAATTCAACCTTGTGCCACATCTGACCGCATGGGGCAGTTGGCAAATATCCTTGCTTCAGCAATTAGCTAAGCTAGTTGAACTCTCTGCCTTTAGGTGGAGAGGAACCCAGACGAGGCTATACCGAAGGGCAGAGTCTCTTCTGGGGAGGTAGACAGCTACCCGACCCCGTTTTTATGGGGTCTATGGGGAATTTTTGCCCAAGCTTACAGGCTTGATTTTAACCCTGCATTAATGCCTTGTGCCACATCCTGCCTCACAGGGAGGTGCGATAAATAACCTTGCATCAGGAATTAGTGGGAGATTTGTCTCCAGCTGTACTGGTTGAACTCACTGTCTTTGGGCAGAGCGGAACCCAGATGAAGTTATGCCAAAGGGCAGAGTCTTGTCTGGGGTAGTAGACAGCTACCCGACCCTGTGTATACGGGGTCTACGAGGAATTTGTGCCAGAACCTAAGGGCTCGGTTTTGACCCAGCATTAAAAAAGGCCTTGTGCCACATCCTGCCACATAGTGGTGGTGGTGGTGGGGGGGATAGGTAAATATCCTTGCTTCTGGAATTACTAACTTGCTAACCGATTTCCTTGTCTTTCAATAGTGTATTCTCTTTTACAATAAACCTCTCTATCTTTCATCTACGCCCGTGTTGCTGTTCCTTTCACTCGAGTACCACCTTTGTCTGTTTGTAACCTTCTTTAAGGATACAACAATGGCTAAGGATGAAAGAATCAGAGAGGGCAATAAAAGAACAGGTTTTAATGATTGGCATTGCATTTAAGGTCAGGTAAATATCCTTGCTTCACGAATTACTAGCCTGCTACCCGATTCCCTGTCTTTCAGTAGTGTATTCTCTTTTACAATAACCCTCTCTTTCTTTCATCTATGCCCGTGTTGCTGTTCCTTTCCCTCGAGTACCACCTTTGTCTGTTTGCAACCTTCTTTAAGGATACAACAATGGCTAAGGATGAAAGAATCAGAGAGGGCAATAAAAGAACAGGTTTTAATGATTGGCATTGCATTTAAGGTCAGGTAAATATCCTTGCTTCAGGAATTACTAGCCTGCTACCTGATTCCCTGTCTTTCAGTAGTGTATTCTCTTTTACAATAAACCTCTCTTTCTTCCATCTACGCCCGTGTTGCTGTTCCTTTCCCTCGAGTACCACCTTTGTCTGTTTGCAACCTTCTTTAAGGATACAACAATGGCTAAGGATGAAAGAATCAGAGAGGGCAATAAAAGAACAGGTTTTAATGATTGGCATTGCATTTAAGGTCAGGTAAATATCCTTCCTTTGGGAATTACTAGCCTGCTACCTGATTCCCTGTCTTTCAATAGTGTATTCTCTTTTACAATAAACCTCTCTTTCTTTCATCTATGCCCGTGTTGCTGTTCCTTTCACTCGAGTACCACCTTTGTCTGTTTGTAACCTTCTTTAAGGATACAACAATGGCTAAGGATGAAAGAATCAGAGAGGGCAATAAAAGAACAGGTTTTAATGATTGGCATTGCATTTAAGGTCAGGTAAATATCCTTCCTTTGGGAATTACTAGCCTGCTACCTGATTCCCTGTCTTTCAGTAGTGTATTCTCTTTTACAATAAACCTCTCTATCTTTCATCTACGCCCGTGTTGCTGTTCCTTTCCCTCGAGTACCACCTTTGTCTGTTTGCAACCTTCTTTAAGGATACAACAATGGCTAAGGATGAAAGAATCAGAGAGGGCAATAAAAGAACAGGTTTTAATGATTGGCATTGCATTTAAGGTCAGGTAAATATCCTTGCTTCAGGAATTACTAGCCTGCTACCCGATTCCCTGTTTTTCAGTAGTGTATTCTCTTTTACAATAACCCTCTCTTTCTTCCATCTACGCCCGTGTTGCTGTTCCTTTCACTCGAGTACCACCTTTGTCTGTTTGTAACCTTCTTTAAGGATACAACAATGACTAAGGATGAAAGAATCAGAGAGGGCAATAAAAGAACAGGTTTTAATGATTGGCATTGCATTTAAGGTCAGGTAAATATCCTTGCTTCAGGAATTACTAGCCTGCTACCTGATTCCCTGTCTTTCAGTAGTGTATTCTCTTTTACAATAAACCTCTCTTTCTTTCATCTATGCCCGTGTTGCTGTTCCTTTCACTCGAGTACCATCTTTGTCTGTTTGTAACCTTCTTTAAGGATACAACAATGACTAAGAATGGAAGAATCAGAGAGGGCAATAAAAGGACAGGTTTTAATGATTGGCATTGCATTTAAGGTCAGGTAAATATCCTTGCTTCAGGAATTACTAGCCTGCTACCCGATTCCCTGTCTTTAAGTAGTGTATTCTCTTTTACAATAAACCTCTCTTTCTTCCATCTACGCCCGTGTTGCTGTTCCTTTCACTCGAGTACCACCTTTGTCTGTTTGTAACCTTCTTTAAGGATACAACAATGGCTAAGGATGAAAGAATCAGAGAGGGTAATAAAAGAACAGGTTTTAATGATTGGCATTGCATTTAAGGTCAGGTAAATATCCTTCCTTTGGGAATTACTAGCCTGCTACCTGATTCCCTGTCTTTCAGTAGTGTATTCTCTTTTACAATAAACCTCTCTTTCTTCCATCTACGCCCGTGTTGCTGTTCCTTTCCCTCGAGTACCACCTTTGTCTGTTTGCAACCTTCTTTAAGGATACAACAATGGCTAAGGATGAAAGAATCAGAGAGGGCAATAAAAGAACAGGTTTTAATGATTGGCATTGCATTTAAGGTCAGGTAAATATCCTTCCTTTGGGAATTACTAGCCTGCTACCTGATTCCCTGTCTTTCAGTAGTGTATTCTCTTTTACAATAAACCTCTCTTTCTTCCATCTACGCCCGTGTTGCTGTTCCTTTCACTCGAGTACCACCTTTGTCTGTTTGCAACCTTCTTTAAGGATACAACAATGGCTAAGGATGAAAGAATCAGAGAGGGCAATAAAAGAACAGGTTTTAATGATTGGCATTGCATTTAAGGTCAGGTAAATATCCTTCCTTTGGGAATTACTAGCCTGCTACCTGATTCCCTGTCTTTCAGTAGTGTATTCTCTTTTACAATAAACCTCTCTTTCTTCCATCTACGCCCGTGTTGCTGTTCCTTTCCCTCGAGTACCACCTTTGTCTGTTTGTAACCATCTTTAAGGATACAACAATGACTAAGGATGAAAGAATCAGAGAGGGCAATAAAAGAACAGGTTTTAATGATTGGCATTGCATTTAAGGTCAGGTAAATATCCTTCCTTTGGGAATTACTAGCCTGCTACCTGATTCCCTGTCTTTCAGTAGTGTATTCTCTTTTACAATAAAACTCTCTTTCTTCCATCTACGCCCGTGTTGCTGTTCCTTTCACTCGAGTACCACCTTTGTCTGTTTGTAACCTTCTTTAAGGATACAACAATGGCTAAGGATGAAAGAATCAGAGAGGGTAATAAAAGAACAGGTTTTAATGATTGGCATTGCATTTAAGGTCAGGTAAATATCCTTCCTTTGGGAATTACTAGCCTGCTACCTGATTCCCTGTCTTTCAGTAGTGTATTCTCTTTTACAATAAACCTCTCTTTCTTCCATCTACGCCCGTGTTGCTGTTCCTTTCCCTCGAGTACCACCTTTGTCTGTTTGCAACCTTCTTTAAGGATACAACAATGGCTAAGGATGAAAGAATCAGAGAGGGCAATAAAAGAACAGGTTTTAATGATTGGCATTGCATTTAAGGTCAGGTAAATATCCTTCCTTTGGGAATTACTAGCCTGCTACCTGATTCCCTGTCTTTCAGTAGTGTATTCTCTTTTACAATAAACCTCTCTTTCTTCCATCTACGCCCGTGTTGCTGTTCCTTTCACTCGAGTACCACCTTTGTCTGTTTGCAACCTTCTTTAAGGATACAACAATGGCTAAGGATGAAAGAATCAGAGAGGGCAATAAAAGAACAGGTTTTAATGATTGGCATTGCATTTAAGGTCAGGTAAATATCCTTCCTTTGGGAATTACTAGCCTGCTACCTGATTCCCTGCCTTTCAGTAGTGTATTCTCTTTTACAATAAACCTCTCTTTCTTCCATCTACGCCCGTGTTGCTGTTCCTTTCCCTCGAGTACCACCTTTGTCTGTTTGCAACCTTCTTTAAGGATACAACAATGGCTAAGGATGAAAGAATCAGAGAGGGCAATAAAAGAACAGGTTTTAATGATTGGCATTGCATTTAAGGTCAGGTAAATATCCTTCCTTTGGGAATTACTAGCCTGCTACCTGATTCCCTGTCTTTCAGTAGTGTATTCTCTTTTACAATAAACCTCTCTTTCTTCCATCTACGCCCGTGTTGCTGTTCCTTTCACTCGAGTACCACCTTTGTCTGTTTGTAACCTTCTTTAAGGATACAACAATGGCTAAGGATGAAAGAATCAGAGAGGGCAATAAAAGAACAGGTTTTAATGATTGGCATTGCATTTAAGGTCAGGTAAATATCCTTCCTTTGGGAATTACTAGCCTGCTACCTGATTCCCTGTCTTTCAGTAGTGTATTCTCTTTTACAATAAACCTCTCTATCTTTCATCTACGCCCGTGTTGCTGTTCCTTTCCCTCGAGTACCACCTTTGTCTGTTTGCAACCTTCTTTAAGGATACAACAATGGCTAAGGATGAAAGAATCAGAGAGGGCAATAAAAGAACAGGTTTTAATGATTGGCATTGCATTTAAGGTCAGGTAAATATCCTTGCTTCAGGAATTACTAGCCTGCTACCCGATTCCCTGTTTTTCAGTAGTGTATTCTCTTTTACAATAACCCTCTCTTTCTTCCATCTACGCCCGTGTTGCTGTTCCTTTCACTCGAGTACCACCTTTGTCTGTTTGTAACCTTCTTTAAGGATACAACAATGACTAAGGATGAAAGAATCAGAGAGGGCAATAAAAGAACAGGTTTTAATGATTGGCATTGCATTTAAGGTCAGGTAAATATCCTTGCTTCAGGAATTACTAGCCTGCTACCTGATTCCCTGTCTTTCAGTAGTGTATTCTCTTTTACAATAAACCTCTCTTTCTTTCATCTATGCCCGTGTTGCTGTTCCTTTCACTCGAGTACCATCTTTGTCTGTTTGTAACCTTCTTTAAGGATACAACAATGACTAAGAATGGAAGAATCAGAGAGGGCAATAAAAGGACAGGTTTTAATGATTGGCATTGCATTTAAGGTCAGGTAAATATCCTTGCTTCAGGAATTACTAGCCTGCTACCCGATTCCCTGTCTTTAAGTAGTGTATTCTCTTTTACAATAAACCTCTCTTTCTTCCATCTACGCCCGTGTTGCTGTTCCTTTCCCTCGAGTACCACCTTTGTCTGTTTGCAACCTTCTTTAAGGATACAACAATGGCTAAGGATGAAAGAATCAGAGAGGGCAATAAAAGAACAGGTTTTAATGATTGGCATTGCATTTAAGGTCAGGTAAATATCCTTCCTTTGGGAATTACTAGCCTGCTACCTGATTCCCTGTCTTTCAGTAGTGTATTCTCTTTTACAATAAACCTCTCTTTCTTTCATCTATGCCCGTGTTGCTGTTCCTTTCACTCGAGTACCACCTTTGTCTGTTTGTAACCTTCTTTAAGGATACAACAATGGCTAAGGATGAAAGAATCAGAGAGGGCAATAAAAGAACAGGTTTTAATGATTGGCATTGCATTTAAGGTCAGGTAAATATCCTTCCTTTGGGAATTACTAGCCTGCTACCTGATTCCCTGTCTTTCAGTAGTGTATTCTCTTTTACAATAAACCTCTCTATCTTTCATCTACGCCCGTGTTGCTGTTCCTTTCCCTCGAGTACCACCTTTGTCTGTTTGTAACCATCTTTAAGGATACAACAATGACTAAGGATGAAAGAATCAGAGAGGGCAATAAAAGAACAGGTTTTAATGATTGGCATTGCATTTAAGGTCAGGTAAATATCCTTCCTTTGGGAATTACTAGCCTGCTACCTGATTCCCTGTCTTTCAGTAGTGTATTCTCTTTTACAATAAACCTCTCTTTCTTCCATCTACGCCCGTGTTGCTGTTCCTTTCACTCGAGTACCACCTTTGTCTGTTTGTAACCTTCTTTAAGGATACAACAATGGCTAAGGATGAAAGAATCAGAGAGGGTAATAAAAGAACAGGTTTTAATGATTGGCATTGCATTTAAGGTCAGGTAAATATCCTTCCTTTGGGAATTACTAGCCTGCTACCTGATTCCCTGTCTTTCAGTAGTGTATTCTCTTTTACAATAAACCTCTCTTTCTTCCATCTACGCCCGTGTTGCTGTTCCTTTCCCTCGAGTACCACCTTTGTCTGTTTGCAACCTTCTTTAAGGATACAACAATGGCTAAGGATGAAAGAATCAGAGAGGGCAATAAAAGAACAGGTTTTAATGATTGGCATTGCATTTAAGGTCAGGTAAATATCCTTCCTTTGGGAATTACTAGCCTGCTACCTGATTCCCTGTCTTTCAGTAGTGTATTCTCTTTTACAATAAACCTCTCTTTCTTCCATCTACGCCCGTGTTGCTGTTCCTTTCACTCGAGTACCACCTTTGTCTGTTTGCAACCTTCTTTAAGGATACAACAATGGCTAAGGATGAAAGAATCAGAGAGGGCAATAAAAGAACAGGTTTTAATGATTGGCATTGCATTTAAGGTCAGGTAAATATCCTTCCTTTGGGAATTACTAGCCTGCTACCTGATTCCCTGTCTTTCAGTAGTGTATTCTCTTTTACAATAAACCTCTCTTTCTTCCATCTACGCCCGTGTTGCTGTTCCTTTCCCTCGAGTACCACCTTTGTCTGTTTGTAACCATCTTTAAGGATACAACAATGACTAAGGATGAAAGAATCAGAGAGGGCAATAAAAGAACAGGTTTTAATGATTGGCATTGCATTTAAGGTCAGGTAAATATCCTTCCTTTGGGAATTACTAGCCTGCTACCTGATTCCCTGTCTTTCAGTAGTGTATTCTCTTTTACAATAAACCTCTCTTTCTTCCATCTACGCCCGTGTTGCTGTTCCTTTCACTCGAGTACCACCTTTGTCTGTTTGTAACCTTCTTTAAGGATACAACAATGGCTAAGGATGAAAGAATCAGAGAGGGTAATAAAAGAACAGGTTTTAATGATTGGCATTGCATTTAAGGTCAGGTAAATATCCTTCCTTTGGGAATTACTAGCCTGCTACCTGATTCCCTGTCTTTCAGTAGTGTATTCTCTTTTACAATAAACCTCTCTTTCTTCCATCTACGCCCGTGTTGCTGTTCCTTTCCCTCGAGTACCACCTTTGTCTGTTTGCAACCTTCTTTAAGGATACAACAATGGCTAAGGATGAAAGAATCAGAGAGGGCAATAAAAGAACAGGTTTTAATGATTGGCATTGCATTTAAGGTCAGGTAAATATCCTTCCTTTGGGAATTACTAGCCTGCTACCTGATTCCCTGTCTTTCAGTAGTGTATTCTCTTTTACAATAAACCTCTCTTTCTTCCATCTACGCCCGTGTTGCTGTTCCTTTCACTCGAGTACCACCTTTGTCTGTTTGCAACCTTCTTTAAGGATACAACAATGGCTAAGGATGAAAGAATCAGAGAGGGCAATAAAAGAACAGGTTTTAATGATTGGCATTGCATTTAAGGTCAGGTAAATATCCTTCCTTTGGGAATTACTAGCCTGCTACCTGATTCCCTGCCTTTCAGTAGTGTATTCTCTTTTACAATAAACCTCTCTTTCTTCCATCTACGCCCGTGTTGCTGTTCCTTTCCCTCGAGTACCACCTTTGTCTGTTTGCAACCTTCTTTAAGGATACAACAATGGCTAAGGATGAAAGAATCAGAGAGGGCAATAAAAGAACAGGTTTTAATGATTGGCATTGCATTTAAGGTCAGGTAAATATCCTTCCTTTGGGAATTACTAGCCTGCTACCTGATTCCCTGTCTTTCAGTAGTGTATTCTCTTTTACAATAAACCTCTCTTTCTTCCATCTACGCCCGTGTTGCTGTTCCTTTCACTCGAGTACCACCTTTGTCTGTTTGCAACCTTCTTTAAGGATACAACAATGGCTAAGGATGAAAGAATCAGAGAGGGCAATAAAAGAACAGGTTTTAATGATTGGCATTGCATTTAAGGTCAGGTAAATATCCTTCCTTTGGGAATTACTAGCCTGCTACCTGATTCCCTGTCTTTCAGTAGTGTATTCTCTTTTACAATAAAGCTCTCTTTCTTCCATCTACGCCCGTGTTGCTGTTCCTTTCCCTCGAGTACCACCTTTGTCTGTTTGTAACCTTCTTTAAGGATACAACAATGGCTAAGGATGAAAGAATCAGAGAGGGCAATAAAAGAACAGGTTTTAATGATTGGCATTGCATTTAAGGTCAGGTAAATATCCTTCCTTTGGGAATTACTAGCCTGCTACCTGATTCCCTGTCTTTCAGTAGTGTATTCTCTTTTACAATAAACCTCTCTTTCTTTCATCTATGCCCGTGTTGCTGTTCCTTTCACTCGAGTACCACCTTTGTCTGTTTGTAACCTTCTTTAAGGATACAACAATGACTAAGGATGAAAGAATCAGAGAGGGCAATAAAAGGACAGGTTTTAATGATTGGCATTGCATTTAAGGTCAGGTAAATATCCTTCCTTTGGGAATTACTAGCCTGCTACCTGATTCCCTGTCTTTCAGTAGTGTATTCTCTTTTACAATAAACCTCTCTTTCTTCCATCTACGCCCGTGTTGCTGTTCCTTTCACTCGAGTACCACCTTTGTCTGTTTGCAACCTTCTTTAAGGATACAACAATGGCTAAGGATGAAAGAATCAGAGAGGGCAATAAAAGAACAGGTTTTAATGATTGGCATTGCATTTAAGGTCAGGTAAATATCCTTCCTTTGGGAATTACTAGCCTGCTACCTGATTCCCTGCCTTTCAGTAGTGTATTCTCTTTTACAATAAACCTCTCTTTCTTCCATCTACGCCCGTGTTGCTGTTCCTTTCCCTCGAGTACCACCTTTGTCTGTTTGCAACCTTCTTTAAGGATACAACAATGGCTAAGGATGAAAGAATCAGAGAGGGCAATAAAAGAACAGGTTTTAATGATTGGCATTGCATTTAAGGTCAGGTAAATATCCTTCCTTTGGGAATTACTAGCCTGCTACCTGATTCCCTGTCTTTCAGTAGTGTATTCTCTTTTACAATAAACCTCTCTTTCTTCCATCTACGCCCGTGTTGCTGTTCCTTTCACTCGAGTACCACCTTTGTCTGTTTGCAACCTTCTTTAAGGATACAACAATGGCTAAGGATGAAAGAATCAGAGAGGGCAATAAAAGAACAGGTTTTAATGATTGGCATTGCATTTAAGGTCAGGTAAATATCCTTCCTTTGGGAATTACTAGCCTGCTACCTGATTCCCTGTCTTTCAGTAGTGTATTCTCTTTTACAATAAAGCTCTCTTTCTTCCATCTACGCCCGTGTTGCTGTTCCTTTCCCTCGAGTACCACCTTTGTCTGTTTGTAACCTTCTTTAAGGATACAACAATGGCTAAGGATGAAAGAATCAGAGAGGGCAATAAAAGAACAGGTTTTAATGATTGGCATTGCATTTAAGGTCAGGTAAATATCCTTCCTTTGGGAATTACTAGCCTGCTACCTGATTCCCTGTCTTTCAGTAGTGTATTCTCTTTTACAATAAACCTCTCTTTCTTTCATCTATGCCCGTGTTGCTGTTCCTTTCACTCGAGTACCACCTTTGTCTGTTTGTAACCTTCTTTAAGGATACAACAATGACTAAGGATGAAAGAATCAGAGAGGGCAATAAAAGGACAGGTTTTAATGATTGGCATTGCATTTAAGGTCAGGTAAATATCCTTGCTTCAGGAATTACTAGCCTGCTACCCGATTCCCTGTCTTTCAGTAGTGTATTCTCTTTTACAATAAACCTCTCTTTCTTCCATCTACACCCGTGTTGCTGTTCCTTTCCCTCGAGTACCACCTTTGTCTGTTTGTAACCTTCTTTAAGGATACAACAATGACTAAGGATGAAAGAATCAGAGAGGGCAATAAAAGAACAGGTTTTAATGATTGGCATTGCATTTAAGGTCAGGTAAATATCCTTGCTTCAGGAATTACTAGCCTGCTACCCGATTCCCTGTCTTTCAGTAGTGTATTCTCTTTTACAATAACCCTCTCTTTCTTCCATCTACGCCCGTGTTGCTGTTCCTTTCCCTCGAGTACCACCTTTGTCTGTTTGCAACCTTCTTTAAGGATACAACAATGGCTAAGGATGAAAGAATCAGAGAGGGCAATAAAAGAACAGGTTTTAATGATTGGCATTGCATTTAAGGTCAGGTAAATATCCTTCCTTTGGGAATTACTAGCCTGCTACCTGATTCCCTGTCTTTCAGTAGTGTATTCTCTTTTACAATAAACCTCTCTTTCTTCCATCTACGCCCGTGTTGCTGTTCCTTTCACTCGAGTACCACCTTTGTCTGTTTGCAACCTTCTTTAAGGATACAACAATGACTAAGGATGAAAGAATCAGAGAGGGCAATAAAAGAACAGGTTTTAATGATTGGCATTGCATTTAAGGTCAGGTAAATATCCTTGCTTCAGGAATTACTAGCCTGCTACCCGATTCCCTGTCTTTCAGTAGTGTATTCTCTTTTACAATAAACCTCTCTTTCTTCCATCTATGCCCGTGTTGCTGTTCCTTTCACTCGAGTACCACCTTTGTCTGTTTGTAACCTTCTTTAAGGATACAACAATGGCTAAGGATGAAAGAATCAGAGAGGGCAATAAAAGGACAGGTTTTAATGATTGGCATTGCATTTAAGGTCAGGTAAATATCCTTGCTTCAGGAATTACTAGCCTGCTACCCGATTCCCTGTCTTTCAGTAGTGTATTCTCTTTTACAATAAACCTCTCTTTCTTCCATCTACGCCCGTGTTGCTGTTCCTTTCCCTCGAGTACCACCTTTGTCTGTTTGTAACCTTCTTTAAGGATACAACAATGACTAAGGATGAAAGAATCAGAGAGGGCAATAAAAGAACAGGTTTTAATGATTGGCATTGCATTTAAGGTCAGGTAAATATCCTTGCTTCAGGAATTACTAGCCTGCTACCCGATTCCCTGTCTTTCAGTAGTGTATTCTCTTTTACAATAACCCTCTCTTTCTTCCATCTACGCCCGTGTTGCTGTTCCTTTCCCTCGAGTACCACCTTTGTCTGTTTGCAACCTTCTTTAAGGATACAACAATGGCTAAGGATGAAAGAATCAGAGAGGGCAATAAAAGAACAGGTTTTAATGATTGGCATTGCATTTAAGGTCAGGTAAATATCCTTCCTTTGGGAATTACTAGCCTGCTACCTGATTCCCTGTCTTTCAGTAGTGTATTCTCTTTTACAATAAACCTCTCTTTCTTCCATCTACGCCCGTGTTGCTGTTCCTTTCCCTCGAGTACCACCTTTGTCTGTTTGCAACCTTCTTTAAGGATACAACAATGGCTAAGGATGAAAGAATCAGAGAGGGCAATAAAAGAACAGGTTTTAATGATTGGCATTGCATTTAAGGTCAGGTAAATATCCTTCCTTTGGGAATTACTAGCCTGCTACCTGATTCCCTGTCTTTCAGTAGTGTATTCTCTTTTACAATAAACCTCTCTTTCTTCCATCTACGCCCGTGTTGCTGTTCCTTTCACTCGAGTACCACCTTTGTCTGTTTGCAACCTTCTTTAAGGATACAACAATGACTAAGGATGAAAGAATCAGAGAGGGCAATAAAAGAACAGGTTTTAATGATTGGCATTGCATTTAAGGTCAGGTAAATATCCTTGCTTCAGGAATTACTAGCCTGCTACCCGATTCCCTGTCTTTCAGTAGTGTATTCTCTTTTACAATAAACCTCTCTTTCTTCCATCTATGCCCGTGTTGCTGTTCCTTTCACTCGAGTACCACCTTTGTCTGTTTGTAACCTTCTTTAAGGATACAACAATGGCTAAGGATGAAAGAATCAGAGAGGGCAATAAAAGAACAGGTTTTAATGATTGGCATTGCATTTAAGGTCAGGTAAATATCCTTCCTTTGGGAATTACTAGCCTGCTACCTGATTCCCTGTCTTTCAGTAGTGTATTCTCTTTTAAAATAAACCTCTCTTTCTTCCATCTACGCCCGTGTTGCTGTTCCTTTCCCTCGAGTACCACCTTTGTCTGTTTGTAACCTTCTTTAAGGATACAACAATGACTAAGGATGAAAGAATCAGAGAGGGCAATAAAAGGACAGGTTTTAATGATTGGCATTGCATTTAAGGTCAGGTAAATATCCTTGCTTCAGGAATTACTAGCCTGCTAACTGATTCCCTGTCTTTCTGTAGTGTATTCTCTTTTACAATAAACCTCTCTTTCTTTCTTCTACGCCCGTGTTGCTGTTCCTTTCCCTCGAGTACCACCTTTGTCTGTTTGTAACCTTCTTTAAGGATACAACAATGACTAAGGATGAAAGAATCAGAGAGGGCAATAAAAGAACAGGTTTTAATGATTGGCATTGCATTTAAGGTCAGGTAAATATCCTTGCTTCAGGAATTACTAGCTTGCTAACCGATTCCCTGTCTTTAAGTAGTGTATTCTCTTTTACAATAAACCTCTCTCTCTTTCATCTATATCGGTATTACTGTTCCTTTCACTCAAGTACCACCTTTGTCTGTTTGTAACCTCCATGAAGGATACAACATGAAATAGAATCTTTATAGAAGCAGAAAGGTCCTCACCTGTATTGGAACCCAGTCAGTCAGTCAGTAAATTTCAAGGCCACAATTTCAGTGCCTAAAGAAGTCAGTCATTAAAGCTCGTCTTGTCCCCTAACTGTTAAAGTTATGGAACTACCTTTAACCAGAGTCAGAAGAATGACGTTGAGTTTAAAAGGAAGAAACAGACTTTAAGAACAGTGACAAAAGAAGTTGTTACTATTGCGACATTGACCGTTCATAGCAAGAGACCTAAAAGGAAAGAAAACATTGTTTAGATATTAGCATTCACTCCAGCTAAAATACAAAAAAGATGGCATTGTGCAGCAACTGCCAGTAGGAAATAGTTTATGGTTAGTGTCAGAATGGCGTTGTGAATCACCTTCCTTTTCAGCTCAGAGGTTTACCACAAGCATGTTGGAGACTCAATTCAACAGGTAAATACAAGACTATTTTCAACATAACAGGAACATATTACATCTCATGCCACAGTAAAGCTTTCCACAGGTAAATGTACACCAATTGTGCAGGCAGTAAAGCATGCCCCGAGTTATTAAGGCCTCGTCCTGAGGTTCAGTGTTACGCTTAAACATTCATTATTAAAATTGGTTCTCAAAATGACTTGTGACTCAGTCTTTTTGTTTTTTAATCATTTCACCCCATGCAAGGCAATAAAGCTACAAAGACACAGGAGTTTACTAAGAGTGAAAGAATCTTGAAAAAAAAACATTAAGGAGAGAGGCTTCTTTTTCTCCAGTCAACGTTGATCTTCAAATATTTAAATGCAATATCAATCATAATCTTCTGTCTTCTTAATTCTTTTTCTTTTATTGTTCTCTCTCCTTAGTAGTAGTTAATAATGTTTTGTTTAGTTTTTTTATTGTTATATAGTAGTTATAGCTATTGCTTATAAAACAACGTAATATACCAAGCCACAGTAAAATCACCAGATAATGAAGAAAAAGTATACATAGGAGTAACTGAAGGACCCTGGAAACAAAGAAACTATACACACAAAATATCTTTCACAAATAGTAAATATACAAACAATACAATGCTTTCCATGTACATCTAAGAAATTAAAAACAAAACAAATCGCACCAAAAATATCATGGAAAATAAGGAAAAGATCATCAGCCTACAACAACCAATCAAAAACCTGCAAACTTTGCTTGGAGGAAAAAATAGCTATTATTACCTTCCCAGACCAAAATAAATTGCTAAATAAATGATCAGAGCTCATCTCAAAATGCAGACATGAAAACAAATTTTTACTACGTTACTTAAAAATCAAAAACTGAAATGAATAAATAAAATAAACAAAATAATATAAAATCAAATAAAATAAATTAATCCAAACAAATAATAAACAAATTAACAAACCACTCCTGTTAAAATAGAATAAATAAAAAAAAATAATAATCAACCCAAATAAATAAAGTAAATAATAATAAACAAATTAACAAACCAATCCTACTAAAATAACCATTAGAATAGACTACAATAACCAGTTCAAAAATTGGACATAAAAATAGCTATAACTACTATATAACAATAAAAAAATTAATAAATTACTCAAAAATCGAAAACCAAATAAAGTAAATAAAAATATACAAAATAAAAAATAAATAAATAAATAAAAAACAAATAAAAATTAATCGAAATAAATAAATAAATGAAAAAATTAACAAATAGCTCGCACTAAAATAACCATTACAACTAATAAAAATAAGCATAAATAAGCAAAAACAAGTAAAAATAATAAATCCAAATTAATAAATAAATTTAAAACTGTCCCCCTCCAAAATAACAGAATCGACTACGGTAAGCAATCTAAACATTGAACAAATAAATAGCCTTAATTATCCTCCCAGAACAAGATTATCTATTAAATAAGCAACCTAAGTAAATACCTTCCAATTTTTTTACGACATTAATAAAACATCAAAAACCGAAAAGAATAAATAATACAAAATGGAAAATAAATTAACCCAAACAAATAAATAAATAAATAAACAAACAAGCCACTCCCACAAAAATAACCGCCAGAATAGATTACGCACAATGCACCACTGACCCATATATATAAATAGTTGAGGGAAAATCCAACATTCGCAACCTGACGATTGCACCTAGCATGAAACAGCCTGTTGACTTCAACGTGCACTTTTTTATATATATATATATATAGCTTAATTGCCACCCTATTGGGTGGCATTTAAGCTAGCTCCTGCGGAGGGCGCTTGACTGGGCCTTCATCACATAAATAGGAAGGAGTAGATGCGATAGGCAACAATAAACTGCAGAACTCAAAATTGATTACTTCATTTAATATTGCATCAATATTTCAGCTTACCTTTTAAAAGTTCAATGATAATTCTTCTGCTACCACTTAATTTAAAGACAAATTGATGTGTGTAGGTCCTTACTTTCCATACAAACAATTATTTTTATTTCATTGGTAACTTTTGCTGGATTTTGCAATTAATTTTGATTATTCCCAAATTTATATATATATATATATATATATATATATATATATATATATGTATATCACTTAAAGTCAAGTAAAGTCACTAAGATGCAAGGAGTTACCGAATGCGAGAGAATATTAAAAAAAAATAAAACATTATTAAGAAGAGAGAACAATAAAAGAACATGAATTAAGAAGACAGATGATGATAGACATTGCATTTAAATTTTTGAAGGTCAATGTTGACTGGAAAGCACAAGGTCAATAGAGAGTTCCACATGTGAGAAGTGTGAGAAAAAAAACTGTTAGCATAAAACTTATGGCTACATCTCAACAGTTCAACTGTAAAATAATGAGACCATGCCATCAATCTATTACTGCATCAGAACAATTACCATGAATATATTTATAAAAAAAACCACAAGATATATATGTTATGGCAGTGGGAAATTGACTGAAACTGAGATGCCAGGTCAGGATCAATAACATTGCAGATTCTTCTTTGTATTTTATCAAAAAATCTCTAAATACATAGCAAAAGCACCAGACTAGATGTGCCTGCAATGTTCAATGCATGATTGAATGACAGACTTATAAATGTGTGAAAAAAATTGGCTAACATGACACAATAAACCAACATTCCTAGCTGGAGACTTAGCAACTGATTCAATATAATCATCCCACTTCATTCCAAGTCAGAAAACATCAGCCTGATGAAATGCAAAAAAGTTCTCTGATGATTAAAAGAGAGTAGTTTCATTTTTAGAGGTGTTAAAATTAACAAGCCATTTCTTGCCCCAGTTAACAACAGACTGAAGGTCATTTTTTTCTAGATCAGTTGCGAATTTCATATAAAACCAAATAGATAGATAGAACTCAATAACTATTTTAATAGTCATCTATCTATGCGAAGGAAACTCTGATATAAAACCAAATGGTTAGATAGACCTCAATAACTATTTTAATAGTCATGTATCTCAAAGAAGGAAACTCTGAGATAAAACCAAATGGATAGTTTGAACAATGGCCATTTTAATGCTCATCTATCTTGAAGAAGGAATCTCTGAGATAAACCCAAATGGGTAGATAGAACTCAATAACCATTTTAATGGTCATCTATCTTGAAGAAGGAAACTCTGATATAAAACCAACATTTCTGACTTAATGAGAATAACTAAAAATATAACTCAATACTGGATCATAACCCATCACAATATCCAGGTCTATAATCTTTTATAGTCCAGATTTGACTGTGAGTTTTGATTTTTCCCAATGCTAAAATCACCATAAATCTACCTTGGATAAAAATAAGGAGAACACAATGAGACAGCCATTGTCAAACCTAAAAGGACTTTGCATTCTGTTTTGAAATGCATCTATAGAAATTTACTGTAAATGATTTTACTATAGGAATGCATTAGAAATGATTTGAATACTAGCTCTTTATGGAACCTGGAATATTATGGCTAGGATTTATGAAAGAAATCCATCCAAACTTTCATTCCCTCTAATGATTCTATATCTAGTGATATAGCAAATACTAAAAGCATCTATAGAAATTCATTGCAAATGATTTTACTACAGGAATGCATTAGAAATTGTTTGAATCCTAGCTCTTTATGGAACCTGGAATATTATGGCTAGGATTTATGAAACAAATCCATCCAAACTTTCATTCACTACAGAAATGCATTGAAAATCAGGAAGAAAGGGATTGTCAGTGGTCAGGAAAGGATGCTGGTATGAATACGCAAAAGCCAAAAAGGAATAATCTGACATGGATTAAGGGGCCAATTCTTTTGGAAGACTTTATTTTTTGTTAATATTAAATAACTTAATTCATGTACCAAAAGAGAATATTTACATTCAGAATTAATCTTGGCCTCTCGGAATCTTACATTCTTAAATGGTTTTGCTGAGATGTTCTCTGGCTTATCTTATAACACCAGTTCACATAAAGAGTGATCAGTTACCTCAAACCTTGAGCAAAGTTGTTAATATTTAAGACTCTTCTTAGCATTCTGGCTAAGATGAAATATTGAGGATTTGGTGGAGAATTTTCTGCCACTCATATTTCATTTTCAGGTCCTGCTCAGCTTCTTCCCCCCTCTAAACCACTGCCCCACAACCAAAGACTCATTCTTGCACATGCAGTTATCCACATTCATACATCAATAATTATTAACTAGTTTATATAAACAGTAATATCATGTAGAGGATTTATGAAACAAATCCATCCAAACTTTCATTCCCTCTAATGATTCCATATCTAGTGATATAGCAAATACTAAAAGCATCTATAGAAATTCATTGCAAATGATTTTACTATAGGAATGCATTAGAAATGATTTGAATACTAGCTCTTTATGGAACCTGGAATATTATGGCTAGGATTTATGAAACAAATCCATCCAAACTTTCATTCCCTCTAATGATTCCATATCTAGTGATATAGCAAATACTAAAAACATCTATAGAAATTCATTGCAAATGATTTTACTATAGGAATGCATTAGAAATGATTTGAATACTAGCTCTTTATGGAACCGGGAATATTATGGCTAGGATTTATGAAACAAATCCATCCAAACTTTCATTCCCTCTAATGATTCCATATCTAGTGATATAGCAAATACTAAAAGCATCTATAGAAATTCAATGCAAAGGATTTTACTATAGGAATGCATTAGAAATGATTTGAATACTAGCTCTTTATGGAACCTGGAATATTATGGCTAGGATTTATGAAACAAATCCATCCAAACTTTCATTGCCTCTAATGATTCCATATCTAGTGATATAGCAAATACTAAAAGCATCTATAGAAATTCATTGCAAATGATTTTACTATAGGAATGCATTAGAAATGATTTGAATACTAGCTCTTTATGGAACCTGGAATATTATGGCTAGGATTTATTAAACAATTCCATCCAAACCTTTATTCACTATAGAAATGCATTGAAAATGAGGAATAATGGGATTGCCAATGGTCAAGAATGAAGGCAAGCATCACTGATAGAATAGGGCTATTATATGTATAAATTAAATGCTTTGCTAATTATTTTACTATAGGAATGCATTGAAAATCAAGTAGGAAGGGATTGTCAGTGGTCAGGAATGAATGCAAGCATTACTGATAGAATAGGGCTGTTATATGTATAATGGAAATGAATTGCTAATGATTTTACTATAGGAATGCATTGAAAATGAGGAAGAAAGTGATTGTCAGTGGTCAGGAATGAAGGCAAGCATTACTCATAGAATAGGGCTATTATATGTATAATGTAAATGCATTGCTAATGATTTTACTATCGGAATGCATTGCAAATGAGGAAGAAAGGGATTGTCAGTGGTCAGGAATGAATGCAAGCATTACTGATAGAATAGGGCTATTATATGTATAATGGAAATGCATTGCTAATGATTTTACTATAGGAATGCATTGCAAATGAGGAAGAAAGGGATTGTCAGTGGTCAGGAATGAATGCAAGCATTACTGATAGAATAGGGCTATTATATGTATAATGTAAATGCATTGCTAATGATTTTACTATAGGAATGCATTGCAAATGAGGAAGAAAGGGATTGTCAGTGGTCAGGAATGAATGCAAGCATTACTGATAGAATAGGGCTATTATATGTATAATGTAAATGCATTGCTAATGATTTTACTATAGGAATGTATTGCAAATGAGGAAGAAAGGGATTGTCAGTGGTCAGGAAGCATTATTGAGAAAAGAGGGCTGTGATTGAAATTATACAGATGCATTGCTAAGGATATTGCAATAGAAATACATTGAAAACATAGAAAAAGTGATTGCCTTTCTGATTTCTGACCAATGACAAACTTAAGTGAAAGAACAGAGCTAGTATATATGATTTGTTTGTACTGAATAGGTCATAGTTCTTGTCTCGTTTGCACCAAGGTGTTGCAAGCTATTCTGAGTAATTTGAATCTTCCAGAGATATCTCATTAAATTAATTCAACAAAATGTTATATCAGCAGTTGTTCTTAAAATGTTATTGGTTTAAATTTCAATATGAAAATATCTTTCACAATATTATTGTCACTACATCTCTATCCTCTTGTACAGGTGTGAGAATTAGACACATCTAGCTGAAACAAGAAAAAGGATCCAGGCGTTTGCGAACAAATGCTTGAGAAAGCTCTTCCTAATTTCCTGTTGGATGTGGAAAACTTGATTATGTATGGAGCCAGTTCAAAAGTTTTCTGGGTCGACAGTAAAACCATCTTCATCATTATTAAGCATTGAAAGATGTCATGGTTTGGCCACATCACACAACATCATAGCCTCTTCAAGACTATTATACAAGGTATTGTTGAGGGTAGATGAAAGTGGGGAGGGCAATGCAAAAACTGGTCAGACTACATCAATGAATAGATAGACAGGACAATGCTGTAACTCCTGAGAGCCATTGCAAATGGATCATCCAGGAGGAGGGTCCATTTCTTCTGCCCATAGGTTCCTCCAATGATTGAAGCCATCAAGGGACTGATGATAACATAAACTGGTTTACTTTAAAAAATCGTGAAAAATTTGGGGTGAGGCAGTAATTTTTGTAGACTATCATTAATTAGATCTTCCATTAAGCAATGTCAAGCCTGGTCAGTACCTGGATGGGTGACCACTTGGGAATATCAGGTGCTGTACTGAATCATAGCTCAGAATTTAGATCAGTCTGAGTCTTATTATGTTTATAAGCTTCAGGCTAATAAAAAAAACCTGAGCCTCACTTCACGCTTAAAATACATTCTATTTTTGGACTAATCTGATGAACCCTTTTTTTTCTTTCTAAATCGTTTCACCCCAAGAAAGCTGATAATGCCAAGACACAAAGGGATTCTGGGAAACATGGGATACACCACTACTCCTGTTCAAAAAACTAGGGCAGAGTGTGAACCTTGTCCTGCTTACAAGCTTCATACCAAAAAAGAAAATGTATTCCATATATTCACCCACAGTTTTTGTCTAAAATTCTGAAACAAGGAGTTATCGTTATTTACACTCAGACTATGGTTCTGACCCTTGTTGTTATCACAATGTTTCAGCCGTTTCTCCTCTTGCCTTCATCAGTTGTTTTTTGATCCGGGTGACATTCGGAGAATTTTGAAATGAGCTCTTTATTTATTGTACAGGAGTAGATTGTTTTTGATCCCATTGAAACACCAGTTCTTGTATGATTACTGAAGTTAAGCAACATCGAGACTGGTCAGTACCTAGATGGGTAACTGCTTGAGAATACCAGTGCTGTAAGCTTGGAGGTTCAATGGATGATGGCTCAAAAGTTTAGTAAGTTTACGACTATATCCCATTAAAACACCAGTTCTTGTATGATTACTGAAGTTAAGCAACATAGAGACTGGTCAGTACCTAGATGGGTAACTGCTTGAGAAGCTTGGCGGTTCAATGGATGATGGCTCAAAATTTGAAATCTGAGAGTTGATTTTTAATTTCAGTTGGGTTCATTATATTCACTTAGATGCAAATACCCTTAGCTATAGGTTAATTAGTAAAACTTGTATCACTAAATCATTATTCTCTCCAAAAATAAAATAAAATTGCATACTAAATATTTAGATAACAGCTTTAAATGACCCATAGAGGTAAAAAAAAAACAACCAACCAATATCTCTGGGGCCTCCTTTTGGAGTGGATGAAATTGGGACATATATCACTTCAAGAATACTAACTCGAGTAATGTCCATTCAAGATTCATGAATGTGTAACATGAATGTATAAATGTAGATTTTGAAATCAATAAGTAAATTCATTTCTCTTGCTGTTAAACAGAAGAAATGAATTGATGGCTAGGGTTATTTAAGTGTCTTATGATAACTAATTTTTCAACAAGACATAAATTACATCTATTGCATTATATTTTTTTTAAATTTAAAAAACTGCAATCTCAGTATAATGTATCACTGTGGGAGCATTTCGATAACCAGATATTTTGATTAAAATTTAAATTACATGACAGTCAGTCAATACTCGGCATCTGAAGATTCGTTTGTGAACGAGTTGTGATCTCAATGAGGGATAATAGATAATAGATGGGTGACAGTTTGGGAATACCAAATGCTGTAAGGTTGGATATGCAGGTGGTGCATTGGATAATAGCTCAGAATTTAAATGACCCATAGATGTGTTGATATGCCACTAAACAAAAACAACCAACCATTTCTGGGGCCTCCTTTTGGATTGGATGAAATTGGGACATATGTCACTTCAAGCAGACTGACTCCAGTAATGTCCATTCAAAATTTATGAATGTGTAACATAAATGTACAAATGTAGATTTTGAAATCAATAAGTAAATTTCAAAGTGTTTTATGTGTTTTGCTCTAGACTTTTAGTTAATAATGGTTTGCTGGTACAAGTCTAACTAATTAACCCATAGCTGGAGGAGAATAGGTGCATTCATACCTAATCATAATTTGCTAAACAAACATGAAAAAAAATCAGCCTAGCACTAATAAAAAGCATAAATTACTATAGATATATTTATTAATATATACTTAATAGCGCTGTTGTATTACATCGAGCACCGTTTTATCAATACCAGCATAAAATGCCACAAAAAAAAAAAAGCAGAAACACAGTCATGAACAAATAAAAAAAACTAATGGACAGTAAAAATGAGTGAAAATCATTTCTTGGGGGCCACATCACATTGAAACACTGGTTCCCATATGATCAACAAAGTTAAGCAACATTGAGCCTCGTCAGTACCCAAGATGGGTGATAGTTTGGGAATACCATATGCTGTCACCTTAAATGTGCAGGTGATGTAATTGATAATAGCTTAGAATTTAAATGACCCATAGATGTGTTGATATGCCGCTAAACAAAAACAACCAACCATTTCTGGGGCCTCCTTTTCGATTGGATGAAATTGGGACATATGTCACTTCAAGCAGACTGACTTGAGTAAAGTAATGTCCATTCAGGATTCATGAATGTACAAATGTAGATCTTGAAAGCAATAAATAAATAAATTTCAAAGAGCTTTCTGTATTTTGCTCTACTGTAGATGACTTCTTAATCTCTTAAAAGTTAGTCGAAAATCCAGCTTGAACAATTCATTTCCTCAAGAATAAAATCTATCAATGCAGATCCTTTCAACAAAAGTCTATAAACAATGAGTGAGTCGACTTTGAAAGGCTTCGCCCCTAAAATGGAGATCAGGTTTGAAAACTGGATCAGTAATTCTTCAGAAACACTTTTACATGTTTAGGGGGTTAAAGTCAATAAAGATAGCCTCAGAAGCAAAATAGTACTTATCTTCATTTTATTTTCATAAAATTCCTATATGCCATATATACTTGCATATAACGCAACTTTTGAAGACCTAATTTTGAAGCTAATTTTAAGACGGTTGCATCATACATGAGATATAAAATTAGCATACACCCTTATGCAAATTAATTTAAACAAAATGAATAATTCTGTTGTTATTTACTTTTTTGTATTTTTTCAATGAAACATGACCCAGTGCACATGTTAGCACTTCATATGTCCATTCCACAAAGCCGTACCTTGCAGATTGACCACAGATTCTCGATTGGATTTAAATCAGGAGAGTGTTCGGGCCAGTCTATAGTACTTTGATTTGCTCACCGCCAGTGTATTTGTGTAGCAGTACAATTTTCATATGCTTCCTTGGAGTAACGTCCATTGCAGACAATGGCCATAGGACAACTAATCGATTGTTGTGACAATAGTGTCTGGGCATTATAAAAATCTGATGCAAACACAGATGATGCATTATTTTTCCAGGCCAAAGAAATTTCATCATACATGCCGAAAATAGATTCATATTACTGCAAATGATTTAACCTGAGGAAAAAATAGAAATTGATTACACCCTGTCACTTCAGTGGGTGTAAAACTGAGCATATGGTGAAAGAAAAGAAACTGAAGCAGTTGTTTCAATTAATTTGTACAAGGGTGTATGTAGTGCTGGCCCTAGCTATGCTATTGACCAAACTAGATATTCATTTATTGTAGTCAAAAAGTAGGTCTTCAGTGGTCACATAATATGAGAGTATATATATATATATATATATATATATATATATATATATGTGTGTGTGTGTGTATGTATTGTTTCATTGAATAATATGGACATATTGTATCTACTTATTTTTATACTGTTCCTATTCAGTTGAAAGTACTTGGATTAAAAAAAACTATGGTGACTTCCTTGATGAATTTCATCTTAACATAAAGAAACTGATTAGACAATTGGAAAGGACCAGTATAAAAATAAGTAGACACAATATGTCTGTATTATTTAATGAAACATTTTTGAATGAATATGTGTGTGTGTGTGTGTGTGTGTGTGTGTGTGTGTGTGTGTGTGTGTGTGTGTTATATAGGAATAAAGTGTTGCTGACAACACTGGAGTTTGAACACAGATCACCAGAGAGCAAACATAGGCGATCGCATTTTGAATAAGTAGATCATGTGATGGTAAAGGAAATGTATATATGGGAATTAGCTTGGCGTCTAAGTGATCACTATACGAATCACTATCCGGTGGTTACTTTTTGAGCAAGTACTATCAGTGCAAGTGTTATTCAAATGACTCCAGGATTGTTCAATGGCGTTACTATAGCTGTATCTGCAATTACATAGTCTCTACTACAACAAGCATTATAAAAGTGACATATATATATATATATATATATATATATATATATATATATATATATATATATATATAAATTCCCAAGAGGATAGAATCCAGGTAGAAGTCAAGGTCCAAGACAGAGTAAGAATATAATATAAAAGGCTCAAACACTAATATTCCATGGTTATAATTTATTGCATTGGAATCGTAATCACGATCCAATTCATCAGACCTAGAAATTCAAAAAGAATTTGTAGGTCTGATGATTTGGCTCATGATTACGATTCCAATGTAATAAATTATAACCATGGAATATTTGAGCCTTTTATATATATATATATATATATATATATATATATATATATATATATATAAAAAGTAAGAACAGTAAGATATAAAATCCAGTGTTCTTATAGATATTTTTATTTTTACACAATAGTGCTCAATGTCTTTAATTTAATAACAAAATTAAATTCGAGCTTTTAGCTTCCGTTTTTGAAACATGGTTATCACTGTGTAGTGAAAAAAAACATATTTTAAATCAATTAATTTATAATATATATATATATATATATATATTTATATAATATGAAGAATAAAATATAATATATACACTAAAACAAATCCACATTATAACCAAAAATGTTTGCAGTTTCTCTCTTTATTTAAAATATACATATACACACACGTACATATATGTATATATAGGCAGCATATCTTCATTCAAATATTTTTCATTTATTCGGTACAAGTTCTATTGCACAACATTTAAAAACACATTTCTGTCCACCTTCACAATCCAGGAAAATACTTGTTGACAACACCAATATACTACACAAAGTAAAATAATAAACAAAAACTTCAAATTCTCAAGGCCCTCTATATCAAAAGCAAGTAACCAACACTCAACAAAATTTATTATGAGTGTAGCAGCAATGTGCTGAAGTCAAGGCGAACCTTAATTTAAGAATCACTTTGGTTGAAGTGCATTTAACAAACATTTAATGCCATTTTGTATTTCTACCAATTTCTGGTCAGCTCCCATATATTGGGACGCTTGTGTTGCAAAAGATTCCATAGCTACAATGGATAAATTAAAAATTTTAAAATAATTATAAAAGAGTGGATTTACACGTGTTTTTAAAAATCACCATCACAACGGTCACAGTTACAATAAGTTTGTCTTTGTAATTCACTCCTGAGGATCATCTCACAGGAGACTGAAAATAGGAAAAAACTACGGTACCTTACTTGATAATTTTAATTTTAACATCAAGAAACTGATTAGAGAACTAGAAAGAAGTATTATAAAATGAATAGATACGTCTATATTATTCAATGAAATATGTTTGAATGAAGATTGCTGCCTAAATATACACACAAACACACACGTTTCCTTTTTAGAAAATCTTGGTAAAATTTATCAAATTTCAAAAAAATTCATTTTTGTACAGTTTAATGATTATATTAGTTATAAGTAGAAGACTTTGGAGA
>OZ038519.1:49130647-49140647 GCA_964036315.1 Acanthosepion esculentum | reverse complement strand
GATAAAATGTATAGTTGGTAGTTTTACTATAAATATATATTGTTGGTAATTTTTTATATAAAAATGAATTGCTGGTATTTATACTATAAAAATGTAATTCTATGATTTTATAGTGTTTTGTTTTTGTTTGGGGGTTCACTATTTGTCCATAGCTAAGATCCTAACAGGTGCTATCACCTTGGTTCAAAGTTGACCTGGGAAAAACAGCAATTAAGAGGTGGGTTCTATGTTCCTCAAAATGTTCAATCGCCTGATCAGAGGCCTTGATACCAGATGTAGTTTATCATCATACCCAGGACTAAAATCCAAGGGTACATAAGAATCATTAAAGATGTCTTCCAGAAAATAAGTAAAGTATTAAGTGCTGTCTATATTTCTGAGATGAGGTGTTGTAACTATTTACACTATTTACGTTTGTCTTCCTTTTCATTGTCATATTTGATAACATTTTGGCCATTGTATGCTCCGACTTTCTTCAGGCAATATACACTAGCATGCAAGGGGTTGCAGGGTGTGGAGGAATTAAGAACAGAGACATTAGTAATGAGAAGAAAATGAAAAGAGCATCAGGAGGACAGCAGATAGTGATTGAATTTGCATTTAAATTTTTGAAGATGAAAGTTAGCTGGAAAGCATGGAACCATAAGGGAGTTTTACAAGCAAGAAAAGAAGGGCGAGAAAAGAAACTGTTACCATTGAAGTTACAGATACATCTACCTAGCTCAACTGTAAATTGATGAGATCTCACTGCCAGTCTAGTATTGCACTTAAATTCATACAGCTTAGGTACCATAGTGAAGAGCTCATCCAAACAATTACCATGAAAATATTTATATAAAAGGCAACCTTATTGCGATGGGTATATGTTGGAATTTTGAACCAAACCCTTTATTTGGTCCCAACAGCACATGACTCAGTGGATAAAAGCCTTGGTTGAAGTAATCCCAAAAAGTGGCTTGACACAAAGAGTTGTTACACTATTTACATTATTCAGACTATTGTCCTCATCTTTGTCGCCATATTTATTACAACGTTTCGGCCGTTGTATGCTCTGGCCTTCTTCAGGTGGTTGGAATGTCGAACTGAACCTTTTATTGAAACGTTGTAATAAATATGGCGACAAAGATGAGGACAATAGTCTGAATAATGTAAATAGTGTACATAATACCTCATTGCAGAAATATAGACAGATACTGACAGGCCGAAATGTTGTAATAAATATGGCAACAAAGATGAGGACAATAGTCCGAATAATGTAAATAGTGTACATAATACCTCATCTCAGAAATACAGACAGATACTGAAAGGCCGAAATGTTGTAATAAATATGGCGACAAAGATGAGGACAATAGTCTGAATAATGTAAATAGTGTACATAATACCTCATTGCAGAAATATAGACAGATACTGACAGGACGAAATGTTGTGATAAATATGGCGACAAAGATGAGGACAATAGTCCGAATAATGTAAATAGTGTACATAATACCTCATCTCAGAAATACAGACAGATACTGAAAGGCCGAAATGTTGTAATAAATATGGCAACAAAGATGAGGACAATAGTCCGAATAATGTAAATAGTGTACATAATACCTCATCGCAGAAATATAGACAGATACTGAAAGGCCGAAATGTTGTAATAAATATGGCAACAAAGATGAGGACAATAGTCCGAATAATGTAAATAGTGTACATAATACCTCATCGCAGAAATATAAACAGATACTGAAAGGCCGAAATGTTGTAATAAATATGGCAACAAAGATGAGGACAATAGTCCGAATAATGTAAATAGTGTACATAATACCTCATCGCAGAAATATAAACAGATACTGAAAGGCCGAAATGTTGTAATAAATATGGCAACAAAGATGAGGACAATAGTCCGAATAATGTAAATAGTGTACATAATACCTCATCGCAGAAATATAAACAGATACTGAAAGGCCGAAATGTTGTAATAAATATGGCGACAAAGATGAGGACAATAGTCCGAATAATGTAAATAGTGTACATAATACCTCATCGCAGAAATATAAACAGATACTGAAAGGCCGAAATGTTGTAATAAATATGGCAACAAAGATGAGGACAATAGTCCGAATAATGTAAATAGTGTACATAATACCTCATCGCAGAAATATAGACAGATACTGAAAGGCCGAAATGTTGTAATAAATATGGCAACAAAGATGAGGACAATAGTCCGAATAATGTAAATAGTGTACATAATACCTCATCGCAGAAATATAAACAGATACTGAAAGGCCGAAATGTTGTAATAAATATGGCAACAAAGATGAGGACAATAGTCCGAATAATGTAAATAGTGTACATAATACCTCATCGCAGAAATATAAACAGATACTGAAAGGCCGAAATGTTGTAATAAATATGGCAACAAAGATGAGGACAATAGTCCGAATAATGTAAATAGTGTACATAATACCTCATCGCAGAAATATAAACAGATACTGAAAGGCCGAAATGTTGTAATAAATATGGCAACAAAGATGAGGACAATAGTCCGAATAATGTAAATAGTGTACATAATACCTCATCGCAGAAATATAAACAGATACTGAAAGGCCGAAATGTTGTAATAAATATGGCAACAAAGATGAGGACAATAGTCCGAATAATGTAAATAGTGTACATAATACCTCATCGCAGAAATATAAACAGATACTGAAAGGCCGAAATGTTGTAATAAATATGGCAACAAAGATGAGGACAATAGTCCGAATAATGTAAATAGTGTACATAATACCTCATCGCAGAAATATAAACAGATACTGAAAGGCCGAAATGTTGTAATAAATATGGCGACAAAGATGAGGACAATAGTCTGAATAATGTAAATAGTGTACATAATACCTCATCTCAGAAATATAGACAGATGCAAAGAGTTGTTAGTTCAATACCTGGTCACATCAGAAGTAACAAAAACTTGGAGACTTGAATTACTAAAGGAAATTAACTGGTATTGAGATATCCAAAAAAAAGGCACGGCATTTGGAATTAGAACAATCTACCACCATGGACTAAATAAAGGGTTTGATTTGAAATTTTAATGAATATTACCTGAAGAAGGCCAGAGCATACAATGGCTGAATCTCTGTGAATATGGCAACAAAGATGAGAACAACGGTCCAAACAATGTAACATGTGTAAAAGTTTTTTTTTTTTTTAAGCGTATCACCCCAAGCAAGGCTGGAGGCCACTATCACGCAAGGGGTTAAAGAAGGTTTGGAGGAAGAGCAGACAGGAGTGGTAAAAGAGAGGATGTGGAGAAAGAGAAAGACAGTGGGTCAATCAAGGCAAGGGGGTTACAGAAGATTTGGAGCGAGAGCAGATAGGAATGAAAAATGAAAGGATGTGGAGAAGGGAAGTGGATAGATCAAGGCAACTGGAGATGTCGATTGACGCTACACTTAAACCGTTGGAGATTGTATTTGTCAGGGAAACAGTAATAGGGAAGGGAGTTCCATAGGTGAGATGTGCGAGACATGAAGCTATTGGAGTAGAAGAGACGTCTACATCTAACAGTTTCCACAGTGTGGGGGTGGGAGCGGGATGCCAGCCTCGTGGGACGTTTAAATTCACGAGGCCTAAGGACAAGCGAAAGCAGCTCCTCGGAGCAATTACCGTGAAAGTACTTGTAAAAAAGGCAGAGCGAGGCAACATCGCGTAGTAAAAGATAAGAAAATATCAAAAGAAAAATAGAGAAAAGGACTATTTACGCTATTTACATTGTTCAGATGGTGGCAATCTAAATGTGACCTGTGTAGCATTGAGAACATGTGCATTTGGTACAACACGGCACACTCAGGATTTTGTTTGAGGGGCTCTGTGATTACAATGAGACACTCATCCAAAATATGTGGTCGACCTTTCCTGATGTCTGCTGCTCTCAAGAATCTGAGTAGTCTTGTCTATGTTGTCAGATTTGCACTGACATTTAAATAAATAAATGACCAAACTTCTTTTAAAGATAGGTGGGATGTCCTTGTGGACAGATTTCAGCGTAGGTTCAGAAGAGAATTTGTGGCTTAGCTGAAAAAAAAATATTGGGAAACACTTACAGAGATTTGATTAACAGACATTGCAGTTTCCTCTTTTAGGTGACATGTCTCTTCAGGATCATGGCTCTCCACAATTTCCTGTCGCTCTTAAAAAATTTTGTCTTTTTCTCATCTCTCCTAAATCCTGTTCTGCCATCCCTTGACTCAAGCTTGCTCGGTAGGTTAGGCATTGTTTTCCTCTATCCTTCTTGGCTTCAATACATCCTGTGAGTATCAAATTTTCCAAGTTCTCTTTCCTCATTATATGACATAGAAATTTCAACTAACATGTTAACTATAAATCTCCTTTTTGTTTCCATTTTCTCTAAAACTTTGTCACAATTCACATGTGCAATCCATGGCATTCTCAGCATCCTACTGTAGAACCACATTTCTGTTGCTTCATCTCCTCTTCATCTCTGAGGAGATTATCCAGCATTCACTGCCGTACAGGAGGAGAGATATCATCTAACAGTTCAGCACTCTTTTCTTTGTTTCCAACAAAATTTTCTTGTCTCTTAATACTCTGCTTAGCTTTTGCAATGCGTCTTTGACCATACCAATATGTCTTCAAATCTCGGTGTCATATTGAACTGATCATACTCACCGTTAAGACAGGAGTAAATAGTTGTGTCATCGACATAGATATGAGTCGAGAACTGATGACATCAGGAACATGAAACAAATGAAGAGGGAAAAGAAAATGATCATGGCAACATTGGTGATGAAGAGAAAGAAAGAAAGAAAGAAAGAAAGAAAGAAAGAAAGAATTGAGAATAGAAAAATAATCGTTTTTCTCTAAAACTTCCTCATTGCTCACATGTTCGGTCTAAGGTATTCTCAGCATCCTTCTGTAGAACAACATTTCTGTTGCTTCAAATCTATTCTTCATCTATGAGGAGATTGGCATTCACTGCCATATTGGAGGACTGATATTGTATAACAATTCCATACTTTTTGTGATGTCAACAAACACTTGTTGCCACATTTGTAATGCCAATGAATACTTGTTGTCACTTTTGTAATGCTCGTTGTAGTAGAGACTTTGTAATCACAGATACAATTATAGTAATGCCATTGAACAATACGTGCACTAATAGTACTTGCTTGGTAAGACTCACTCGAAAAGTAACCACCGAATAGTAATCTGTATAGCAATCAGTATAGAGAATAGCGATCCGTATAGTAATAGAGGATAAAATAAAAAGAGTGAGCCAGATAGCAATAGAGGATAGAACAGAAATGGTGATCGATTAGACATCACACTAATTCTGATATTATTTATTTATTTTTTTTTTAATCGTATCACCCCAAGCAAGGCCGGAGGCCACTATCACGCAAAGGGGTTAAAGAAGGGTTGGAGGAAGAGCAGATAGGAGTGGCAAGGGAGGGGATGTGGAGAAAGAGAAAGACAGTGGGTCGATCAAGGCAAGGGGGCCACAAAAGATCTGGAGCGAGAGCAGATAGGAATGAGAAATGAAAGGATGTGGAGAAGGGAAGTGGATAGATCAAGGCAACTGGAGATGTCGATTGACGCTACACTTAAACCGTTGGAGATTGTATTTGTCAGGGAAACAGTAATAGGGAAGGGAGTTCCATAGGCGAGATGTGCGAGACATGAAGCTATTGGAGTAGAAGAGACGTCTACATCTAACAGTTGCCACGGTGTAGGGGTGGGAGCGGGATGCCAGCCTCGTGGGGCGTTTAAATTCACGAGCCCTGCGGACAAGCGAACGCAACTCCTCACATTTCTTTTACTATCACGTGATCTACTTATTCAAAATGGGATTGCCGTGTTTGCTCAATGGTGATCTGTGTTCAAACTCCAGTGTCAGCAGCAATATTTTATTCCTATATAACAGTACTGTTTACTTTGCTTTTAACAGAATTTTGCTGTTTAACACTTTGCTTTTAACAGAATTTTGCTGTTTAACACTTTGCTTAACTTCTGGAAGGCACTTTAGGTTTTATCCAATTTCCTAAGTTAAAATTTTATAGTCTGGAATAACGTCCTGTTTATCATCCTGTTTTGGGGGGTTGTTTCTGCTCCCTTTGATGTATGTGAATCACTTATTTACACTATATGCCATGACCCTTCAGGAGGTGTGCAATCACGGCTCTCCACAACTTCCTATTATTTGTAGCTCTTAGAAAAGTTTTTTTTTTTACACTATCACTCCCACTCCCTGTTATGCCATCCAGTCAAACAAACATGTTAGGTAGGTTACTCACAGCTTTCTTTCTGGTTTCTGGCCTTCAGTATGTCCTGTGAGTGTCAAATTCTCCAAGCACTCTTTTCTCATTTTCCTCTTTCTTATTCTAAGTATATGTCCTGTTTGTTTCCATTTTCCTTAAAACTGCCTCATTTCTCACATGTTCAATCTATGGTATTCTCAGCATCCTTATGTAGAACCATAGCTGTATTGCCTTCTTCTCTGAAAAAACTGTACAGCCTTTACTGTCATGTAGAAGTATTTATATTACATAGCAGTTCAGCATTCTTTTCTTTGGTTCTAATAAAATTTTAATGTATCTTGATACTTTGTTTAGCTTTGGGCAGGCATATTTTGTCATTCCAATGTACCTATAAGAAAGACGTGTTCCTGTTCTGAATACAGTCTGTTCTAGTTATTTCTATTCTCAAAAGGAGTAGATAGATCTGTCCATTATCCAGTTCACTCACATTCCCAGTTTTTTGAACAGGAGTAGGGGTTTATCCCTTGTTTTCTGTTTAGGATTGGATTTCTAGTTCCTTCTAAAGTCTACATCAACTTTATACTTCTAAAGTTTCCACTGGAATTCTGGAACATCATTCACTAATTATTTTTTTTCTTTTCCCAATAGAAGTTGATAGGTTTGCCTATTACCCTGTTCACACTTTTTGTAATGTTGGAACTCACACTCGTCGTAACTTTTGTTAGGTCAATGAATGCTCATTATCACTTCCGAAATGCTTGTTGTAGACAAGACTTTGTAATGCAGATACTGGTAGTAGCAATGCCTTCAAATAATACTTGCACTAATAATACTTGTTCAAATAGTAATTACCGAATAGTAATTTGTATAATGATCAGTATAGAGAAATAGTATAGTGGCTAGTATAGAGAATAGCAATCACTTAGACGTCACACTAATTCCCATTTATACATTTCCTTTATGATCACATGATCTACTTATTTAATAATGGAATCATCTGTGTTTGCTCACTGGTGATCTGTGTTCAAACTACAGTGTTGGCAACAAGACTTTATCCTTCTAAAACAAAACTCCTCCCCTGTCTTTTGAAAAGGAGTAGAGATTTACCTCTAGTTTCCTGTTTAGGATTGGGTTTCCAGTTCCTTCTAAAGTCTTCTCATTCTCTTTCACACCCAGTAGCCCATTGCATCTTAGTGGCATCATCGTCAGTCTTTTGAACAGGAGTAGAGGTTTATCTCTTGCTTCCTGTTTAGGATTGGGTTTCCAGTTCCTTCTAAAGTCTCCTCATTCTCTTTCACACCCAGTAGCCCATTGCATCTTAGTGGCATCATCGTCGGTCTTTTGAACAGGAGTAGAGGTTTATCTCTTGTTTCCTGTTTAGGATTGGGTTTCCAGTTCCTTCTAAAGTCTTCTCATTCTCTTTCACACCCAGTAGCCCATTGCATCTTAGTGGCATCATCGTCAGTCTTTTGAACAAGAGTAGAGGTTTATCTCTTGTTTCCTGTTTAGGATTGGGTTTCCAGTTCCTTCTAAAGTCTTCTCATTCTCTTTCACACCCAGTAGCCCATTGCATCTTAGTGGCATCATTGTCGGTCTTTTGAACAGGAGTTGAAGTTTAATGATTTTACTACAGGAAAGCATTGAAAATGAGGAAGAGAGGGATTGTCAGTGGTCAGGAATGAAGGCAAGTATTACTGAGAGAACATAAACCGCAACGACGCGAAACGAACCACTTTTCACAGCAATATCGGCCACGATCAACTGGCCATCGGCATCGGTATGCACAAGGTCCACCTTCGCATCAAGAGTACGCTTCACCAGCAAAGAAACTCCTCTGGCAACCCGGTCCCCATATGCTGAATAGACGACAATGTGTAATGTAGTTATATCTTGATGTAATACCAAAAATATAAACAGCACAAACAACAAGAGATCACGAAGTAGGCGTGCAGCCTTACCCCGCTCCCTCAAGCCATTCGCATTCAAACTGGCTATCTTGATAGACATCGATTAGGCCTGAAAAATAAAAAGTTAGAAAAAGAAACCTACTCACATACAGGCCAGAAATTTGCAGCGGCTAGGACCCCGACGGATTGTCCCAGGCTCCCTGTTCTCAATTCCGTCGTCATCCAACCATCCAGGACAATGCCACTGACATCCTTGGGGTAGTTTAGTTTGACTGCTCCATATAAGGAGGCATGGAGCAGCACAAGGACCCTCTCAGAACAAAAATGTCTTAGTTTTTTCAAGTTGGCATTGTCTTATTTTAGGGTATGCTTCCTTCGCCTCAAAAAGGTGGCTCCATACCTTGAGGTATCCCTCACAAGGGTAATGACACCTGGGGCGTGTGCGAAATTCCGGGAATCCTCCACTGACTTGCCATCAACATTGTCCATTTTTAATAGAAGTCCTAAAATTTCAACAATGTATGGTTGAGTTGTGGACCCAGAATAGGTCCGAAAGAAAACTCAAACTCAGCAATTTAGTGAAAACATATTAAAGAAAAGAACGAATACAAAAGTGCTGCACGTCTGACTGACAGTAAATTACAGTAGTCAACTCGTCAACTGTAGACAGCTCACCTGAGAGGCATAATCTCCCCGTATATATAGTAATGGGTTGTTAGCAAGAGGATTTCATATGACTGTTTAATGGCATATCAGCTCCGGACTGGTCATTTATTGCAAATTTTGTTTTTTTAGCTTTAAAGTAATAAAATTGTATATTATTCTACTTTCACAACTGAATACATGGTAGATGAGACTCAGCATATACATGTATGTGTGGAGATGATTACTAGACGTGGTGATAGATGTGTTTCATGCTGTAGTTTTGTTGAAGCTATATTTTGGAATACAGTTTGATTTCTTTAAGAAATTGTAGGATGTTATATGGATTAATGTCATAGAAGAGTTCTTTCATGTCAGTTGGCTGATTACATTTAGCAACACATCAACCTCTAGGGGTCACCCAACGCCGAAATCCAAATATTTCAAACACAACTTTATGGCTTCAACTAAATACATTTTAAATGTAATTGTATGCCTTCAACTACAGATCAACTGTAGTGTTGGTCATTTTGCTATAAAATGTATTGTTGGTCATTTTACTATAAAATGTATTGTTGGAAATTCTACTATAAAATGTATTGTTGGTAATTCTACTATAAAATGTATTGTTGGTAATTCTACTATAAAATGTATTGTTGGTCATTTTACTATAAAATGTATTGTTGGTCATTTTACTATAAAATGTATTGTTGGTAATTCTACTATAAAATGTATTGTTGGTCATTTTACTATAAAATGTATTGTTGGTAATTCTACTATAAAATGTATTGTTGGAAATTCTACTATAAAATGTATTGTTGGTAATTCTACTATAAAATGTATTGTTGGAAATTCTACTATAAAATGTATTGTTGGTAATTCTACTATAAAATGTATTGTTGGTAATTCTACTATAAAATGTATTGTTGGTAATTCTACTATAAAATGTATTGTTGGTCATTTTACTATAAAATGTATTGTTGGTAATTCTACTATAAAATGTATTGTTGGTCATTTTACTATAAAATGTATTGTTGGTAATTCTACTATAAAATGTATTGTTGGAAATTCTACTATAAAATGTATTGTTGGTAATTCTACTATAAAATGTATTGTTGGTCATTCTGAAAAATTGTATTGCTGGCCATTTTACTTCAAATAGATATTGTTGGTCATTCTACAATATAA